>JALIGW010000001.1:217642470-217772470 GCA_023053685.1 Diadophis punctatus similis | reverse complement strand
CATGCTAAAACAGTGCACTGTAACACACAAGAAGAAAACTAAGAAAATATGTGGAGCAAAGCTTTGGAAGATCATGTCTTTTGCAGCCCTCTTAGATGAAAGAACACACAGCACACATACAGGTTCAATCCTAATCATATATTTGTTTGGTTTTATTTCAGTCATAGACCAGCATAAAACAAATATTATTCCAAAATAAAAACAGAAGTAACCAAATACGGTATTAATAAAATAAAGTAAAAATATTATCATGGATTATGAAAGCTAAAATATAAAACCAGGAACAACCCACTATAAAATTGAAATAGTTTTATAGTTTCTTTGCTATAAATATTTAAGCTAAAAATCTATAAATAAATAAGAAACACTAAGAACTATAAGACATTATAACAATTTTAAAAATTATCCTGACTTGGGACCTTAATTCTTATTTGCTGTAGCCCTACTAGAATTTGACTGGGATTATTGCAACTATCAACTAATCCTTAGACATGAGATAATGGCAATGTAAAGCATGATGAATTTTGAGTGATATATGTTTACCTAAAGAGGGGGAAAAAGAAGCATTATGAGATATATTAAATTATGGTAAGCTAGATAGGGCTCTGCAACACATTACTTGGATAAATTGTTTGCATTTAGTCACAAAACTGGTGAGCTACAATGTCTAAAATCCCTGCCTGGGAGAAGGGGGAAGGGAAGGGAAACTTTCAAAGGAAGTAGCAAAACCTTTAACTTGAAGTTGAATCAATATACAAAATAACCAGACCAGCAATTTCTAAGATTATATAGCTCCCCATTCAGAGATCCTATCTTGAGGAAACTTAGATCAGATGCATCCTCCTATCTTCCTAATTTCAAAAGGCACTGAAAGGATCCAATCCTGGGTGATACTTAAACATCTACATAACTTGCCTTTCACTGCAAGCAGCTAAAGGAAAAATCATGTATAAAAATAAGAAAATGGACAGGCAGAAGCCATCTCAAGCTTTGGAGCTTATAACAAATGAAGTCTCAACATTATAATTTTCCACTGAACAAGCTAAGTTGTTCTGCTAAGGCAGTGGTTCCCAACCTGGGGGTCAGTACCCCTTTGGGGGTCGAATGACCATTTCCCAGGGGTCGCCCCGGCATCCTCAGCTCCCCCCCCCACTGCCACAAACATGGCCATATCAGCTCAACTCGCCCGAGCCCTCCAATTGGTCGGGAGAGGTGCCATTCGGTGAGAGGCGTTTGTGACGGCCGAGCTTTGAAGGTATCAGCTAAGGGGCGGGGCGTCACAAGATTGCGTGCTGGAGAGTGCAAGGCAGTGCTTAAGACATCTGTGGCCACCCCTGTCTCCTGCTCGCAGCAGCAGTTTCTTCCCACTGGTGTCGAAGGGAAAGGGAGTCATGGGAGGGAACGGCCAGCCAACGACCACTTAAGTTTAACAGTGCACGACGGCAGGAAGGAGGACAGCTGGGTCGGGCTTGTCTGTCTGCCCTCTCGCCCTCGGCTGGCGCGGAGACCCAGCGAACAAAGAGGCAAACAGGGAGGGAGGGAAGAGAGAGACAGAGATATTAGCGCAGGGCTAGCCTGATCATACAGCCTTGGTGCTGAGGGTGCCACCGCTGGGGGCAGGAGGAGCTAAGCCGAAGGGAACTGGAGAAGGAGATGGTGCCGGAGCATGGTCCATCGCCGCCGCCCTGCTTCGTATGATCAGGCTAGCCTGATGGGAGTTGAAGTCCAGGCACCTTAAAAGTTGCTGAGATTGAGAAATATTGCTGTACACTTGTTGGTTATCAAGTCTAAATACAGAAGTAGACTTGTTGTGATATTCCTTGTGCTCTTGCAAAGACTGGCCCGAGAATTTCTGATCTGGCATAATTACATATTGTTTTTGTGATTAATCGCTATACTTTAATTATGTTCAATTTGTAACAATGAAAATACATCCTGCATATTAGATATTTACATTACGATTCATAACAGTAGCAAAATTACAGTTATGAAGTAGCAACGAAAATAATTTTATGGTTGGGGTCACCACAACATGAGGAACTATATTAAGGGGTCGCGGCATTAGAAAGGTTGGGAACCACTGTGCTAAGGCAAAAGTGGAATTTAGAGTGGCAGAATTCCCTTTGACTAGTGCCCCATCGCTAGCCATCTAGTTTCAGTCCAACATTTCCTGATTTATGCAATTTGGAAAGATTGAATAAACGGTTTATATATTTATCGAGATAGTTGGACCTGGAGCTTTATGAGAACATGCAAAAATAGTGCTGTGCGAGTATCAGAAATTTCAGACTTTCATATAGGATGTTATTTTTCAAAGTTCACATGCTTTTTCTGCCCTGATCAACAATATGATATAGAGAACATTATAATAAATGGGGAATCTTTGGGACAATGGTATCGTCTTGCCTTCAGGGAACACAACATGAAAAATTGGAAGCAAATTAAACAGATTGGGAGTAATAGCTTAACACAGCCCTTCCAGTACACTGATGGACATTTCATTTATTCTTCTTCACCAAAATGTTTATTGCAAGAAAAAAGAGAAAGGAAGAAGTGAAAGCTTTACTTCACCTAAAATGAGTATGAGAAAATGATAGTAAATAACCTTCTATTCCAGGTGGTTAAAAATGCCTCCATGTATACAGTGCAGACTTTTGCTTCCATAGAAATCATAGGGTGGGGCCGTTATGCTTTCAACACCATGATAGGTGGCTTTGCATTGAATGCCCTGAAGGCTGAGGATAAGAAACACTGAAGGCTGAGGTTAAGAAGCAAATCATTATTTATGATGGTCAGAATACTCTTGCACTTCCTACATATGTGTTTTTTAATTTTACATGTGTTTCACCACCTCAGAAAACAATTCTGCACAGTCTTGGCTTTGTGTCTCATCGGATGTTTTTCTTTAGTTTTGAAGGATTCATTTTTGAGACACCGACAAACCAGAATCATGGAAGCATGTATTTGTAATCATGACAGTATAACTAATTATTACTGCAGGAAATGGGTTTTGTATTTGCTGCTAAAATGATAAAAAAAAAGGTTTTTCTAGCATATGCAAAACAAGGAGAGAGAAGAAAGATAAGCAGTAACCAAAATAATCAGCAAGGAGAAAAGGAGACTGAAAGGAGACGTGATAGTGATGTTCAGGTACATATAGGCAAGCTACAGGAAAGATGACCAAGAACATGTTTCATGATTATAAAAACTAGGACCAGAAATAATGGATCTTGCTTATAGCTATGTACATTTCATTTAAATACCGTATAAGGGAAAAAAATTGTTAATGGTAAAACACGAGCAACAGTGGAACAGTTTCAATGGAAGAGAAATCTGTAGTAAGGTTGAACTGTGGAGTTCTTGGTGCTGTCTGAACTTGGCTGTTTGCTTGTTGACATTTTATTACCTACCTACATAATGGCATTAGTGTGAGTAAGTGAAGGTTTAGCTGCCTGGTAGCTGCCTGTTTATATATATATACCGTATTTTTCGGAGTATAAGACGCACCTTTTTCCTCCCTAAAAGTGGCTGAAAATTTGGGTGCGTCTTATACTTCGAATGTAGCTTTTTTTCCAGCCCTAACTAGGTGCTAACAGATCTTCCCAGCTCTTACCTTGCAGGCTTTTTCATTGTTACTCTCTCCAAATAATGTTTTTCCAGCCCTAAGTCTTTGCAGAATTTTTTTTCATTGCTCTACTTGCTCCGAATAAGTTTTTTTCTAGCCCTAACCAGGTGCTAACTATCTTCCCAGCTCTTACCGGCTTGCATGCTCTTTCATTGTTACTCTCTCAGAAGAATGTTTTTCCAGCCCTAAGTCTTTGCAGGTTTTTTTTTTCATTGCTCTACTTGCTCCAAAGAAGTTTTTTTCTAGCCCTAACCAGGTGCTAACAATCTTCCCAGCTCTTACTGGCTTGCATGCTCTTTCATTGTTACTCTCTCAGAAGAAGGTTTTTTTAAGTCCTAACCAGGGGATAAAATAATGTGCTGAAGTTGCTCCGAATAAGTTTTTTTCTAGTCCTAACCAGGTGCTAACTATCTTCCCAGCTCTTACAGGCTTGCAGGCTCTTTCATTGTTATTCTCTTAGAAGAAGGTTTTTTTAAGTCCTAACCAGGAGATAAAATAATGTGCTGAAGCTGCTCCGAAGAAGTTTTTTTCTAACCCTAACTAGGTGCTAATGATCTTCCCAGCTCTTACTGGCTTGCAGGCTTTTTCATTGTTACTCTCTCAGAAGAAGGCTTTTTTAAGTCCTAACCAGGGGATAAAATAATGTGCTGAAGCTGACCAGACTAAGGATGCTAGCCAGATGAATACCTGGTAGGCAGATTGTTTTCCCCTATTTTCCTCCCCAAAAACTAAGGTGCGTCTTACACTCCGGTGCATCTTATACTCCGAAAAATATGGTATATATTAACTTGTCCTGCCAATTTTGGTGGTTGTGCATGCGGTTTCTTCCTTGGAAGTTCCTTGATCAGTGCATTGCTTTCTGCCTGATTGTTTCTTTGGTATTGATCCCTGTTTATCTGAATGTGAGCTGGTAGAGAAAATTATTCTATTTTGTTTGTTTGTTTGTTTGTTTGTTTGTTTGTTTCCTAGGTTTTTTATTGTCTCGTTTGAATAATGTGTAAATGTGATTTACTGTATCTCTATGTGTCTATTGATGGCTGAATTGTCTGAATACCCAGCTTTCAGGAATTCCCTATTATTTTGATTTGGCTTGGCTTAATATGTTAATACTTTCCCAAGAGAAATTGTGGTTGAATCTGTCTATATGTTGTGAGATTTCATTATGTTTTTTGACTGCTGTTTGGTGTTCACGAATGCACTCTGCTAGTCTTCTGCTTGTTTGTCCTACATAGTGGATCAGAAAATTGCCCTGCAATTATAAGTTGTAGATGGCCTACTGCCTCTTTTTGGTTTGCTGGATAACTTGAGCCTTTCAGATGTGTACTTGATGACACATGGAACAGGACTTTGATTGCATAATCACAATCACCATCTTGAATTTTCTGATTCACCATCCCTTCTGCAGATGCCCCCAATTCCATAGGATGTGGGCCTGGGCTAGCAAACAAAAACTGAATACACATTTTCAAAATGTGCTTCAGAGTCTCACTTTTTTATATTTAATGCACTGCCAGTAACAACAGTACTTCTCATATTTATTTCCCTCAGCTACCAGCTCTTTTAAACTTCCTTCAAAAGGCATACTTAAACCCAGATTGCTGAAACTTTCAAATGCATTCTTGTGGGTTTTTTTTAAACTCACTTCCAAAAAGAAAACCTTTTTGGAAGGAAGGAAGGAAGGAAGGAAGGAAGGAAGGAAGGAAGGAAGGAAGGAAGGAAGGAAGGAAGGAAGGAAGACAGAAAGAAATTTTCTTACCTAAGAAACTTGCTTCACAGGGTGAGCAAATTTGTCAACAAGAACAATTTCAGGAAAACATAAAGTCAATCCCCTCCCCCCTAAAAAGATGCTTTAAGTTCTTACCACTGTGTGGATCTGTGGTTTCCGTCTTTTGGCTAGGTCAATGATATTGACTCCGTTGTAATATAGGTTCTCAATACAACCATGGAAATTTTTCTTCAGGAAGGTTCCTGGTTTTCCTGGGACTGGGATTCCTCCAAAACTGAGCTTTGAGACAAGAACAAATTCAAATTTTAATGCTCCAATAGCTGTATGATTTTGACCAAAGATTACTTCCTAGGTGTTAATGAAAGAAATGCCTAGCAGAAGGACAATCCATAAAGATCAAATTAATAATTATATTTTACGCTCTCTTCTTTTGCCATAGGTTATCCATTGGGTTGACTAAAGTAGTTCCAGGGTTAAAAGCTGAAATCATCTGAAATCGACATTAATTCCAATTTCATATGGAAAAGAAGTATCAAAACTTTCTTTCAAATCACACAGCAGTACAATAATAGATTTTTGGTTTAGCAATATAATTTTAGGTTCCAAATTACTGGCAGGGTGAATTAGATTTAAAGATCCATTCTCATTCTGGAACTCATTATTACTTGCTACCTTTGCTCTTTCTGATTTTGTCCTTCAGTCTGGGCTTACAGAAAATAAAATTAAAAGTGTACAGTCAATATCAATTATGCTGCTGCTTTATTGGAGAAAAAAACCCCACTTCCTTTGGTGATCAATTATACTTTTAATTACCTAACTAATCCTTTTATTTTCCGGAGCTGCACCTTTAATCCCTTAAAAATACTAAAATAAACTTTCAATAGACAATAGTATTAGTGGAGCACAGTGGATCCATTTAAGTCTCTGGACTAAAGGAGGTAATCATTAAACATAAATTGACCAAACATAATTGTGAGATTTCTGTATTTTATATTAGGTTCTATAATTAAATTGTTACAGTTGATAAGTGTTGTTTTATTATAGCCTTTCTTAATCTAGCCTTCTAAAGAAGTGATCATAAGACATATTTAACTGGGTCATGGGGATGGGTCAGACAGTGTGCTACACAGGTCCAAAAGCCCTGCTAATTAACCTCAATAGGATAATAATCTTAGCCTTTGGCAGGCCTGTATTATTCAGCAAATATCCCAGTCTACTAACTCATTCCATGTTGTTCGGTCTTCTTCCTAGTGAGTTAATTGTCCCTTCTTCCACCACAATCAAGATGGTCATCTGAAGAAGTCTCTGAAAGCCCTCCATCTCTGGCTGCTTCAGTTTTCAACTTCTATAACCACAGAAGAGTGGAAAGGGGACAAGTAAGTTGCTCACCCTTTCTCCACTAAAACACCAGGAAGTAGAAATTGCCACTTTCTCATCCTTCTTACAGCAGTTGGGAAGCCTAGAAAACAAAGACTAATGCATAACTGATCAAGTCATCTGTGATTGTGCACTGCCAGCACATGGAGACAGGCCAATTGCCTGGAGGAGAGGATTGCTGGTTCAGCTGTGATGTGTCACATTCTATCACACCCCAGCCAACATATTATTGCAATTGCTGGGGAAGTTACTAGCTATAGTCCAGTACAACTAGTACAGCTGCATGAGAATATTAGTTCTATGTAATATCAGTGAGATGGGGAATCAATCAACCTATTTCTACTCTGTACCACTTCATTATTTATTTATTGAAAACATTTATATGGCTGATCAACTGACTCCAGGCAGCTTACGGAAGTAAAACCACAAATACAAAATCTAACAAACCCTTACCTACCAACCTAACCAGTGACAAAATTCAGACAAACCTGTTCTGTATCACCTGGAGTCCCCAAGTCTACTGGCAAAACCATGTCTTCAGGACCTTTTGAAAGAGTATTAAGGTGGGACCCAACTTTATCTCTGCAGGGATGCTGCCCCATAAGGAGGGAACTACCACAGAGATAGCCTTTCATTTTGGTCTCACTAGATGGACCTCCTTAATAGAGAGGACCCATAAAACACTTTTCCTCTCTGCTCTGGAGGTCAGGTAGATACAACTGGGAAAAGACAGTCCTTCAAATAACCTGGCCCCAAGCCATGTATGCTCATCCATACATGGGTGTTCATCCTCTTCTGGCCTATGTTTTGATTATTCAGTCCACATTTATTTAGCAGCTATTCATTCTTAACTCTATGTTTACTTACTTTACCATTGCCACTGCATTCAGTTTGACATGCCCAGCCTCATTTCCATGTAACTAAGCGAGCAGAAACATTCATTAATATTCAGTCATTTTCACTTCTTCTGATATTCAGTCCTTTAAAAGATCACACACTACCCACTATCTTTCTCCCAGTCTTTGCATATCTTAAACATTCTTCAACCATCTTGCCATCTTTAGTAAATATTTTACACAGATAAACAAACAACCATTCATGGTAAAGGTTTTTTGTTTTTGCCTTTTATGTACAGTTTGAACTGTTTACTTCATTTTCCCATCAAAAACAACTACCATGGTCTTTATTGTGTTAATATTCAGATCAACATTCCTTGTTATATCATACAGTCTATCTAACATTCATGGCAAATCTTTTAACTTTATGCACCTTTGTCATATTTCACAATCAACTTCAATGTCCATATTCACAACACAATCCATAATTCAAGTCTTTTCAATGTTATTATTTTCTCCAAATCATACAATAAACCTTCTTTCTCATAATGATGCATTTCTGAATGTTCTGCTGAAGAGAAAAACTCTGGTCCACACTCCCCTGTCTGGCATGAAATTGCATTCTTCCGAATTTTGTTCACTGACACCTCTCCTAATCTTTCAATCAGAATTCTGCCAAACATCTGCCTAAAGTACACTAAACAATCTAAAACTATCCCCTGCAGTTTTTGCATTCATTAATGCTATCTTTCTTTTGTACAACAGAACAATAATAGCATTCTTCTTATTGTTAGACAGAGATGCTGCTATTAGCATGAACAATCAGATCCACCCACACAAGAAGACTTTCAGACTAGCTACTTTATTGTTTTATGCTTGTTCTACAGGAATCTCCCCAGACTGGCAGCTTTCACTGTGAAAGAAACTTGATAAGGCTCAAAAGTGTTCAGGTGGGTCAGATATTGTCCTCTTGTGTTTACATAACGAGTCAAGACTAGTTCCCTGCTTGACCCCTCCTTTCAATGGGAACAATTGGTCTCCAACATCTGACTTCAGACACATATTATATAAGTCACACAGCCATTTCACAAGCAAACTGCATCCATATTTTAACATTTCTGAAGCGGATATCATTTTCCCCTGAAGCCTCACAATTTTTCAACATTCTCATAGCATTTATGCCTTCCCTTTCATCATTTTTTCTTGCAGACTAACATTTGTAGCATTCATTTTAGATCCATTCTCTGACATATTACTATTATCCTCATAAAAAATCTCTAAGATACTCCTTCCAGGACTCTCTCAACTTAGTTTCATCCCAAATCACTTTGGGACTAGATCATAACATTAATGCCCTAACACAAATACATTATAGTACTGATAGCTCATTCTATTTAATACATTGTCGGTAACTCAGCAGACATAACCAAGTATTCTTCTCTTCTCCCATTGATTGCACATGCTACTCTGAAAATTTAAAGGTATGAGAGAAAGGCTGTAGAAATCTCTGAAGGGACGCTTCCTTCTGATGAAGAATCACATTCATTCTGTTTAACACAGCAACACATTTCTTTTGCTCTGAAGGGTATTGCTCTACTTTGCACCTTCGCTTAGCCCCCCACCTAGAATTCACCTTGCAGGAGAAGACTTTGAGATGCACCATTGGCCAAAGTGTCTCTAGTTAGATTTTATGGGGATTGTGGGGCTACTTGTAGTATGTACCAAAGCCAGAGACTAAGAGCCCTTTCAGAGCACATCAAAATTCCTCCATGCTGGGCAGCTTCAATGCATACTGCTCCAATGCCACCAAGCTTGACTATTGCAAGATACACTGAAGTTGCACAGGCTTGAAATCATCAACAGGCAGTGTTTGATGTCCCCAAACAGTTCAAGGCAAAGCAACTTTGTTTTGTGGAAGCAAATTACATTTACTTCTTTGCTTCACTGAAGAGAAACCTATTCTTTCTATGGTATAAATATCTTCCTCCAAGCTAATTAAAATACCCATGTGAGACTTCTTAAGCATCAGTAGATAAGGATGGCCTTCTAAGCCTAAGGATTAGATCCAATACATTGGGGTCTAAGTTCCAGGACATTCAAGTAGGTGTAAATGGAGTGTCAGTGCCAGATAATTTTTTCATCTCATTTTTAAATACTTGAGTTAGGGGTTTTTTTCCCTACAGCCCACACACTTGTGCAACTAAGTGTAAGTTAGTGTAAGTTACCTAAGTGTAGCTCACAAAATTATCTGCCACAATGTCCTACCTGTTAACGACTACTTCAGCTTCAACCGCAATAATACACGAGCTCACAATAGATACAAACTTAATGTAAACCGCTCCAAACTTGATTGCAAAAAATTCGACTTCAACAACAGAGTGGCTAATGCCTGGAAAACTTTACCTGACTCATTAGTTTCTTCCCCTAACCCCAAAAACTTCAACCTCGGATTATCTACCATCGACCTCACCCCATTCCTAAGAGGTCGGTAAGGGGCGTGCATAAGTGCACAATCGTGCCTACCATTCCTGTCCTAATGTACCCATATATTCATACCTCTTTTACTCTTATTCATGCTTGTACTATTACATATATATTCAATCATGTTTTACTGTTTATACTTTGCTTATAATCATATATGCTTGACAAATAAACAAATACAAATACAAATTAGAGTTTTGAGAGGTTATTTTAGATTTCCAACTTTCTGCCACAGAAATACCTACACTTGGAAATGTTCATCCATGGCATTCAATGCTAAATGCAAACATGCTATTCCCTTTGTATATACCTACATAGTCACATAAGAGGCAAGGAACATAGGAGGACTAAAGGTGCCTTTTCAGAAGGCAACTGGACTTTGTTTTTCCTTGATGAACTTTTGCTTCTCATCCAAAAAGCTTCTTCAGCTCAGGAGAAGTGAAACATCTTCAAGAAAAAAACCCAAGTCCAATTGCTTTCTGAAAAGGCACCTTTGGGGCAACCATGACCCGGGTGACTAAGAATCTTCATAGGAACATAGGAGGACAAATAATATAATTATAGTAAGTGGTCAGCTTGGAGAAAATGTGGAATAGTCAAAGATGAAGTTAAGGAAAACAAGTTCCCCTTTTGGAACCATGCTATAATGCATGAAATGACTAGTTAGACGCAGGGGTCCCCAAACTTGGCAACTTTAAGACTTGTGGACTTCAACTCCCAGAATTCTCCAGCCAAAAGTCCACAAGTCTTAAAGTTGCCAAGTTTGAAGACCTCTGAGTTAGAGAAACAATACATAAATGAGACAAAAATCCCCAAACTTGGCAACTTTAAGACTTGTGGACTCCAGCCAGCATAGCTGGCTGGAGAATTCTGGGAATTGAAGTCCACAAGTCTTAAAGTTGCCAAGTTTGAAGACCTCTGAGTTAGAGAAACAATACATAAATGAGACAAAAATATCAGAAAGAACCTCACCTTTACCATCTATATGAGCGTTTCTCAATCTCAGTAACTTTTAAATGTGTGGACTTCGGTTTGCAGAATTCCCCATGTCCATGTCATCCCCACATACATTTGGCCATATTCTTGTGAGTTGTATTTTCATATATTTAACGAAAACACTTTTATTTGGCTTTTTCCTAGTTGCACTATTATTTCCACTTACATTGAAATATAACAGTTACAACATAGTTATTTATAACATGCCACTTGCTGCTTATTTAACAGAGTGATTAGAATAATAACTGTAATTTTTAGGGCAGGATAAGGGAATCTGAGACCTCTCATTTGAAGCTAAACTATGCTGTCCAGAAACCTCAGCCAACTTGATGTGGGGAGTTGCAGTATCGAAATCCTTTTCATTTTTAATAATTTGCAACCTTGCTTCAGGCAGAATAGGGCAATCTGTGTCCTCAGGGTCCCATGGATCTCTTTTAGTGACCCAACAAATATTTTATGCAAATGAGTTTTGGTGATGTTTGTGTTGAAAACTAAAGGGTTCTTGCTATTTTTAGTGGGAAACATACAAAATATGCCAGTATGAGTAAAAAGGGATTTGATGGCATAGAAACGGAATAAAGTTATAAATATATAATAAAGACCTAAAGTTGGCTCAATAAAGCTGTTAATTTTTTAAAAATATATATTAAATATTAGAAAAATGTGAGAAAAATACACAAAAACTGAAAATACTCATTGCAAATATATGAGATTGAAAACAAAGAAATAAAGACTCATAGTAATAGGTGCCTTGGGTGCAATCCCCAAACATCTGGAGCATCACTTGAACACCAATGGCATTGACAAAATCACTGTCAATTCCAAAAGGCAGCTTTACTTGGATAAACTTACGTATGTCCTGTGACAACACCTTTAATACCATCAAACAACATCAACTGCTTCTCCCAGGTCCTTGGAAGGACTCAACAGCTAGATAAAGATGATGAATCCAATCTAAATATCCAGTTGACTGTACAAAAACCCATACTAATCAGTGGTGGGTTGTAAATAATTTTACTGCCAGTTCGCGCAACACTTCTGTGCATCCCGGGCGGGTGGGCGGAGCCTCCCACCACCGGCACTACTGGTTCTAAGAATCGGTTCAAATCAGGATCAACCCACCGCTGATAACAACAACAACAACAACAACAACAACAACAACAACAACAACAACAACAACAACAACAACAACAACAACAATAATAATAATAATAATAATAATAATAATAATAATAATAATAATAATAATAATAATAATAAAATAATAAAAACTCAGCCCCATCCACACATGGTCACCCCACTTTGCATTCTTGGTCTATGTTCCCTCGATTTCTCCTCTGTTTTGAGTAACCTGCAGCCATCAAAGTTTTTCCATTCCTAGTATAAATCTCAAAGTTTGCTTTAATCTACGTTATGGCTTCTGTTTATGGTTTCAGTACATAAATTGTGATTTCCCACACCCTCTTTTAAAATGGCAAAATAAAAACATATTAATTCCTGAACTTTATAAGAATGTTACTGAGGACAATAGAAATATTTATATTGCTCATAAAGCCAAATAGGCCATTATGTCTAGTTCTCTGCAGTCTCAATGAATGCTTTTATTATCATAAAATGCCCAACACACCTCATAATCGATATTCAAATCATCCGAATCTCCCTTAGTCCGGAAATGTTGCATGTGCTTGTCCACTGTGAAATTCACTTGCTTATTGAATCGTTCAATGAGAACTGAGTGCCAGTATTGGTCATCCAGCAGGCTGCCCAAGGTGACTGAGGTATGGCTGTTGCCAAAACGAAGCTTGGCATCTCCTGCAGAGACAGTAAGAAGATATAGTTAAATGTACAGAATTGTGGTTTTAACACCAAACCCTTAAGATGAATGATGACATCTAATGATTGAGTAATAGCAATAGCACTTAGACTTATATACTGCTTCATAGTGCTTTACAGCCCTCTCTAATTGGTTTACAGAGTCAGCATATTTTCCCCAACAATCTGGGTCCTCAAAAGGATAGAAGGTTGAGTCAACCTTGAGTCTCATCAGGATCAAACTCCTGGATGTGGACAGTGTTTGCCTGCAATATTGCATTCTAACTACTGAGCCACCAGGGCTCATTCATGAATCATGAATTTGGGCTTCTTCCCTGCTATTCTTATACAATTATTTTTTAGCCTAAGAAATCCTTCATATTTGATTTCCCCCCCCCCATTGGAGGGCATCCTTTCATCTCCATTTCTCTTAATGCACAACATTGTTGATACATAAAGACTTGCCAATATCCAACACATAAAATACACATTAACACTGAATGTACTTCTATACAAGGACAATTTTCCCCATTTAATACTCCTATCTCTAACTGGGTCTCTGCTCCAGATAAAATACATCTAAGAAGTATTCTACCAGTTCTATCTTGAATCTGCCACAATATAGCCTATGGCAAGAAAGCAGAAATCTAGTCCAGCAGATTGATTTCTGTGTAGTGCTGAAATATTAAGGCATTCATATCTTAGTATATTAGGAAAATTGTTACATTGCCTGATCTAAAGAACAGTTGAGTCTGTAATGCTTAAATGCACCATCTGGATTAATTGAAAACTTGTAGCATATAAATATATCAGATGTATTATAACCGGGGGTAATGCAATCAAATTACCCCTGCTTTTTCAAACCATTACATCCAGTGAGCTTTATTTTAATTTAAATGAGACTATCGTTATCTAGGCAACTTCAAAGTGAACCATGGAAACAAAATGATAACATTTGGGAAAACTAAAGCAAACCTGAAGAGAAAACACAGTTGCATCACATTCATTTTCCACTTTTAATGCAGCCCAAAGAAAGAGGGGTGGTAAAAGCATCATAGAAGGGACCCTCCATAGTTTTCAGGACTGAAAAACTGAAGGAAGAGAGGAATCCTTTCAGATTTGCAAGATCCTGTTATTGCAAGAAAGAGCTGGCAATGTACTGTAGCTATGCTTCTTGCAAGGCTAACAAGCAGTTTTATCAGGTACCTAATCTGAGTATTGATACAATTGGACCTGAGTGGTGTCTTCCTGTTAGCCAATCCTCCTCCAATCCCTATGGGGTCAAAGCCGCCTTGTAGGGGCGGCAAAGAAAGGAGAGGTGCTTCATGGACCACGAGGAACTTGCAATTTCCTTGTTAGGTACGAAGCAAGCTCTCCTGAGTGGCAGTAGGGATGATGGCCATTTTTGCGCGTAAGCAAAATCATGCCAAAATCTCGCGAGAAGATTTTGGCACAATTTTGCTTCTGCGCATGTGCAGAAGCAAAATCGCCCGAAAATCAGTGAAAATCAGTGAAAAAAAATGGTGACATGCCGGGTGGACCGGCAGAGAGGGCTCTGGAGCAATTGCGAAATCCACCACTCCCTACCGGAGCTGCGTACTAGGCAGCTCCGGCAGGAACCCACCTCTGCCTGGCTGTTCCCAAAATACTTCTGAGCATCTTTATGAAAGTAAGAGATGGGATTGTTGAAAATTTGTTTATGGTGATAGTTCGTTGTTGCAGAATTTGGGGTTTTTACAAATCATTTAGAATCAGCCCAACTGAAGAATCATGGAAGTTATTGTAAATAAATAAGCACTGAACATCTAAGAATAAGTAAAAAATACAGAAAAAAATTGATTTCAGATTCTATTATTCCATTTAGCAAGTCTAAATCCTTATGTTCAATGATATAGGACAGCTGTCACACATAATACCTTCTAAATGTGTTGAATGCAATTCACAACACTTTCAGTCAACATAGTGAGGATTTCCATGACATGCCTATTTATGTCTACATTTAAACTCAAAGCAGATGTTGCCTTACAGGGGGAAGAGAGCGAGGAAAAGAAAAAGCCAATGCTAAGCTACGGGTTTTGCCGCAATGTGTGAAACAGCGAAGCAAACAGAGAAAGCACAATAATTTGACATTTGCTACATAGCACCGAAAGTCATTTTTTCCACCTACTCCACCACAAAATCTCAACAAAGGTATGGGCCCCAACTTTAAGATATGTGGGCTTCAAATCCCAAAATGCTGCCTGGGGAATTCTGGAAGTTGAAGTCTACACATCTTAATGTTGTTAAGGTTGAGAAACACTGTTCTTGGGATAAAGGGAGCTGCAACAAGCATTGGCTTGGGCCAGTGTTGAAAAAAGATTGAAAGTTCATATTCTTTGTCTGACACTTCCCTTTTCTCCTTGCAGATATACTTTGTTTTCTCTCACACTACTGTATTTCTGACACTCTTTTCTCTCTCTTTGAAGCAATGGGCTGTCAAGAAGCATATCTCTTAACAAAAAACTGAACAAAGAACTAACAAAGAACTTTTCAGATTAAGTTTAGGGTCGTTTGAAAATAAGTTGATGGGCATATTTGCCCACCCCAACCTAGAATATAAGAGCTTCTCAAACTCAACTGCTGAAGATAATTGCAGACAACTAATACTGTATGTATTTATTGAAAGAATCCAAGTATGATCTTATATCGCTCATTATCATCTCGTTGTACCTCTCTAGGAAGACTTACATCAAGAATAATGGCTTAAAAACACTCTTCAACTAGGCCACTTCCAGCACAACATCAGGCAATGCAATTTTAGCAGCAGCCATCTCTACTAAGTGACACAATCATTGTGGCTTTTCTTGTATTGAATATGATGGCTTAATTTCCAGTGAAAGAAAGATTGTACTCCAAAATCTCATTTCCTTGAGCCTTATCTCTCACTCAATACAGACTGTACCACACCTGAGAGACGAACAGGACACAACATTGGTCAAGATTCATTCTCTGACAAATTCAATAGTATCACTGATTAGCAGGCATGTTTTTATCCATTATCTGAAATTTACTGTAATTCTGAAGCCAGTTATGCTTTTGTATGATTTTCAAATGATGTACTTGCACTGAAAAAAAGTTACAATTGGAAGCATTGTTTGCTTGCTAGATATGTTCAGTCAGGAGCCCAGGTTGGTATATGTTCCTTTCTCTTCCTCCTCCTCTTCCTGATATATCATGGCAACAACCCTGAAAAATAGATTGGGTTGAGAGAGAGAGAGAGACAAAGAGTGACTAACCCAAAGTCTCCCAATGAGTTCATATTGTCAAGGTTCTGACTGACAAACCCAACCGAAGTAAGCATGGCCGAGACGATCCAATTTCTTAATGCAAAACTTTATTGAGTACATCATTTTGACACCAATGAGGGCAAAACCAGATCTGGCTATTTCCCGCATAAGCCCACATAGTCGGAGTTCAGGTTCTTCCCCTCTCCAATTAGAGTAGGTCACATTGTGCAATTGCGTCCCTTGGTATTGTTGTGAGAAAGTCTTTCTGGCTCTGATAAGCACCTGGCGAAACGTCCTTGGCTCTCACGCTTGGCATCTTGATCTCTGAAACCTAAATTCTATCTCTCCCTTCCTTCCCCCCATAGTTCGTTGGCAAGCTGAGAAGCAATAATAGTTTCGACAGCAAAAAGCAGGCTTTCAAGCTTGACACATATGTTATATTCTGATTTGGAAGACTATTGCTCCCTATCCGTGGGAAATGATGAGAATCGTGATAGTATATTGCTAACAACGCATCTAGGGAAACATTGGAAGAAGAACTTCCTTTGGGCTGTTCTGCCAGGTTATGTAGAACAGTGCTCCCCAATGTTTTTGACAGCAGGGAACAGTTTCATGGAAGACAATTTTGTCACAGATTGGGAGGGGATGGTTTCTGTTTTGCTCATTCACCTGCTGCTCACCTCCCGCTGTGCAGCCTGGTTCCTAACAGGCCATGGACTGGTACCAGTCTATGGCCCAGGGTTGGGGACCCCTGATCTAGAGGATGAAAGTGGTCCTTTTCCTAATTTTTATCATGTAGGAGTGCTGTCCCTTCTTTATTTTCTTAAATCCCAGGGTGAAGCATGCTCTAGAAATGGACTGTATGATACGTCAGTTAACCATACTCTTTTTGCATATCATCTGTTAATCATACTGCCTTTGGATATGAGAAAAAATACATCATAACATGAGTCAAACCCACTTGCCATTCCTGGTTATTAAAGGCAATCAGGGAAATAAGTTTAATAGATTATCATTATTTGATTGGAAGGATATGGAGAATGACCAGTGCTTGTGTAGTACAGAAGCAGAGGATGGTATGTGTCATCAACAACCTTTTTCTGGATATTCAGTAAACAGAAAAGCAGTACAAAATCCATAAAAAAGTAGACAAAATTTGAAAAGAATTGAGCTCTACCAACACCTCTGGCCTAACCTACTATAGGTAGTTTTTGACTTAGAACCACAACTGAGGCCAAAATGAATGTTGCTAAGCAAGACAGTTAAGTGAATTTTACCCCATTTTACAACCTTTCTTGCTGTAGTTGTCATTGCGGTTGCTAAGTTAGTAACATGGTTGTTAAATGAATCTGGCTTCCCCATTGACTTTGCTTGTCAGAAGGTTGCAAAAAGTGATCACATGACCCCAGAACACTGCAACTATCACAACTCGGTCACTTGGCAAGCGTCTGAATTTTGATCACGAGACCATGGCGATGCTACAACTGTCGTAAGTATGAAAAACAGTCATAAGTGGCGCAGTGGCGCATGAGCTGCGGTGGCGCAGTTAGAGTGCAGTACTGCAGGCTACTTCTGCTGATCACCGGCTGCCAGCAGTTTGGCAGATCGAATCCCACCAGGCTCAAGGTTGACTCAGCCTTCCATCCTTCCGAGGAGGGTAAAATGAGGATCCAAATTGTTGGGGGCAATATGCTGAGAGTGTAAACCGCTTAGAGAGGGCTGTAAAGCACTGTTAAGTGGTATATAAGTCTAAGTGCTATTGCTATAAGTCATTTTTTTAGTGCTGTCGTAACTTCACATACAGTAGTCACTAAATGAACTGTTGTAAATCAAGGATTACCTGTATAAACTTTAGCTTTGTATTCCCAAATAGACTTTCCCTAGGTTTTTATCAGAGAAAAAAACTTTTTAACCCTGCTTTTTTGGGGGGAGGGGGAATCCCACTAACTTCCTTCTATGCTTGCACACCCATGCTTATCTGCTCTATTTAAAGTTACTGGTGCTTGAAAGAATGGTTGCTCATGCTTTTCATGTGTGGAGAGAGCACAGTCCAACCTCCTTTAGAAAAGATGCATCTGGATAAGATTTTTCTATCCTCATTTGTAACTGGGGAAACTTCTCAGTCATAATACCCTGTTTCTCCCCAAATAAGACATCCCCTAATAATAAGCCCAATCGGGCTTTTGAGTGCATGGCAATAAGGCCAAGTACTTATTTCAATGTTCAGAAAAATGTAAGACAGGGTCTTATTTTGGGGAAAACACGGTACCTACATAGAGGATGATGTTATCATTGCTTAAAGTTCCATTTCTCTATGGGTATTTTAAATGTAAATGCATCACTTTTCTTTAAGTATTTCTGATCTAAAAAAACACTTAAAGGATTGGCTGAGAAAAAAAAAACTGCCTAATGGATTTATGTAAAAACAACTAAAAACTTTGGAAAACTGTCACTTGCATTATAAACAAATATAATAAATTGGAGAGGGAGAAATGATATGGAGAAAATTGGGAACACGTTCTCCTTTTAATGCTGTTAGTTTAGTCTCCTCGGATGAAAGGAAATCCAGTTAAATTTAGCACATATAAATTAAACAAAATTAGCTGGCATCTCATTTCAAAAATGGGCCATTGCCATATACTGCCTGCTGGTTGCTCAAATTATGTTGAATAATATTTTCCAGCAATAACGTATATTAAGGCTATTCAGGCTGCAGATGTAGGATCCTTGGAACAAGAATAAATCTTTCATTCCAAGGTCAGAGAAAGGGCTCCAATATCAGAACAAAGAGTTGGTGAAACCTTTTCACCATTCCTCTGCATCAGCCTCTGAAAGCCGTTCTCAGCGCTTGAGAATTTAACATTAGGGAAAGAGAAAATTAACTATGACAGAGGGTTTGGCAGCTGTCATTGGCAGAAACATATTGGGCAGGGCAGGGCAGCAACCTCGCCGCTGGTTTGCTTCCTCCCATACTGCATGGGCGCACACGCATTGCGCACCGCATGGCCACACACGCATGCACAGTACTGAAAACCCGGCTTCTGCGCATGTGCAGAAGCAAAAAACAGCTTCTGTGTGTGCGCAGAAGACA
The DNA here is from genome assembly GCA_023053685.1 of Diadophis punctatus similis. Classification (NCBI taxonomy): domain Eukaryota; kingdom Metazoa; phylum Chordata; class Lepidosauria; order Squamata; family Dipsadidae; genus Diadophis; species Diadophis punctatus. The sequence goes on along the minus strand of JALIGW010000001.1, from coordinate 217,753,260 downwards.
AAAACAAGATGGCGGCACCTATGGTGCCGCCGAGAGATCCAGTTCAGGGGCGTGGCCAGCCAGCCATCGTTCCCGGTTCAGCAAGCGGGGAGAAATTCCTGCTACCAGTTCTATAGAACCGGTCGGAACTGGGAGCAACCCACCTCTGGTATTGGGGTTCCAACTAGAAGAAACTTCATTTCACTCAGAATAAATTTTAGAGCACTGGTTGCTCAAAATGAAGGGAAAAACAAAACACCTCAGGTTGTCCTTGATCAAGCATAATTGAGACCAGAATTTCTATCATTTTAAGCAAGGTGGTTGTTAAGTGACTTGTGCCCAATATTACAACTTTTTTAGTCATGGTTCTGTAGAAAGTTAGCACCCACCCCCCTTCTAGAAGAATGAAATATTTTGAGAAATATTTTAAAAAGGAAGGATAAAATATTTCCCCTAAAAGAGAAATAAAAATTTTAAGGGAGACAGAAACACAGAGCCCCAGCTTCCTTCCCCCAGCAGATATTTTGTGCCCATTAAGAAAGACTGGGCCATCCTACCTACAAAACAAAAGACCTTCAGCTCCAGGATGAGCCGAGGTGGCGCAGCAGTTAGAGTGCAGTATTGACTGTGATCAGCAGTTCAGCTGAACAAATCTCACCGGCTCAAGGTTGACTCAGCCTTCCATCCTTCCGAGGTAGGGAAAATGAGGACCCAGATTGTTGAGGGCAATATAAATATACATTGCTTAATGGTGTAAACCACTTAGAGAGTGCTTGCACTTTGAGGCGGTATAGAAGTCTCACTAATAAATAAATAAATAAATAAATAAATAAATAAATAAATAAATAAATAAATAAATAAATAAATAAATAAATAAATAAATAAATAAATAAATAATTGATGGGATTAAGACATGACCCCTCAGGACATAATAGGATTAACCCACTACCATCTAGCTGCAGAGCTCACCACATTGTACAATCTCCTAAGGACATTGCATCACCCTCCAAACTTCAACCAAACCTGGGAGCTCAAACAACCTAGAGAGCCAGCTATGACCCCTGCAACAGCCAATAGAATACATGTTCTTGCACAGGAACAGGAAGGTCAAGTGCAAAGCCCGAGAGAAGGTATAAAAACCCCTCACTCTCAACTCCATGTGATCAGCTGCACCAGAACCACAAACACGTGGTTCTGTTCATCAATAAATGGACCCGCTTTCCAATCAGCCTCCAGCTTCCATTTTGTCTCCAGTGCCTTTCTCCCGGCCTGGAACTGAACCAGATGGATATTTCTTCCCACAGTTCTTAAGTGAATTACTGCAATGTTTAAGCAAGTCAGGCAGGGGTTAAGTGAATCTGGCTTCCCACCTTGACTTTGCTTATTGCAAATAAAGATCATATAACCCTTGGATGCTGCAATTGTTATAAATATAGACTTATTGCCAAGTGCCCGAATTTTGATTATGTGACTGTGTGGGTAAGCTGCAATGGTTGTAAGTATGAGAACCAAGTGTAAGTCATTTTTTTTCAGTGCCGCTGTTACTTTGAATGTCACTAAACGAAATGTTTGTAAGTTGAGGATTACCTGTACCACCAGAATGGGATGGAAAGTCATTTGTATTTCTTTGCCAGCCTACATCATCAGGACATAAGGAATTTTCAAGGCTCTAACATGAGACAAAGGATTTGGCTGCTCTCCTGAAGAGGTAAATGGTCTAATTCGATGTTCTGAATCTGTACCTGAATCAAAATACTTTTATGATTCATATTCACACTTTTCCAAATTTTCAACGCAGCTTTACAGCCAAAATGTGTAATCAAGCTCCCTACATCTGGAAGGATATTCACAAAAGTGCAACTATATTAGGGAAAATTGGCAGAGAAAATGCTTCTGTTGTTGCAAATTTACCTATAAAAATCACTAGAATTTTCACATAGTTTTCAAAAAGCGGGAAATGAGACAGAAAAATCAGAAACAAAGCCAACTGAAGCTTAAGTGATTCATCCAACCTTACCCTTATGTGGTATAGGTGTATTTCAGCACAAAAAGGATGTCAGCATTTTTATGATACGCTTAAGAATAACCAGTAGATTATAGTGAGGATTGTAGAGGAACATAATAAGGATGGATTGCAAGTGACTAAAAGGTTCACACTAGAGTTAACTGTGGACCACATAAGATGCAAGAAGAAATCATTCAAGTGCTAATGGCTGCAGATTGGCTGCTCCACAGCTTACAACTTTGATGAATGCATAGATATTGGAAAGTTATCCCACTGATTTGTTCTATAGATATTTTGATAATAATGGCCACAATTAAGAAGGCATTTACCATCCTTTCAAATGTTAGCCTTGGTCATACCTGAACTTTCAAAATATTGGCACAAACAATGTGAGGGACTCTATTGAGAAGAAGAGTGAACTATTCTTCCTCTTTTTTCTTTTTTCTTTCTTTCTTTCTTTTTCTCTTTCTTTCTTTCTTTCTTCTTTTTTCTTTTCTTTTTTCTTTCTTTCCTTTCTTTTCTTCCTCCTACTTTCCGCCTTTCTTTCTTTCTTTCTTTCTTTCTTTCTTTCTTTCTTTCTTTCTTTCTTTCTTTCTTTCTTTCTTTCTTTCTTTTTGAGCAGTGGATGCCTTTAAGCCAAGGGGTCAGCAACCTTAAACACTCAAAGAACCACAAAGGTCTTAACCAAAAGCCCCTCCCCCCGCCTGTTCAATTCTGGAACCGACCAGAAGTCCGGTTCCCCCACCATAGAGTCTCCTCCTAGAACGGCATCCTTCTTCCTCTGCCGACCAGAAATCTGCTTCCCCCACCATAGAGTCTCCTCCTGCACGGCGTCTTTTTCCTGAAAGAGCCACATGTGGCTCCAGAGCCGCAGGTTGCTGACCCCTGCTTTAAGAGTTTGGGGCTTGTAAATATCATTAATATTCCATTAGCCCATCTCTACACTTGAGAAAGTGTACATTCTAAACCATCATTTTTCTTCATCGGTAGATCACCAGAATGATGACTCTTTGCAATTTAAAATAGTTCTACAACCGTAGAGGTGGGGTAAACAATGTTCAAGCAACTGGTGTTAAACTGGTATAAAAACTATAAGCAAAGATGGCAGCCGGAATGCAATAAAGAATCTCAATTTTCTTCTCTACCCTTAAAATTCTCTCTCTCTCTCTCTCTCCAATAATTGAAATGCTAATCCCTACCTAAATTATTAAGTATTAATAGGATGGTGGCTCTGAGACTTTTTAATATAGCCTTGGTCTTTCAGGATTTGCTATTCCTTGCTTTTGTAGACTATTCATTTGCAACTTTAGAAAGGGGGATTGACACATATGGCTAGTAGGCCATACACGTGACTAGTGCATTGCACTCAATTATGAAATAACCTGAGGTCTATTTATCAATGTAGGCAGTGCAATATTTTTTTCATATCTTACACAAATTTATTGCCATGCCTGATATGTCTACTGAAAAAGGGCTGCCGTGAAAGATGATACTTTTTTGTAAAAAAAAAATCTGACAAAAATTATTTTAAGAAGCAAAATTCTCACTATTAAGAGAGCACTAACTTTGTCTATGCTATTACATCACCAGTACACTTTTTTTTTGGCCACCCACAGCCTTCCTCCTATGTACCAGCTGTCTCCTGTTAATTTTTGGAAGTCCTTCATTCTCTCCGCTTAAATGGATATAAATATAATCTGTGTGTAAGTATTATATCACTGTGCAATGGGAGAGGTATCCAGGCTCTAAATAGGAATAGATGAAAAATGGATTCTCTCAGAGGTGTAATGCAAATTGCAAATCTCTCCTCTCACCTGCATTATTCATCTATCTATCCTTCTATCCATCTACCCATTGAGAAGGAATATGCATGCCAAAATGAGTAGTTTTTAGAAATGTACATTACGGAGGAGAACAACACTTATGTTTTGGTCAGTTCTAACTGTTTATTAGCAGCCTCTGATTACCTAAGAAAGTTTTGATAATAGCTACCAAGTGAGGTCCTTCATTTATTTTAAAGTGGAAGAGAATCATCATATGATGCTCAATTATGCTTTTAGTCACCAGAAGAATCTTCTCCTCTATTTGATGCTGAGCAGCAATTGCACAGAGGTTTCAAAAGTTGGAATTTAAAAAATAAAAAAAATAAGTGAGATTGGGGAGAAAAAGGCTACTTCTTTTCCTACTTGGAAAATACTATATTTTTGTGTTATAAGACTTCTTTTTAAAATTTCAATATAGTAATATATAGATATTTTAGGTTTCACAACAAAGAATGTTCTTTCTGCGCCAACTCAGGAAGCTCAAACTGCCCAAGGAGCTGCTGATACAGTTCTACAGAGGAATTATTGAGTCTGTCATCTGTACCTCTATAACTGTCTGGTTTGGTTCTGTAACCCAACAAAACAGACACAGACTTCAGAGGATAATTAGAACTGCAGAAAAAAACAATTGCTACCAACCTGCCTTCCATTGAGGACCTGTATAATGCACGTATAGGGGGATGTGGTGGCTCAATGGCTAAGATGCTGAGCTTGTTGATCAGAAAGTTCGGCAGTTCGAATCCCTAGCGCTGCGTAACGGAGTGAGCTCCTGTTACTTGTCCCAGCTTCTGCCAACCTAGCAGTTCGAAAGCATGTAAAAATGCAAGTAGAAAAATAGGGACCACCTTTGGTGGGAAGGTAACAGCGTTCCGTGCACCTTCGGTGTTTAGTCATGCTGACCACATGACCACAGATAAGTCTTCAGACAGCGCTGGCTCTTCGGCTTTGAAATGGAAATGAGCACCGCCCCCTAGAGTCAGGAACAACTAGCACATATGTACAAGGGGAACCTTTACCTTTACCTTATACTGCACGAGTTAAAAAGAGGGCTGTGAAAATATTTACAGACCCCTCGCATCCTGGACATAAATTGTTTCAACTCCTACCCTCAAAAAGACGCTATAGAGCACTGCACACCAAAACAACTGGACACAAGAACAGTTTTCTCCCGAAAGCCATCACTCTGCTAAACAAATAATTTTTTCAACACTGTCAAAATATTCACTAAGTCTGCATTACTATTACTATTACTATTAATCTTCTCATTGTTCCTATCACTCATCTCCTCCCACTTATGACTTATGACTACATGACTGTAACTTTGTTGTTTGTATCCTTACAATTTATATTGATAGTTTCCTCGTATGATTTGATTGCTTATTTGTACCCTAATGATGACTATCACTAAGTGTTGTACCTTATGATTCTTGACGAATGTATCTTGTCTTTTTATGTACACTGAGAGCATATGCGCCAAAGACAAATTTCTTGTGTGCCCAATCACACTTGGCCAATAAAGAATTATATTCCATTCCATTCCATTCTATTCTATTTTACTTTTCTTTCCTTGCCAACCAGTGGCAAGCTCAATGAAACATATTTAGCTAAGACACCTTGCACAAAACAGGGGTTCAGTTTTAAGAAATTAAAAATCAGTTTTCTGCATGGACAGAGATGATCTATCCCAGAGAAGAACAACTAAACCTACAAACCGAATATTTGAAACATACAAAAGAACTGGGACACATCACAAAAAAGTTTCTTTAGAAAAGACTAAATAGTTCCTAAGGTGGTAATGTCAATCTTCTCATCTAAATTTGTTGATCTGCTGCATTTCTGTCCTATAAGACTATGTGATGTGGGGATGGATTTGACCTCAGCAGTATTGAGATGGTGACTCATTGTGAGCAGGGACACTTTTGTTTGAAAAGGCACTCGACACACCACAAAGCATGTTTCCCAACACTTCCTCTACCTGCAGGTGCATTCTACACAGTGTCATCTATATGCAGAAGTCCATTTTATCTAGCGAAGTGAAGGACTGCAGCCGTTCTTCTCCACTATATAAAAGCAGAGAGTCATGCCACTGAGGAACCCAGGAAGGCAGCCTTTATCAGTGATGTTATTTTGAAAACTCTGTAACTTTTCTGCTCTGATTACATTGTCTCATGCATACCCAAAAGTTCAGAGCTTGTGGTTCAACGTCGCTTTCACTATTTTGACCAAAAGGCCCTTGTTGTGGATGGCACTTTCTCTGCAGAAGAAAATCTATTGATTACTCCACTTTTTTCTGAATCCAGAGAGACAGATTCTTTCTCCTTGCACAAAGAAGCAGTGAGGTTTAGAGAAGATGGCAGGAGATTTTTTTTGGGGAGAAGGTGCATTTTGAGTTAATCCAAGCCTAGCAAATCTGGAAAAAAACCAAGTAAAACAAGTTTCTAGTCCATCTTCTTAATGAGTCCACTGCATTCATGTAATGGAATGTGTGGATGAACTTGGGAAATTGGGGATGAGACACTGCCTAGGAAACAATCAGACAGGAGAGGGAGGAGCCCATCTCCTCCCACTTATGACTGTATGACTGTAACTTGTTGCTTATATCCTTATGATTTATATTCATATTGATTGTTTCCTGATTGCTTACTTGAACCCTATGACAACCATTCTTGACAAATGTATCTTTTCTTTTATGTACACTGAGAGCATACACACCAAAGACAAATTCCTTGTGTGTCCAATCACACTTGGCCAATAAAGAATTCTATTCTATTCTATTCTATTAACGGTCAGAAAAAGAAATTTAGGAAGAACCCACCTAATGGATCAAGCAGTTAAAAGCGGCAGTGGGAAGATAATAACTTCAGTTTTGCAAAATTTAACGTAGCCTTAAAATACAATAGAATTAGTTCATCTAGTTGTGTTTCCCATCTTGTTGACCTGGGAAGGACGACAAATCATCACAGTGCCTAAAAGCCCCCAACTACCAAACACCTCCTTATGGTCTTCATTTCACTTTGTTCTTCAACTTCAAAACTGGCATAAGTCTAATAGACCAAGGTCATCTGAGACAGCAGAAATTAGATACTAGAATCTTGCCAGACAAATGGGTTTTGTACACAGCTTTTTTAAAAGAAAAAAACTGAAAAGCAAAGTCAGACTGGGGTGAAACAATCCAATCCATGTAAACCACAGACATCATTAGTATTTTACCGACTGCATTAGTCGTACTAGTGAGAAGCCTACCAGTAGTTGCTTTGCTGTTTTGGAGGCAGCCTTTAAGTATCATGCTTTTAATTCTCCACTTAATCTTAAGGATTTAGCATTAGCCACAGCACAAAAACTTCTGTTTGTTATTATTGACCTCCAGCCCACTTAAAATAATAAAGAAGAATCTGCTGCTGTGCAAAGAATGGGAACCCTGGAATTTGACATAGATACAAAGATGATAGATGATAGATGATAGATAGATAGACAGACAGACAGACAGACAGACAGACAGACAGACAGACAGACAGACAGACAGACAGACAGACACATATAAATAGGTAAAAATGTAGATTAGGGCTGTGCAATGCTTTGGATTCTGTTCAGAAGTGGTGTTTTGGAATGAGGGTGAATGCCACATCTGTTCACACCCCAGTAAAGCAGCCACACAGAAGCCCACAGGAATCAAAAATGCTGGAAAATGCTGCATCCATTGTAATGAATCCCAGACAGGTGCAGAAATATTGTGTTTATGCTCCTGTGCATTACAAAGTCTCTCTTTCACATCAGATCCCAACCACAGCACAACCTTAGAGTAAGTATAGAGATACTTCAAGTTACCATTCCTATGCTCAGTCCATGAGGTTTAATTTTGTTGGGAGACATTTCCATGATTCATTCCCAGCTGGGAAGCAGTACACCGATGCTGAGAAGAAATAGACATGGAAGCAGCTGCCAGAAAAGGGATCCTTTAATTCAGGAAGGCAAGAAAAGTAGTGATACAGCTCCAGCATTCCTGGCTTGCAAGCAAGGTGGCCTGATAAGTGTATGGATTTTTATACCCATCTTGCCTTTGAAGTTGGTGTGATTTGATGAGATTTTGTATGTGCCTTTAGTTAAGGTGATTGCTCTGAATTCTGTCTTCCTGCCTTAATGGTTTAATCCTGTTCCTGGGGCTTTGTCTTTCCTATCCTGGGGGTTAATTCTGCCAGGAAAAAAGAAAAGGCGAGTTCCAGGTGAGTTATTTTTAGCCTGATTCCCCTTATCTTAATGGCTCTACTTAAGTATTTCTATTGTCAGCTCTGTTAGTAGGGCTGCTCTGTATTTTTCTTTCAGCTGGTGCTTCTTGGTTTTCTTAAAGGGGAAAGAGCTGGCTTGAGTCTCTCACTATCCTCACTATAATCTACTGGTTTTTGGAGGTTTCTGGTGCTATGAGGTCCCTGGCACTGTCCCCCAGGAGTACACTTCCCACACTTTGAATCACCTTGCCTACAGTTAATCCCCTTCCTCCCTAGTTAAGGTTTGTTTTTGCCTAAGGCCTAAGCAATAGTAAAGATACGGCGCCTTTGTTTCCCTTCACTTTCTATCCTCAAAAACAAACTGTAAGGGATTTTTGCTATTTATTCTCCCGGGACTCTGAAACAATACATCACCCTATAACTCCCCCATAGCTTCCCACAAATCTCTTCAAATATGCAAACCTTAAGAGAGTATTGCTCCCAAGTCTCTTCTCTTCTCAATATAGATTTGCAAACAGCCTGAAGGAAATCTGAGACATTTTTAAGCACTTTTCGTTTGAAATAAGGTAATTCTCTCTTTCCCCTTCCATATCTGTCTTCATGATTTTCTGCTCAATTCTACAAAGGGCTTCATGTCTTCAGATGTCTTGTCACTGTACTTATTTTTCACTCTACCTGCTAATTCTCTTACAGCTTCCTGCTTCCTCCTGCTTATCATGGGAGAAGTTGCCCCAACTTTACATCGATGATTTGAAAGAAGTTTTAATTGGGTTAATCCAGTAGTGGGTTTCACTTACCTTTGCTACCGGTTTGGGAACAGGAGCGCGCAGGTGCGTGCATGCTTCTGCACATGCGCAGGACCTTCTGTGCATGCGCAGAGCATTTTTTATTATGTCCAGGTGGGTGGGCAGAGCCTCCCACTGCCGCCGCTACCGGTTCACCCAATCCGGGGCGAACCGGTAGCAACCCACCACTGGGTTAATCTAACTTTTCCACTGAGTCTCAGAGTGGTACATTGGAGCAAACTGGTTTATCGCGACACAATACAAATTTGCCAAGCATTAATAAGCAAAATTCATTGGCTGAGGCACAGCCTCTCTATAACGCTGCTTGGCAAAACTGTCTCATATACACACAGAAACCCACACAAACCCTAGTTCCATTGTCATTCTTTTGTTTCAAAATTAAACAGAGTGCATTTGAAAGGAAGTGAAATTAACAAAGCCTAAATAAAATCACTATTCCTGACAATCTGACAGCCTAACAAGCTAATTTTTATTTAATCAGCCAAAACAGACAAGCCTAAATGCAGCCAAGGAGGTTGCAAATAATACACATTTCTAAGTAAATTAGCCCACAGTATACATAAGCAAAGCACAGTGCTTCTGGTTACAAAAGAAAGAAGCAGGTAAGGAATCAACCATCTGTTTGTGCAAAAGTGATGGGTAAGTGGAATCAATCCATTTTGTCAATTAATGTCATTCAGGCAGCATAAATGGTAGAACATCCAGAAACACATCTCCTTGAAGCTAGAATCCCGTACACACTTCTGCAAATGCACTTCACTGTAATGTAAATGATTTTCCTTTGGACAAATACATATTGCATTGGGTGGTAAATGGCAATTCAGCATTTCAGAATCTTTTGTACCATGGATGCAATTACGCATATCAATCTCAAAAGTAAATCAAACACACTCACTTTTGAGAAAATTTACTTAGGATCGGACTGAAGAGAAGATGATCTGAGAATGAAAATTTGATCACATACCATGGTACTTGTGTTTTCAAGCCAATGCACATCTTGATTGATAAATACCCATGGATAGAATAATATTTTAAGTATTAATACTCAGAGAATTAAAGCAGAGACTGCGAGGTGGCGCAGCGGTTAGAGGCAGTACTGCAGGTCACTTTAGCTGACTGTGATCTGCAGGTCAGTGGTTCAAATCTCATCAGCTCAAGGTTGACTCAGCCTTCCATCCTTCCGAGGTAAGTAAAATGAGAATCTAGATTGTTGGGGGCAATATAAATATACATTGCTTACTGGTGTAAACTGCTTAGAGAGTGCTTGCACTGTGAGGCGGTATATAAATCTCACAAATCTCACAAATAAATAAATTGGCTTCAGTGGTGACTTGGACAGCCCACAGTCAAGACAGAATACAAGTTTCTATATTTTTGTTCATGTTTGTAATCTGCGTTTGTGTAAGAAGCACGTAGAGAAAGAAAAAATAAGTGACAGATGACTTATTCAAGACACAGGGTCATTTCAGAAATAATTTTCTGGCTATAAATGTCCAACTTTGCATGGATTCTGTGTGGTTAACATAAAATATACCCTATAGTTATAACAACTGGCTCAGAACTAGAATATCATTTTCACCAGTGAAATGATTCCAGTGTTCTCAACCTTGATAATTTTAAGATGGGTGGATTTCAACTCCCACTGCTCTATATAATACTTTATAATTTTATTGGGGAAGAGAAGAAAGCCCTAGCAAGGATATTATATTTAAAGGTAGAAGTAATACAATATGTACTGGTGGAACCAATATTTTGTTTTCAGGTTAACAAATATAGAATTGCAGTTAGAGTCAGTTGGTGTGTTCCACATCATGACTAAATAAGGATGGGCAGATAATTAGAAATTCAATTATTCCATTGCCTGTATTGATAGAGCAGCTTTAAGATCCAGCACCCTTTCAAATTAAAAAATGGAATAATTGGTAAGGCAGATTTAACTTATTTCTGTTGAACACATGTTAGCTAACGGTTCTCTTTCACTTCACCACCCACTCCCACCCCCATCACAAACTTTAAAAAGCCTGCTTTCCAAGCTGTGGGAAGAAGCCTTATTTATTTCTCTCTCTCCTTAAGTGCTTCTTGGAATGACTATGGGATCCAAACTCATTTTAGGAAGGGAGGAGGAGGAAGTGATTTCCTTAAGCAGCTCAGGACTGCTGTTAGAATGTCAGGTGTTTTTTTAATTGTTATTTGTCACGTAGTGAATATTGTCAGTTGTATGTCTATGCAGGGTGATGCACCCCTATCCTAATATTATGGTGCATTCCATGACAAGCAAGACACGTGATGTGATCTTGTATGCATGTGTGCATTCCTGATTCTCCATTCTTCTTATTATGGTTTTGGCTATGACCGGGAGCGGTCACATTTAATTAGCAATAATGTAATCATTCAGAATTTATTGTTTTTGTACCGAAATAAATATTTTATTAGACCTTTTAACTTGGGTTTCATTTCTAAATGTCTGAGCTCCAAGAGAAAGATCAATCATCGCCTCTGTGAGATTAATTCTCACCCCTAACATTATTATTTTTTAAAAAAAAAGTTCTGCTGGATTTCTTAATTACATTACAGGGAGTCCTAGCTTAACCCTAGTCATTTAATGATCATTCAAAGTGACAATGAACTTCAAAAAAGCTACGGTACTTATGACCCATCCCAGGGGTGAAATCCTCCCGGTTCGCCCGGGCCAGTCCTTCGGCGTATAGCCGATGGAACTGGCGGCGGTCACAGCGCGGAGCTTCTCCCGCCCGCTTTCCCGGCTTTCCCGGCCCGGCTGAACACAATCATTCGGGTTATTTTTCCCTCTGTGCATGCGCGCACATGCACAGATGGAAAAATAACCCGAATGGCGGCGTTCAGCCGGGCCGGGAAAACGGGCGGGAGAAGCTCCGCGCCGCGACCGCCGCCAGTTCCATCGGCTATACGCCGAAGGACTGGGCCAGGCGAACCAGGAGGATTTCACCCCTGACCCATCCTCAAAATTAAGACTGCCACACTTACACACATCCTGCAATACCATGATCGCATTTCAAGTGCCATAAAACGGGCTCACATTTACAACTGATTGAAGTGTTCTGTGGTCACATGATTGCAATTTGTGACCTTTTTCAACATCTTCTGGTAGAAAACGGCAAATAATGTCCTTTGGATTCTGCTGGATTCACTTAACTACCATGGTGAGTCAGTTTATGACCCACATAAAAATAGCAGTAAAATTGAATCAAAAAAGTGTGATGGCCCACTTAACAACAACAATGACTGGCAGCCAAAATTCTGGGCTTAGTGTGCTCATAAGTCGAGGAATATCTGTATGCATTAAACAGGGGTATAGTCTAAAAACACGGCAATGAAATTTGTGGAGAGGAAGATATTGAAAACATCAAAATTTCATTTGCAGCTAGTATTTATTTTTCCTAGATTTTCTTTCAGATGGAAAGTGAAAAATCTATCCTAGAAATTGAGGAGTAAGTATTTTACTTCTGTATTACATACTTCTATTGATTGTAGGTAGGGATATAATCTATTCACGTACATAGCTGAAGCCATAATTTCTGGTCAAATTGAACTTAAAACATACAGACAGTATCATCTCTCTCTCTCTCTCTCTCTCTCTCTCTCTCTCTCTCTCTCTCTCTCTCTCTCTCTCTCTCTCTCTCTCTCTCTCTCTCTCTCCCTCCCTCCCTCCCTCCCTCCCTCCCTCTCCCTCTCCCTCTCCCTCTCCCTCTCTCTCTCCCCCCTATCATAGCAGCACATTGTTCTCTTCCCCCCACCAAAAATACCCCCCAACAACAATTGGCTGCTGGTTACATTAACTGCAGACTAATAAGTCTTTTCCCCCTAATACAGTGGTTCCCAACCTTCCTAATGCCGCGACCCACGCCCCACCCCTATGCCCCCACCGTGACTTACCCCACTGCCACCATTTGGGTTCTTTTACCCTCTGCACATGCGCAAAGCGTGCTGTGCAGGCGCAGACGGTAAAATAAACCAAATGGCCGCAGTGGGGTGGAGCATGATGGGGGCGCGGGTTGTGGGGCGTGATATGGCCAGGCTTGTGGCAGTGGGGGGGGGAGCTGAGGATGCCAGGGCAACCCCTGGGAAATGGTCGTTCAACCCCCAAAGGGGTCCCGACCCCCAGGTTGGGAACCGCTGCCCTAATAGCTAATCTCATGATAAAACAGGCTCTCCATCATTTTTTCCCTGCCATGTCCCCACAATATTGTCTTCCTTTCCTCCCCAACCTCTTAAATAGCCTTACTTTTTCTGATGTTAAAATCATACATTCCTCCTTATGCTACCTCCTAAAATGCAAAGGCAACTATCCAGTGCCTGCATACTTTCCTGCTGATTCACAGATGGGCAGACAGCCCTTCAGCTCAGTGGGGGAAGGTCAGAAAAGAGCCAAGAGCAGGAAGAACTTTATGCAAGATAAGTTGAAATGTTCGAACAAACCCAGGTTGATGTGCAAGGAAAGCTTCCCATTTTGCAGCTCCAGAGTAATGTAATCTCCATGCTGCCCTTCACCATGAAACAGGACCCCATCTCCCTGCATGCTCTTGAACTTCAGGGAAACCACGTCTTTGAAGGTGCTCATCAGCTTTTGATTGAATCTGTAGAGAAGGGAGCTCCTCCCATCAAAATCTGCAACATCAGATTCTGTGAAGAAAGCAAGCAAGCAAGCATTAAAATGGGGGTTCACTTCGCATGGACACATACACACATACACATACAATCCCATACATTAACAACACATAATGTTAATTGGTTTTGTGCTTTTACTCCACTCAGTTTGCTTTCATAGGCTTTATTGGAATGCCTTATTTTGACTTTGTCTGCCTCCCAGAGTTTCCTTCGAGCAACGGGTGGCCATTAAATGGAATTAATAAATAAATATCACGAATCCAGAGAGGATCTTTGCAGATTCCTTTTAAAGAGTTGCGCAGAATCGTGTCTCTATGTTTATTCTTTTAAGCAGAGTGAAGTAGTGTCGGTGTATCTTTATTATTTATTTAGATTGTTTATCTCACCTTCATTACTTTATAAGTAGCTCAAGGTGGCAAACATAGAACTAATACTCCTTCCTATTTTTTTTCCACAACAACCTTGGAAGGTGAATTGGGCTGAGAGAAACTGACTGGCCCAATGTCACCCAGGTGGCTTACATACAAGGCTAGACTGGTCCTGACTAGGACCAGCTGGCTTACATGCAGGCGGGACTCGAACTCTCTGTCTCCCGGTTTCTAGCATGGTGCCTTAACCACTAGACCAGGAGTTGGCAACCTTAAATACTCAGAGAGCTATTTGGACCCGTTTTCCACAGAAAAGAAAACACCGGGAGTCATAAAACTCTTCCCATGCCTGACTATTTCTTGAGCTGCCACAAAGCTAGCATATATAGTTGAATTAAAGGTTCTGTTTTCTTCTGAATTTTTTCTTTTCTTGGATTTATCCATGGTTGGACTAGCGGGAGTCAAAAAGCTTAATAAATTGTGTGTTGGTGGGTGTCGCATATTGGCACTTGTGACGCATATTTTGAGCAACAGGGAGCCGCAGCAGAGGGATGAAAGAGCCACAAGTGGCTCCAGAGCCACGGGTTGCTGACCCCTGCACTAGACCAAACTGCCTTTCCCTTTATATTATAATTCTCAAGAGAAAATCAAAGAGGAATGGAGGCTTTTAGAATAGAACTCATTTTGTCAAAGTGACAAACTCTAAGAAATACATTCCTGGATATTCTTTCAAGCATTACTTTTCTTTTAAAGCAGCTGAACAAGTTTTGAGGGCTCAGAGCTGCCTTAGACTCTTGTGTTTCAACCAGCGGAAAGGAATGGGTGAAGTCCAACTGAAGTTAAATCGGCTTTAATTGGCTTTTAGGAGAATTTAAAAGTAATTAAATAGAAATAACATTAATGCTCAACTAAGTGTCAACACTTAGCTGAAGATGGGTGATCTTAACACTAAGCAAGGTCAGACCAGGTTAATACATATCAAAAAATTCCTGGCCTGAAGAACAGATTGGAAAGTTAATTTAAAAGAAACCTCAGAAAAAGGCAATGGTAAACCACTTATCTAATGTACAATGCACATCACAGCTGAAGGCAAGGGCAAACTACCTTTATATTACTGCCAGTGAAACAGCATGGAAGCAGACATCAAAAATGGAGTTTGACTCGAGGGTGATTTTACTTTAATATGATTACTCCCCATAAACGTAATAATTTCTCCCTTCTGTCACATGAAAAATGGCTACACCTACTAGGATCGCCATATGATATCTCCAAGGCTTTCAATGTTATGAGTGACCTTTCAGCATCAGGATACACACTTCTATTTTTTTTTTAAATGTAAATAGCTACACAGAAAGATGAATTGGCTCGGAAAAGCCACTTGGCATTATATGGGTTGCAGCCTACATAGCATCACATTAAAATAAACCTTCCCTTAGAGGTAGATTAACAGCTCTATGCAATCCTTCTAAAGCACATTTGAACTAGAATTTCAGTGTTTCATTTTAAATCCAGCATTCAGCATCACTTGCTGGGTCCTTTCATAATATTGGTAATCTTGTGTTTTGTAACAATGATAGGAAGTGTTATATACACCAAATTTATTTTAAGGAAGGGGAATTTGAGAATCAGAATTTTTTCTGGCCCTCATTCTTGGAAAAGTAACCCAGCAGATTTATTTTTTTTAAAAAAAAATCTCAAACAAGGAGACAGACTCTTCCTGCCTCTGTCAGAAGCTGCTGGGCAGTTTTCATTTTGGAAAAGTAGCCTGGAAGACGTTCAGGAATCTTCGAGAAGGCTAATATTCTGATTTGTGCTTGGGGCACTGAAGTTATAACAGAACACAGTCTTGAGTAAAACATAACACACACACAAATACATTATGCAGGTAAAGATTTTTTTAAAACCAACAAGAACAAAATGCATATATCAACTAGATTTTTAGTTAAAGACAGAAGTAGAACAGAACACTTTATTGGCGAAATGTGATTAGACACACAAGTCTCTGTGTCTGATTGTTTTGGCATGCAATACTCTGTAGCAACATCCTGAGGGGAAGAGTTGAAAAAAATTATGTCCAAGATAGCAATAGCAATAGCACTTAATCTTATATACCGCTTTACAGTGCTTTACAGCCCTCTCTAAGCGATTTACAGAGTCAGCATATTGCCTCCAACAATCTGGGTCCTCATTTTACCCACCTCGAAAGGATGGAAGGCTGAGTTAACCTTGAGCCTCGTGATATTTGAATTGCCAAATTGCAGGCAGCTGGCAGTCTGCAGAAGTAGCCTGCAGTACTGCACTCTAACCACTGCACCACTGTGGCTTTGGCTCAGACCCAATTCTGGTTTCCCCCCAATTACCTCTCCAACCTATTGCCCTCCAAATGTGTCAATTCCTATCCTGTCTGGAGTTTGTGGGGTTGAAGTACAGAATGAGGAACATTGGAATTTACTATAATCTAAATATAGTATGTAGCTGAACCTATGGGGTATATGATCAGCTGAACTGGAAATACAAGTTCTAGTAAAAGGCAAGAAGGCATTTGAGGATGTTGAAGGAAATCTCAAGGTTCATTTTTTCTTTCTGGATAGGGATTTAGGCTTCTCTTCAGAATGAATCCTCTTCTCTTATCAACAAGCTGTAATAACTAATGGTATTGAAACTTCAGGATGAAATGTGTCCATACAATAGGAAAGAAATGCTGGCTCTTGGACCAAACATTCCATACCTATGAAAATTATGTTGCCTTTACTAAATTTGTATGGGAGAGAGAGATCATAACTTCTGTTCAAAACTAAATATGATGCCATGCTTTGCTTTTGTATACATGCAAAAGTTTATGAGTTTTTATTAAAATAATACTTTTTATGGCCACAGATAAGAATTCCAGATAACAGCACATTAAAATAAATTAAATGAAAATGAACTAGGATAAAAAATATATCACAATTGGTGACCGATTCAAAATAAGATACTGTATGTTTTTTTTTTTAAAAAAAGACATTTTTGGAATAGTCATTTAAAAAAGTTTCAAAATAAGATTTTAATAACTTTTGACTTTTAAGAATAGAATAGAATAGAATAGAATAGAATAGAATAGAATAGAATAGAATAGAATAGAATAGAATAGAATAGAATAGAATAACAGAGTTGGAAGGGACCTTGGAGGTCTTCTAGTCCAACCCCCTGCTTAGGCAGGAAACCCTACACCAGTTCAGACAAATGGTTATCCAACATCTTCTTAAAAACTGCCAGTGTTGGAGCATTCACAACTTCTGGAAGCAAGCTGTTCCACTGATTAATTGTTCTTTAGAAAACTATAGTATTCTGTGTATGAAAACTCAAGTCAATTAAATAAAATCTCCCAACTGTCACTATCAAAATGAATTGCATCCAACACAATCAACTGTGTCCCTAGGGAGTAGGGCAGCATATAAGAATTGCGAAATAAATAAATAAATAAACTTGCTACCCAACCCTACACTTTACTTTCTGGTTGACTTTCACTGCCCTATTCTGCCTTCCCCTTGATATTATTATTACATGCTTCACTTATTCTAAATATTTGGGAATCTTAGCACTGTAAATTCAGTGCTAAGCTATATTATTGTCTGAAGCAGAGTTTAAATGTCCCTTTCTGTTAGCAAAGTCAACACTTTTAAAAGCCTACAGGACATTCAGACATTACTTCCTGCCTCCATCTGCATTCATAGTGCACCCTAAAGGAGATTACTTTACCCTTATATTTAACAAGGTTGATTCTTATATGTAACAAGGTTGATACATGATTCTGAAAAATAATATGGGTGGTTTTAGTTGGTGTGTGTGTATGTGAATGGTTTGTGATGGTTTGTTAGTCTTTGTGATAGTCTAGCTATGATATTAGCCAACATCATCCTTGTGCTTATTGTGTTATAATAAACCATCTGGCACTTTTTCCCAATCACTTTTCTTTTTTACATCCTACTTCCCTTCACCCCATGCTTCATACTACCAGAAAAGCAAAGTGATTAATTGGTAGGTAGCTAATGCCAAGCAAGAGGTCCAGACAAGGTGGAAATAATTCTGCTGATCTGGCATGGAATAATTTGTTCCTTTTTGCATCCCACTCACAGATTCTAGTGGGAGTTGTCAATTCTATTTAGGCATCTCATTTAAGACCGGGGAAAAAGTGTTTTAATGAACAGATTTAAGTTCAAATAAGGTTAATACCGGCACTTTATCACACTGGGTAACCTATTCAAAGGTAATAGTTAGACAATTGCAAATGACACATATTTGCGCAGAAAATTCTCAGACAGATTGTTCCTGCTTAATAACAAGGTAGAGAGAAGCCACTCTGAGTGGAGAAAAAAAAAATCCATGTAGAATGAAGTGTAAAAAAATTCTCTGTTACTTGGCAACAACCTACTTTGTATGTTCTGGTCATTCTATATAGAAGACATTTGTGGAATAACATTATCACAGAGTAGGTTGGGGGGGGAGGCCACTATGTGACATCTACTCTGTCAAAGATATAGGATCTGTGGATGAATGAAATCTTTTGTAAATCCAACCAATCACTGCCCAAGCTGGCATTCTAACATCTAAGAGTCATCAGTGGCAGTTTGCATGACAACAAATAATTGGCTTTTATTTGAGCATAATAAAGAGTCTTTCTATGTCAAAAAAAATCACACATTTTTCAGAACCCAACAAAGAAAACAAAGTCTAGCAAGGTGAAATCTTGTCCAAGCCCAGCTTGACTTCCCATTAAGCGGCTTGACGGCAGAAAACATTCTGCAAGCAGGGAACAAAAACAGGGGAAGTTCTTTGAATCATTTCAATACACCATTCAGAATGAGAAAGAGGCAAAAGGAGCCCATAAGCATGCTGTTTGATCAATGTTATTTCCAGGTATGTATCCTTTAGAATATGCTAAACCATTAGAATGCAGATGGGAATAAGGGAGGATTTGAAGGGGAATGGTGCAGACAGGACAAAGTCTGCTCCATTCTTTTGAATCAGAACAAATCTCTGGGCTGACGTTGCAAATGAGAAAGGGTTGTGAGCAAAAGCAAATTCCTGCCCTTAGAAAAACTGGCATTAAAAAGCTGAAATGTACTGAAAGTACTTACACAATTTACAAATGTGGATGGAGTTACTTGTTCTACAACATATGTAGCCCAGAGTTTTATACAGAACAAATGTATGGTCTGACATAAGGGAAATTATGGCAAAGCACTAATGCACATCTAACAGCCTTACAGACAATAAAAAAGGCCAATGCATACATTGAAGTGGATGTAACTTATTTCTGAGTAGAGCACATAGAGCTGCATTGCTTTTTTGCCAGTCATAAAAAGGGCATAAAATCCTTAACCCTTCTTCAAGATTTAAGTCAGATCCAGGCCAAGCTTTAAATTTGGTGCTTTAAATTTACACAAGTTTCCCATGTCCATCTTTGCACCTCATAAGCTAGAAACCGGAACGTATAAAAGTAACCCAACATTTCAATTGCACAAGGCTTTATTAAGACTGTCATGTTCACAGAGCTCAAATAGAACCTTCTGCAATGTAGATTTTCTTTCAATGGTCTTCTTGAAAAAAATGCAAGTCTAACATTTCCATGGATGCTGTGGAGAACTGAAAATGTTTATTGGTTATGTCCAATAAAATCTAGTTTTCCTGATTTTTAAAAAATATGCATGGATTATTATTATTTTCGCTTGATCCTAAACAAACAGTGGAATCTATCCTTGGAAAGATTATATGATGCTTCTGCAAATCTTTTTTTCTTTCAAATCTTCTTTCAATTCTACCTTGTTCCTGTTCCAATTTCAACCAAATTTGAGTACAAGTAACCCTCAGTTAATGACAACTCATTCAGAGTTACAAAGGCATTGGATGAGCAGTGGTTACAACTGGCGCGCAAAATTCTAGCTGCTTCAGCAGTCCAGCAACTAACATCTGGGCAATTCCAGTTCTTATACCATTTATGGAATAATGGACTGGACTTGAGCAGGACTAAAAACCATGGATAGGAAGACTACAAATATAATCACAGTGAAACATGTCCTTCATGCATGCCACAATGTTGACAGACTTTATTTACCAAGGACCAAAGGTAGATAAATCCAGTCTAAACATTTAGCGGACTGTGACTATGCTTAATTGTTAAGGAGTTATTGTGCTGTTGAGCACATACACTGCGAAATGTGATTGTGGTTGTGGTGTTGCAGTTTGATATGAATGCTATTCAGTCAATAAACAGGTACAGTTTAGTATTTACAAATAGTTTACTTAAAGTAGTAGCAAAATTCAATAGGAAGTCCAAGTCATACACAGTAAGTCAGTCCATATGAAGAATCTTCTTCTTGCCTATCTTTGTTTTAACTAACAAACAAAAATTACAGCTAACAATCAATTCTACACTATCACAGATAGTTACTCTTTCACAGCAGCTCTTCACAATAATTTCACACAGTCACAAAGTTAATTACTCATCAGTGAAGCAGAGATAATTAGCAGAGAGTCAGCACTCCGGAACACACCTTTAAACACCATCACACAGACATTCTGAGCATGCTCTCTTGCTGCCTTATATAGTAATGAGCCTTCAATTCAGTTAAAGCAATATACCCATGGCTTGTTCATATATTAGCAAACCAATCATTTGAACAGGGTTCTAACAATAATAATATAGCATCTTTAAATAATTCAAATGGGCACCATAATAGATTTTCTAGGAGAGCTATAGGTAAATAGAAACCTGAAGAGACATTGCTAACCTTTGATTAATCTCAGCCTTTCAAATATTGGTGGAACCAGAAGAAGGCCTCTAAAGATCACCTTCAACTATGAACAGGTTTATGTAGGGTAGTCCTAAGTGTCATGCTGCATAGGGCCAGAAGAGTGATTTATTTAACTTTAAGGTCTTCTCCAAATTCATATCCATTTGCCCACATTGGACTTTGACTAGGAATTATGGGATCTTGAAATCCAACTTATCTGGATGACACCAGATTGAAGAAAGCTACTATAAAATATTCCCAATTCCTAGACAAGAATTAACATATTACCAGGAATCTATCAAAAACTCCATGCTGTTGATGCATGGCCTGTTCACTCTCCCTTCCTCTTTGATGCTTTCACCTCTTGGTTTCTCTCATCCAACCAGAAGCAACCTACTCTTTGCAAACATATACACTGATTGCCAGAAAGGACTTCTAAATATTGTATAAGGTGAGAATTGCACACAGCAAGAGAAACGCGGATGGACTAATTCACATTTTACTCTTCTCTTCCTCCAAAGAGGCTATATTCCATGACCTGCAAGGCATCCCTGCAATGTCACTGAGTTTAGCATCTTAGACCCCTATTAGGCCAAAGAGCCACTTAAGATACTTGTGCAATTATCCTGATCTTGGTAGCTATTTTATTCATTTTTCTATTAACCTGTGTTCTGAAGACTTAAAGTGTCAGTTCATAAGCATTTATCCCCAGTACATTAATTTTACCTCCTGGCATGAAAGACAAAGCCAGTGAAGGGGGAAAGAGAGGGAGAGGGGGGGAACCATAAGGAAGGCTGGCATAATTGTTTTGCCAAAAAAATGCAAGATATATATTTTTTATCCTTTGCTGTTCAGTAGTCCCCTCCCTACAAGTCCCCAAGGGGAAATGAGTCTTCTTGATCTGAAAGGATGGCCAAGCCATCATTGGATTCAGGGGTGGGTTCTACTTTCCTTCCCCACTGGTTCGCATCACAATGTTTTGCGGAATAAAGGTAAATTTAAACCGGGGGGGCGGGCGGGCGAGAGGGCCTTTTTTCAAGCATCAGAAGAGGAAACAATGTCCAAACAGTAAAAAATTCAGATTTTTTTTTAAAAAAACTTCTCATCCAAGAAACTTTTAAAAAGATGGCGGTGCCCATGGACCGAACCGGATCCGTGATGTCGTGACATCACCAGCGGGTCACTACCAGTTCGGGCGATCCGGTCCAAACCAGGAGGAACCCACCTCTGATTGGATTATAGGGTTTCTTTTTTGTCCTCTGTCCCCTCCATCTTGCAGCTTGCCTGCGGAGGTTGTGAGAGCTCCAACACTTGAGACTTTCAAAGGGAGATTGGACTGCCATTTGTCTGAAATGGTGTAGGGACTCCTGCTTGAGTGGGGGGGGGGGGTTGGTCTAGATGACCTACAAGGTTGCTTCCAACTCTAATAATCTGTAATCTGTAATCTGTAATCTATTTCTCACTAGCCAGTTTGCAGAATGGACTGAACCGAGCCTTTTTAGACCATTACTTATTTGGAGAGTACAATCAGCATTTGCAGTGTGGATATAAATCTCATTCTATTTAAACAGAAAACAATATATATATATACCCTTGGTCAGCAAATTTGCTGGTGATATGCTAACAAGACCTTTTTGCAATATAAGATAAACTGTTTTCTTTCCTGGCATCCTGAACAATCAACTTTCCATTCATCTGCAGATGTCATCTGATATAACTCTGGTTGTTCGTCTTGTCATCATACCCAGATTGCTATACAGAACCAGGTAATAAGTGCTTTATGCATCTTTATTATGTATAATCTTACTGACCAAGCTTCCCCCCTTTTTTTTAAATTGGGAGATTGTTCTATAAAAAGAGATGGTACCAGATGGGGATTGTGCCTCTATGCTCACATGGAGAATAATAGCTAACCCTATGTCTGAATATTTTGCCAAAATAAACAAACTGAGAGGCATGTAGCTTTTTACTTCATTATTTATTTATTTTATTGTATTCGTTAAATTTATTTGCCACTTATCTCACCGTGGGGCTACTCTAGGTGGCTTACAGTAATAGAAAGGAAGACAATGAAAGGAAGGTAAATAGAACATAAGTAAAATAATAGAACAATAAAATAAAGAGTGAAAAAGAAGACACCGAAAATACATCAATATGATAACCAAAAAAGATAGGCAGGTGGAGAGCAGAGCACAAGGGAGTTATGTAGCATTAAATGTGGATCTGCTTGGATAAAACAACATGGGGCATGGAATCAATAAGACTTACATTACCAAAGCAAAGAGGCTACTCACAGCAACAGTTTTGGTGAACTTGAATTTATTTGGGACAGCACTACTAGAAGAGGTTCTCATGAACCTTCAGATAGTGACAAGTGCTTGCAAGATGGGCAGATTCTTCAGCATAATCAGAGAGTGTCTATGGAGATTCTCACTCATCCAGGTCATGGTTGTCCCAAAGGTGCTTTTTCAAGAGGCAACTGGACTTTCTGGTTGGTTTGTTTGTTTTTTGAAGATGTTTCACTTCTCATCCAAGAAACTTCTTCAGCTCTGACTGGAAGGTGGGGAATGGAAGGATTTATACTCCTTGCAGACAGCTGAACATTTACATTCTTTTAGTGAATTGTTAAGGTCACCTGGAGGTTTATCTGTGTCATCAGGGTTACCTGAGTGGTGCAAATTGGTGTGGAATCTTCTTGGAACTGTTGAAAAGACTGTGTTGTAGATTGGAGATAGATGATGTCCCTCCCCCTCTGTTGAGAGAGGGTTGTTCAATTTTGACATAGATGGCCTCTTTGACCCCTCTTTCAAACCAGTGATCATCTCTGTCCAAAATACGGACTTTGTTGTCTTCAAAAGAGTGGCCTGTGTCTTTTAAATGCAGATGAACTGCTGAATCTAATCCTGGTGTGTTTGTTCTCCTATGTTGAGCCATGTGTTTATGAAGTGAAAGTCCAGTTGCCTCTTGAAAAAGCACCTTTGGGACAATCAGAGAGGCTTTCAAATTGACCACCTCTAATACAGCTGTCCCCAATCATTCCAGCTCTGCAAACAGGCAGCAGTGGCAGGGAGAGGGGGTGGTTTCACATGCACATGCACTGCTTGCACAAGTGCAGTGTCGCATGCTCATCCACCGCTGCCAGTTCACAGAACCGGAAAGATCAGGGACCTAAGCCATTAAACAACTGGTGGGATACAGCTGGTTCAGGCCGGTTCGGGCAAACTGGTAGTTAAATTGATGTCTGATTAGTTACTAAAGCTCCACAAAAGGGATGAACTTTGGACTCAGAATGGTTCAGAAAATCACAGGAGCTCCAAATCCAATCTGTTTTCCATTGATGTCTCTGTTCAAGTGTGAACATAATTTGGAGACATCATACAAATTGATATCTATGCTTCTACTTAACAAATTGTGGCAGATTTTGTAAGTACAGGTAGTCCTCGAATTACAACAGTTCATTTAGTGACCTTTCGAAGTTACAATGGCACTGAAAAAAAGTGACTTATGACTGTTTTTCACACTTACAGCCATTGCAGTGTCCTCATGATCAAAATTCAGAAACTTGGCAACTGACTCATATTTATGACCATTGCAGTGTCCTGGGGTCATGTGATCACCTTTTGCAACCTTCTGACAAGCAAGGTCAGTGGGGAAGCCAGATTCCCTTAATAACCATGTTACTAATTTAACAACTGCAGTGCTTCACTTAACAACTGGGGCAAGAAAGGTTGTAAAATGGGGACAAAATTGACATAACAAATATTTCACTTAAAAACAGAAATTTTGGGCTCAATTGTGGTCATACATCAAGGGTTACCTGTTTGATATAGCTTTTTTATCTGTAGTGAAAGAAAGTAATCTTTAAAAATATTTACTTGTAAAAAAAGCTAATGGTGACATTCCAGGTAATAGTACTTTTAGTAAACGCATATAGGAAAAAGTGAAAATTGGCCAGATAAATGCTGGAGGAAAAGTATATACAGACAAGACAGTGAAGGTAGGGATTGACCAAAACGTGCTACAGAAGCTAAAATCAGTGGTGGGACCAACTGGTCAGCTGATGATGTGTTCAAATACTCTCTACTGTTGCACTGGCTGGTGCAACAGTAGAGAATACTGTCTATATCTGGATGGTAATCCAAATATATTCATTGGAATTAAGACCCACTGAACTTGATGAAACTGTTCTAAGTGGGTTTTTTTTTAATACAGTCCAACAATTTATCACTTCTTTCCCTCTTTGAACTGAGAGGAGCAAAATCCATTGCTAGAGATAGCACATTTATGAAATAGTTTTTTTAAAAAAAGCCTTCCTAGTCATCTCTCTACTTCTGTGTCTCTAGTTCAGGAGTTGAAACCGATGGAGGTTAAAGTTGCCAAGGTTGAGAAACACTCTATAATCTATTCTACAACTGTAGTCTGATTCTATAGCTCTTAAAACATAAATGTTTAAATGTTAGAATTTTTCAATCACTACCGGTTATTTACATTTTCCCCACTACATTACAGATTAAAACAAAAAAGTTATTTGACAACAAATTATCCTTAAAGGTGAAAATTTTCCGGACAAGTATAGTATAGGAAAAGTGTATACCAGTGATGGCGAACCTATGGCACGCATGCCACAGGTGGCACGCGGAGCCATATCTGCCGGCACGCGAGCCATTGCCCCAGCTCAGCTGCAGCGCACATGTGCGCGCCAGCCAGCTGATTTTCAGCTCACGCGGAGGCTCTGGGAGGGCATTATAGGTTTCTGGAGGGTCTCCAGGGAGGCAGGGGGCCATTTGTGCCCTCCCCAGGCTCCAGGGAAGCCTCTGGAGCCTGGGGAGGGCGAAAAACGGGCCTACCGGGTTCACCGGAAGTCAGGAAATGGGCCGTTTCTGGCCTCCAGAGGGCGTCTGTGGGGGCGGGGGAGGCAGTTTTTGCCCTCCCCAAACATTGAATTATGGGTGTGGGCACTCGCACATGCATGAGGGAAAAAAGGTTCGCCTGGTGTATACAGACAAGACAGTGAAGGTAGGGATTGACCAAAACGTGCTACGAAAGCTAAAATCAGTGGTGGGACCAACTGGTCAGCTGGTGATATGTTCTATAAACTTGCACAGTAGTATCTTCCTGACAACTTGAATGTACAAAATTGTTTCCGAACCTTCAGCAGAAAGAAGAGGATGCTTCCGGTATATGCTAGAGATACATTTCAATACTTACTGTACGAGCATCCAAAAGCTTCAACCCGCAGACCAATATTTGCATTCGGGTTCCATGTCGCAGGCAGAAAGCGTACAAAGCGAGCTTTAACAGAGTGAAGGAATTTGTGCTGGACCACACTGTCAGCATTGACATTGCCTTGGAAAACCTGCAAAGAAGAAGAAGAAGCCTGGATGTAACATAGCGGTTTGGGGGGATTTTTAACAAATAAATTCCGTGTGGTGATTCATTTCATCCCAGCAGATTCGGTTCATGCCAAAATAGTAGCCTGTGGTTCTGTAAGGCCGGATGCAATTATCGCTTCTCTGATAGGTAACTGTCCAGCCTCCACTTACATGCCTTTAGGATTCAGCCTCTTCCAAGGCAGTTTGTTCCAACTATCAAACATCTCATAATGCAAGGAAATTTCTTTTTATGCTTAGTTACAATCTGCTTCCCTGCCATTTATATTCCTCGGGGTTAGACTTGCTCTCTAAAGCAACAGAGAATGATTTGAAAATCACTATCGTTATCTATTCTTAAGCTTTTTATTTTCCAAGCTAACAAACCTCAGCTTCTTCAGTGCTTGCTCCTAGGACGTGGTTTTGAAACTCCAATTTCTCAATGTGTTTCTTGAGAAAGCCATAGACATACTGATTTATGTGTTTATAGAATCCAACATTAACATGTAGATAGATCAATGGCCAATAATTGCTTTTTCTCAATCAGGATACTATATTTTTGCAACCATAGCCCCAAAGTATACTAAATACCAGTACTAGCAGCGGTGGGTTGCTCCCGGTTCGGACCGGTTCTTAGAACCGGTAGCGGCGGTGGCAGGCTCCGCCCACCCACCCTTGATGCTTCTGTGCATGCGCAGAAGTGTCACGCGCACTTGCAAGCGTGCGCGTGAACCAGTGCCAAATGAATTCAGAACCCACCACTGAGTACTAGTATCAATATTTTTAAATACCGGTGCTAGTACTGGTATAACTAGTAATGTGTGATGACCAAAGGTGGCAAGAAAATCTCTAATGCCTAGATACGATCAGAGGTCCTTGTAAAATTGCTGCTAAAATGTAGTATTTAACGTTACAGAAGGAGAAAACATTAGATGCATGGGTATTGATCATATTCATTGAATTTAAATTCAATATGGGATTGGCTTTCATACCCACTACCCACTTATATTTCCTAGACATTCCTATTTGGATTATACACACCAGGCCAGGTGAAAGGGCAACTATAAACCTTGATCAGAAAACATTGTGTGCTGTGGCTCTAATATCCTCTCTTGGGATTCTACTAATTTCCTCCCAACAAATGTATTCTTTTACCTGGCCAAGACCATCCCTTCCTATTATCTGTTTTATTTAAAAAAAACAAATAATGAAATTGTTTATTGGTATGAAATGATATCATGATGAAAATACTTGAGATCTTCAACTGTCTCTTTAAAACAGAGTGTAAACACATGAATGTGTTGACCCAACTTAAATCTGCCAGACTATTATTATTTACTTTTCACTTTAGAACTTAACATCAACCATTAAAAGAGACTATATTGCTGTCATGCTTCCCTCCGCCCCAAAACCAAGAATTTCTCTCTCCTGTGTGCCTATGTTTGCATATTTTGTATGTGTGTGTGAGCTGCTGTTATTTACATCACCTGGGAACTAGAGTGGAAAGAAGGTAAATGGGGGACAAAGATTAATATTTTAAGCATCAACCTCTGGCGTAAAAAGTAAACAGAAAAGATGTAAGTTGGCAGAGACACTGAGGGATGGGGGAAAGCAAAAGCCTCCTTTAGAAAAGACAGCCAGTTCCACAAGGCATCATAAATTAAATGGCTCAGACTGATGTGCAGCTTTCAATCAGTAAGGGGCGTGCATAAGTGCACCAGCATGCCTACCATCCCTGTCCTAATGTTCCCTCTTATCAGTACCCATCTTATGTATATAAACAATGTTATATCTATGTATATTACCAATACGTATTTGACAAAAATAAATAAATAAATAAAAATAAATAAGAAGCCTCAGGACAGCTAGACCTAGCATATTTAGAGATCTATGTTAGCTAGCTACCACAGTGACTGTGGTGATTATCTTCTTTCCCACTTTATTAGGTAGGTAATGGGGTAAGGTTTGAACTGTACACGGAAGAAAGCCATGTTGGCGCACACTTGAAGGATGAGATAATGAACTGGGGATTAATTACTTTCCAAGGGATTTTTAAAGAAGTAAATGAGGGGGGGTCTTATCTGCTGAAGTCTCAACGATGGCTGAAATGAAAGAAAAATTAATAAAATAAAATAAAAGATGTTTGTGAGTTGTATCACAGAATTTTTCAATTTTCACTATTGTATTCCCCAAAAGTAAAAAGGATCAAAGGTGAGCCTCTGCCCAACACTGTCTACTCCACAATAGCTACATACGATGCTTCCTTGAAAAAAATGACTGTGAGAATCCAGTTCATCACTTTGTTTTTTTTTCCGTAAAAATAATCTTTATTAAATTTTTACATTTAAAAAGACTACAAACAAAACACACACACAACTAACACAAATAAACACAAATATATACAAACAACAACAAGAAATAATCCAATACTTTTACAGCGTTATCAAGATATTTGTTTCATATCTATAACTATATGTACATTTAAAATTCTCCATATCATACTTGTCAGTGAATATCATCCGTAGTTTGTTTTCAACTTATAAAGAAGGGTTATGAACATTTATGGATATTTCTCAATACATCTTCATCCTTATAGCCAAATTTTTAATTTTGGATTTTGTTTAATCCAATTGTACATCTTATTCCATATTTCGTAAAAGTCTGTGTCGTCTTTTCCACAAATCTCCATCGTCAGTTTGCACATTTCTGCACAATCGAGTATTTTTCTAAGCACCATCGAGGAGGTAGGTACGTGTTCTGATTTCCAATTCTGGGCATAGTTTAATCTAGCTGCTGTAGTTACTTTGTTGATGCTAAGCTGCTAAAGTTCGTTACAATATATTTTGAGCAGATCTAAAAAGATTCAGATCTTAGGATGAATCTTAAGGATGAACATACATAACATAACATAATATGGACCCTTTTGCATATATGTATTAT
This sequence comes from Diadophis punctatus similis, assembly GCA_023053685.1. NCBI lineage: Eukaryota > Metazoa > Chordata > Lepidosauria > Squamata > Dipsadidae > Diadophis > Diadophis punctatus. The sequence continues at coordinate 217,724,330 of JALIGW010000001.1, read as the reverse complement.
TGATGATATCTGGTCATCACCATAAAAAAATTGTGTGTGTATATTTGTGTGTGTACATGCAAACGTACAGGTGAAAGGGAAAACAAATTAAACATAGAGTATCCTGCTTGCTTCTTTTTCTTTTCTCTCTTGATTTAGAAAACTATATCTTCTGGAGTGGAATGTCTTTTTGACAAGAATGTTCTGTGACATTTTGAATTTATTATTATACCATCAGGAGAAAATATTTGTCAAGTTATCCGGTCTATGCTGACTGGAAAGATGAGAAGGCTCTCACCTCTTATCTAAATTCTGTGAAAATACTGTACAAAAGTAATGCCAAGTTGGAAGCAACCAAAGTGATCACTGAGGAAAAACTAAATCTGAGGTATTATTTCTGGAACTTGCTTTTATTTATTTTTGGGAAAATGAGCAAGATACATTCAAATTTGGTGTTAGCTGAGTGGGTTTTAATTTTCTTAACCTAACCTAAGGAACTGGCTACTCTTCACATATAAGCAGAGAAGGTGACCTAGTCTCCTGAGGGAAAATAGTAGACGATAAGATACTGCCTTCCACATGACTGCATTTCAATTGCAAGATTCATTCAAACAGAAATACACCTATCAAAAGCAGCTAAACTGCCTACCTTCCCTGTTTAATGTTTCAGATAAAATATAGCAAAAATATATAACTAAGTACTTTCCTATTGCAATATTTTAGAAGTGCCACTGTGTAGGTTAGGCTGGGACCAGAAAAACCAAAGCTTTAATTCCCTATTCAAGCATGGAAGTATGATAGCTTTTAGTTAGTCCAATCTATTTCACAAGATTGTTATTGCGGGGGGGGGGGGGAATGGGGAGAGATCTCTATATGCCTTACCCTGAGCTCCTAGAAGAAAGTAGGGTCATCATTTTATTAAATAAATAAAAAATATCAACCGACTGCAAGGCTGCAATGAGCGGTTCCTTATTTGAGACATTTCTTTGAAATTGGATTGCACTACACCACAGTGGTTGAACTTGAATGGAAACCCCACCCTCCAGCTGGTGAGTCAACAGATGATCACAAAAATTCCTCTTTTGCATTCCTCTCACAAGCTCTGGCTGCCTGGAGAACAATCCAAATGTGAATTGATTTCTTGGACTCTCCTTGCCTCCTGAGAGTTCTTCAGGCACCAGGAGGGCAGCCTGAACCTCAAACAAAACAAAACAAATCCAAGCTCTTCAACCCTCCATTTCCCCCATTGTAAATGATTAAAGTCAAGATTTAATAATCTATGGGGATTACTTTGGGAAATTCCATTTGGCTGCTGGATTGATGGCAGATTCCTCCTCTCCCTCCCCCATAACCCATTCTCTGCTGTCTACTTGTCTTTTTTTTAATCATATAATTATTTTTCTTGTTGTGTTTTTTAAATCATTGTTTATTTTATTGCTCTGTTGTCTTATTTCTGTCCACACTCTTTTCATTTTTCTCCCCTTTTTATTGTTGTAAACTGCCAAGAGTAGCCTTACGGCGAGATAAGTGGCAAAGAAATTTAACAAATAAATAAGAAGGAAGGAAGGAAGGAAGGAAGGAAGGAAGGAAGGAAGGAAGGAAGGAAGGAAGGAAGGAAGGAAGGAAGAAAGAAAGAAAGAAAGAAAAAGAGAAAGAAAGAAAGAAGGAAGGAAAGAAGGAAGGAAGGAAGGAAGAAAAAAAGAAAAAAAGAAAGAAAGAAAGAAAGAGAAAGAAAGAAAGAGAAAGAAGGAAGGAAGGAAGGAAGGAAGGAAGGAAGAAAGGAAGGAAGAAAGAAAGAAAGAAAGAAAGAAAGAAAGAAAGAAAGAAAGAAAGAAAGAAAGAAAGAAAGAAAGAAAGAAAGAAAGAATTGGTTGTATTGTCCAGTGCTAATTTGTATTAATTTTCCTACTTGGAGATTGAAAATTAGCAGGATAAGTATATCCCTGTTTATTTTTACCTTTGGCGTTAATACTCTCATTGCTTAAAAATATTTCCTAATATCAGATAACCTGAGCATTTTAGGAGTTGACCCATCACATTTGGAAAATAGTAATCCTCATTGATCTCATCCTACTTATTAGATTAGAATAAAATAACAGAGTTGAAAGGGACCTTGGAAGTCTTCTAATCCAACCCCCTGCTTAGGCAGGAAACCCTATAGCAGGGGTAGCCAAACTATGGCTTTTTGAGGACCTGTGGACTTCAAATCCCAGAATTCCTGAGCCAGCCATGCATGCATGGCTGGCTCAGGAATTCTGGGAGTTGAAGTCCACAGGTCCTCAAAGAGCCATAGTTTGGCCACCCCTGCCCTATAGCATTTCAGACAAATGGTTATCCAATCTCTTCTTAAAAACTCCTAATGTTGGAGAATTTACAACTTCTGGAGGCAGGCTGTTCCACTGATTAATTGTTCTATAACTGTCAGGAAATTTCTCCTTAGTTCTAGGTTGCTTCTCTCCTTGATTAGTTTCCACCCATTGCTTCCTGTCCTGCCCTCAGGTGCTTTGGAGAATAGGTTGACTCTCTCTTCTTTGTGGCAACCCCTGAGATATTGGAACACTGCTTCTTTTCATCAAACTAGACATACCCAGTTCCAGCAACCGTTCTTTATATGTTTTAGCCTCCAATCCCCTAATCATTAGCTGAAGAAGAAATTATGAGAGAGCAGAAATTCATGTTGTGCATATCACTGCTTGTTCCCAATGAGTGCAGATATCAAGCACTCTGGTGAATACTTGAAGTTGTTCTGAATTCAGATAGCTTTAGGTGGAAGTTTCTTCTAGCAACAAAGGATTCCAACTGGTTCAGCATTTCTATTTTCACATGTATGCACAAAGAGTCCTTCACTGAACATGCCCTTTGTAGGCGAGCATGTTGGATTGGAATCCATTACTAACCTAGGGTAATGGAGCTCATGGTCTAATTTTACAAAATAACTTCTGCACAATATCTGCAGATACTTCTAACAGCTGTCTATCTTCTTTTTTTTTAGAGTTTGTTGCTTACACATACAAAAGAAAAGCAGGCACTACTGGGGAGAAATTTGATATTCCATCCATGTTTGTCTCTGCTTCCTTCAGTCCTAACAGACTCCTACCCACAATATTGTTGTTGTTTTTAGTTGCGAAGTCATATCCGACCCATTGCGACCTCATGGACAACATTCCTCCAGGCCTTCCTGTCCTCTACCATCCCTCAGAGTCCATTTAAGCTCATGCCTACTGCTTCAGTGATTCCATCCAGCCACCTCATTCTCAGTCATCCCCTTCTTCTTTTGCCCTCAGTCTTTCCCAGCATAAGGCTCCAGTGAGTCCGTCTTTCTCATTAGGTGGCCAAAGTATTTGAGTTTCATCTTCAGGATCTGGCCTTCTAAAGAGCAGTCAGGGTTGATCTCCTCTAGGAGTGACCGATTTGATCACCTTGCAGTCCAAGGGACTCACAGGAGTCTTCTCCAGCACCATACTTCAAAGGCCAACTGGGAAAACCATAGCCTTGACTATACGCACTTTTGTTGGCAGGGTGATATCTCTGCTTTTTAGTATGCTGTCTAGATTTGCCATAGTTTTCCTCCCCAGGAACAAGTGTCTTTTAATTTCTTAGCTGCAGTCCCCATCTGCGGTGACCTTGGAGCCCAGGAAAATAAAATCTGTCACTACCTCCCACAATATGCCACCTGCCAAATATGAATTTATTTTTCAGAGGGGGAAGAGTCTCTCCTTTTTGCCTCAACAAGTAGTTTCAATCCATCCAGGTTCAAATACTCTCTACCGTTGCACTGTTAAATCTCAGAAAGTCAATATCTGGATGGTAATCCAAATATATTCATTGGAATTAAGACCTACTGAACTTGATGAAACTGTTTTAAGTGAGGGTTTTTTATATACAGTCCAACAATGTATCACTTCTTTCCCTCTTTGAACTGAGAGGAGCAAAATCCATTGCTAGAGATAGCACATTTATGAATTATTTTTTTTAAAAGCCTTTATAGTCATTTCTCTACCTCTGTGTCTCTAGTTCAGGAGTTAAAACCCATGTAGGTTAAAGTTGCCAAGGTTGAGAAACACTCTATAATCTATTCTACAACTGTAGTCTAATTCTATAGCTCTTAAAAAATAAATGTTTAAATGTTAGGATTTTTAAATCACTACCGGTTATTTACATTTCCCCCACTACATTACAGATTAAAACAAAGAAGTTATTTGACAACAAATTATCCTTCCCTTTGTATTGGTTATTAAACTGAAAGCCTGGAGGATTATGTCCATAATTAGATCAATTATTTCAAATGGCAAGAAACAGTTATACAGTACATGCTATGCGAAAATCTTGAAAAATACAGGGATAAGAGAAATTGAATCCTTCATAATCTGAACTCTTTCTCTGCAGTTTAAAAAGACCATTATTTTCAAAGACCATGTTTCATTGGCTTACTTGCATAATTACAGTACCTAATGGTTTTGCTGCTATTATATTGCTCTTAGAAACATTAAAAACAGTAACCTAGTTTCTTGTTCGATCTTCAAGCTATCTAAATCATGACAGAAGTATCAAATTACTAGAGTATTTAAAAAAACTGATTTTAAGTGGCTAGGTAGTGTTGCATTGTTCTCAAAGTAGTTGCTTGCTTTAGTCAATTCTGTGGCAGCTTTGAACATTGAGTATAAATTTCTCAGTATAACTTCATATAACATTTGGACAGAATGGCTATATTGAGATGGCATAAAAATACATGTGAGCATCAGCATTATCAATGTTAGCAAGGACATTATAAAACCTATGTACAAAAATAGTAGTGGGGAAACCCACATATGCACCTACACAATTCTAACTTTAGCCATATGTGATTTTCTGTTAAATGTTTCTTGGTCTTGCTAACAAGTTTTATTTTCAAGTTACATAGCTACATAGAAAATGTTACTCTTCAGCAGGGGTGGGTTCCACTTACCTTCGCCACTGGTTCGCATCGCGATGCTTCGCTCGCGCGTCCCCTCGCGCAATTTGGCTTGCGTGCATGCTCAGAAGCAGGAAAGAGCCCGAAATACAGCTGAGGAGCTCATCAGCTGTGCTTCAGGCGAAGAAATAAAGGTCAGAATTCACCCGCAGGTGGGCGGGAGGGATCTTTTTCAAGCTGCGGAAGGGGAAAAAAAGATGGCAGCGTGCAGGGAACGGCACCGACAGTGACGTCACCAGCGGGTCGCTACCGGTTTGGGCAATCCGGTCCGAACAGGGAGGAACCCACCCCTGCTCTTCAGGTAATCTGGGAATTTTCATTAGCTTTCATTAGCAGCTAAGTACAGGTATTTCTCGATTTACAACAGTTCATTTAGTGACCATTCAAAGTTACAACGGCACTGAAGAAAATGACTTATGACTGTTTTTCACACTTATGATGATTGCCGCATCCCCATGGTCATCTGATCAAAATTCAGATGCTTGGCAAGTGACCCATATTTATGATGTTTGCAGTGTTCCAGGGTCATGTGATCCCCTTTTGTGACCTTCTGACAAGCAAAGTCAACGGGGGAGCCAGATTTACTTAACAACCTTGTTACTAACTTAACAACTGCAAAGATTCACTTAACAACTGTGACAAGAAAGGTCATAAAAATGGGGCAAAAACTCACTGAAGCAATGTCTCACTTAGCAACAGAAATTTGGGGCTGAATTGTGTTCATAAGCCAAGGACTATCTTCCATTTCGTTGAGGAAATTGTTACATGTTCAATACAGGTACTCCTTGACTCATGACCATAACTGAGCCCAAAATTTCCTTTGCTAAGCAAGACAATTGTTCAATTACTTTTTTACAACCTTTCTTGCCATGGTTGTTAAGTGAATCCGGCTTCCCCATTGACTTTGTCAGAAGGTTGAAAAAGGTGATCAGATGACCCCCAAGACATATCAACTGTCATAAATACATGCCAGTTGTCAAACATTCTAATTTTGATCACATGACCATGGGGATCAGGGGTGGGTTCCACTTACCTTCGCCACCGGTTCGTATCACGACATTTTGCGCACGCGCGTTCCCCCCGTGCAATTTCACTTCCGCGCATGCTCAGTAGCAGGATTCTGCCCGAAACACAGCTGAGGAGCTGATCAGCTGTGCTTTGGGTGAAGAAATAAAGGTGAGTATTAACCCAGGGGCGGGTGGGAGGGCTCTTTTTCAAGCTGCTGAACAGGAGGAGCCATCCAAACACGGAAAAAATCACCAAAAATTCCCAAAAAAGGATGGTGGCGCCCACGGACCGGCACCAACTGAACCAGATCCATGACGCCATTGTGATGTCACCAGCGGGTCACTAACAGTTCAGGCGATCTGCTCCGAACCGGGAGGAACCCACCCCTGATGGGGATGCTACAGTGGTTATAAGTATAAAAAGCAGTCATAACTCACTCTTTTCAGTGCCGTTGTAACTTTGAACGGTCACTAAATGAATGGTTGTAAGTCAAGCACTCTCTGTAGTGACTATATGTATGATGTTCAGAAGTTGTATGACAGATTTTAGCATGCAATGAATGACCTTTATGTGATTTAACAATGTAGGAAATAATGTCAGAAAGTAGCATCCAGAGTTTTTGTATATTTATCAACACTGATCATTTTTAATCAGCTAGCACAATATTTTTTATTCTTTCCAATTTTGGACTAATACAGTTACACTAGGGCAAAATGTTTTGTTATTACATGCCACAGAGGTTATTAAAGTTTGTTGTAAAAATCAAAACCAGAAGCGCAGATGACTGATTCAGCTGGATTCAATAACTTCTTTATAAGCATAATAACAGATGAATCTACAATACCATTAGCAGAGTTCTTTCTTCAAGCAGTTACAGATAAACACAAGCAGGAGAGTTAGTTTCATTTCAGCAGAGTTCAGAGTGGAAGAGTACAGAGTGGAGACTGGAGCCACACCCAGCCTTAAGCTTCTCAGTTTCGATTCTCTGCACAGACTCAGAAGTGGTTAGCTCTCATTGGCTGACTTAGTTGCTATGCCTATTCATTGGCTAACCTTGTTAACATGGCTCTCCCAGTTCATGAATATCTTAACAGAGGTCTCAAAATTCAGATTTTTTTGCTTCATTTTACTCATAAATATTTGACGTTTTGTCATGTAAGAGGATAACTGAATTTTTGTTTAGAACTGCAGTTTTTGGGTTTTTTTGTGCCTTCAAATGAATGTTGACTCTTGGTAACTGCCTGGGCTCGTCCCTCCAGTTTTCTCAGCAACATTTTCAGAGGTGGTTTGCCAATGACTCCTTTCTAGGGCTATCAGAGAGTGATTGCAATAAGGGCAGGGTTGGCCATACCCTCTATATAAAACCATTTAGTAATTAAAATATTAATTACTCTTTTACCTTTACTTTATCTTATCTACTATATGTCATTCTATTTTATCTCACCATAGCTATTTTATCTCACTTCAGTGTATCTTATCTTATTTTGTTACACTTTACTGTGGGTGATGGATGGTCATATTTGATATGGTCAATTGACTAATCAATAAAATATATTGTATCATGTTGTAATTTTGGAAAAGTGCTATGGAACCTGTGGAAATGTGCATTAATGCAGCCTATACCTGCAGCTCTTTAAAGGACTACCAACAGATACAACAATCAGTTCCCTGTGGGCTCAAAAGTACCTTTCTGGAATTAAATCCAAACTACAAAGTCTTAATTACTTTAACCTAGGATATGGTTAAAAAATTCTTCCTTAAAAAGTTATTCCTTACTCTAGTTTTGAACCTGAAGTGTAGAGTCAGTTTGATATTGTTTGACAGGGCTAGAAAAGTCTCCACTCATCAGTCATACTGGATAAACCTCCAAGCTGCATCTTGATAATCTCAGACTGAGTTTAATGGTTTTATTACCCTTTGGTTGATGTTACATGTCTTAAGTACACAATTAACACTCCCTCCCACATACACCCTCCCATTCTGTGTTTTACAACTGTTTCTACATTCCCAATAAATTGGCACACACAAAATGTCTAATTTAGTCAGACCATATGTGAATCAGTGATCTCCATTTCAACATTCCCCAGTAATAATGCATATTTCTTCATAGATATGTTGTTCCTTTAATCCTATCTATCCATCTTAGTCATTGTCTTTGCCTTCTCCTTCCCCCAACAATGTCAATACAACATTGCCATAATATATTTTCTTTTCACCATCTGCTTGCATCAACTGCCCAAAGTATGAGTTTCTGCTTCCTAATCAGTACCTCATGGGAATATTCAATCATTATTTGGTCCAAGATCAATGGAGTGGCTCTACTTGCAATTATTCTTAGCAACAGACTCCAGATCTGTGCTATAATTCAAAATCATCTGTCTTTTTTCTCTCACTCTTTGTCAATATACAGCTTTCACAGCTGTACATTTACCACTGGAAAATCATTTCCTTTTGACAGTGGTTGTCACAGAAACATCCTTATCTTTAATGAACTTGTATAAGTTTGGCATTGTTTTCTTCCACATCATAAAGAGTTTTTTTTAATGTAGCCACTTTGATCGTTTCCTCTTTGAAAATTTAGAAATTTCCCTCTATTTCTGTTTATACAGTGTTGCTTGCCTATTTTCATTGCTTCTCACCTTTTTTGGGGGGGGGATCTATAAATATGCAGAATATGTTCTTTATATTGATTTAATATCCTGTCTTTCTTCCTTTGGCTCTCTCTTTTTGACCTGATCAGCAATGATAACCCTACTGGGAGCTCATACTACTGTAAGTATAGTATAGCTCTCAGGGTTATTGAAGTTATTAAATCCGCCCCCCAAATACAAGGTTGTAATCTCCAGGGAAGGTTGTCAATCTTACATTGGAAAAAGAAAAAAGAAGAATTGGGAGTATGTGCAATTTTGTATTTTAAATTTATTCAAATGACGGTGCCCGCAGTGCGCTGACTAGCAGAATAAAATTAGACTTGGGCTTCCCTTGCTCTGATGTTAAACACATCTATTTGGGAATAAGCACAATTTCTTGTGGCAAAGGGTAAAGGGTGTAGAAAAAAAATAAGACTCTGCAAGCTTGTACATGACCAGCTGTCCACTGAAATGCTTTATTAGAAATGAGATGAATAAAAATAATGCTGTGTTCATCGGGATAAACCCAACATATAGATATTAAGCAGGAGTGAAATCCTCTTGGTTCGCTCTTACCTGTTGGTCGCCGCACAGCCGAAGAAGCTGGTGGCGTTTGCGGCGCGGGGCTTTGCCCGCCCGCTTCCCCCGCCCACATGGACACCGGCATTTGCGTTCTTTTGCCCTCTGCGCAAGCAGAATGCTTTGCGCTTGCGCAGAGGGCAAAAGAACGCAAATGCCGGCATCCAGGTGGGCGGGGGAAGCGGGAGGGGGAAGCCCCGCGCCGCGAACGCCACCAGCTTCTTCGGCTGTGCAGCGACCAACAGGTAAGAGCGAACCGGGAGGATTTCACCCCTGAAATTATTAAGGCAGATGTTCACATCAAGCCTCTTCACTGCTGATCCAAATTCTGTCACTCTTTTTTTTGGCACTGAGGTTCTCCACCAGCAATTCCATCACACAGTCCATCACAAATACATTTCATGAAATAGTTTAAGGGGGGGAAAGCCCATGACAACCCTACTTATGCTGGCTTCAGCACCTACAATATAATGGAAACCATTATGGCCTAATGTGAATGCTTCATTTAAATTCATTGAAAGCAGAGAAAATGAGAATACAGGTAGTCCTCGACTGAGAACCACAATTGAGCCCAAATTTTCTGTTGCCAAGCAAAACAGTTGTTAAGTGAATTTTGCCCCATTTTACGACCTTTCTTGCCACAGTTGTTAAGTGAATCACTGCAGTTGTTAAATTAGTATCATGGTTGTTAACTGAATCTGGCTTCCTCACTGACTTTGTTTGTAAGGAGGTCACAAAAGATGATGACCCTGGAAACTGCAACAGTCATAAATATGAATCAGTTGCCAAGCTTCTGAATTTTGACCACCTGGGGATGCTCAACAGTCATAAGTATGAAAAACGGTCATAAGTCACTTTTTTTCAGTGTTGTTGTAACATTGAACAGTCCCTAATTGAACTGTCGTAAGTTGTGGAATACCTGTAGTGACCAAAATAATGAAATAATTAATATTAATTTGGACCAGCTTAATTTCTGATATAACACTACAATAATCTGAAGATAATGTAATGAAATGTGTAGCAGATTCCTGCTTTAAATATGAACGTCTGCTAAATCTGAGCATATATCGTTTTTGGCAATTGACACTATTTGCATAATTAATAACTGACATAAATGCTGTCATGTATAGTAAAACCTCGACTGAATGGACACATTCTGCTGTGTTTATAGAACGAGTCCATTAAATCAGGGTCTATCTAAAATCTACTAAACTGGGACCTGTGGTGGGTTCCTACTGGTGTGGTCCACTCTATCGCACCGGTAGCGGCAGGCTGGTGACGTCACCAAGAGGTTAGCGACCCAGTGCAGTTGGTTGCCGGTCCTAGGAGCCGCCATCTTTTTTTCAGAATTTCTGGGCTTTTTTTCTTCCTGCGCATGCGCGGAAGCAAAATCGCGTAAGGGGATGCACGCACATAGCAAGCGTGTGCGCGCACAAAACGTGGTGATGCATGCACAGCACACTGGTAGCAAGGTAAAAGAGCAACCTGCCCCTGACTGGGACCCATTAAATGTAGGATTTATGTGTTCTCTGAAGGAATGCAACAAAGAGCCAGAGATGTTTTGATACTTCCTCATGGAGTAAGTTTAACTGCAAGGAACAAAAGGGAGCTACTGTTTCTCAAATTGCCAAGGAGACATTACATATATTTAACAGTTTACAACTGAATTTTTAAAAAAACAGTCTGAGAAATCTCAAATGATTGATTACTTTGATAAAAGCCAAGAAGCCACACAAAACAGAGAAAGGTGGAGAGCAAAAACAAATCAAAACCCTTGTTACTATTCATCTCAGGATGTGAACGTTTCAGTCCTAGATGCGACTGGAATAAAAAAATGGACCTTCACTAAGGTTTTCTTGTGATTCCCTGCAAAGTGCTGTCATAAATGTGACTCAGCCAGAAAAGCTGCAAGGGTGAAATGTGGAAGGGCGGATTTCTGCTATTTGTCTTCCCTGGGGATGTCTTTCAGAAAATAACATCCAACACCACTGTTGCAGTAGGTGACCCCATTTGCATTCCACAAGGAAGGAAACATACTAAACAAGACCTGCACCCTGAGCTGAAAAGAGGTTGGTGACGTACACATAAGTATGCAGCTCTGGGCTGGATCAGAAAAGGGATCATAAGAGCCGAGGTGGCGCAGTGGTTAAAAGCAGCACTGCAACTACTTCAGTGACTGCTAGTTCAGCAGTTCAGCTGTTCAAATCTCACCAGGCTCAAGGTTGACTCAGCCTTCCATCCTTCTGAGGTCGGTAAAATGAGGACCCAGATTGTTGGGGGCAATATGCTGAACTCTGTAAACCGCTTAGAGATGGCTGTAAAGCACTATGAAGCGGTATATAAGTCTAAGTGCTATTGCTATTGCTATCATATCCGTGGCACATCCATTCATTTATTTCCCTCTACTCAGCACTGATGAGATCACATCTAAAATACTAAGTACAAATTAGAGTACCACAGTTTCAGAAGAATCATTTGTTCATTCACTCATTAATTTTCATTCATTCATTCTTAAATTTATATGCTGCCCATTGCACTATTAACTGACAGTAAAGTTTAATGTATATTTGAACAGAAAAGTTCTCTTAAAAGATAGCTGCCACATAGCTGGTGTGGCCTAGAGGTGGAGCTCTTGCCTCAGAATCAGGAGGTTGTGAGTTCAATCCTAGGTAGAGGCAGATGTAGGGTCTCCTGCTTGGGCAAGGGGGTTGGACTAGATGACCTGCAAGGTCCCTTCCAACTCTGTTAATCTGTTAAACTTTGTTCAGCTGGTTATTGACAGGTTAGAGAAAATTCAGAGGAAAGAGCCAAAAGAGCAGAGATGCTGAAGAACTTGAGACTATGATGTATGAGAATAGACTGAAGAAACTTGAGAAGCTTTGTCTGAAGAAAACTTAGGAAAAACAAGATGGCCCTCTTTACAGACAGAAATAGCAATAGCAATAGCACTTAGACTTATATACCGCTTCATAGTGCTTTACAGCCCTCTCTAAGCGGTTTACAGAGTTCAGCATATTGCCCCCAACAATCTGGGTCCTCATTTTACCGACCTCAGAAGGATGGAAGGCTGAGTCAACCTTGAGCCGGTGAGATTTGAACAGCTGAACTGCTGAACTAGCAATCAGCTGAAAGTTGCAGTGCTGCTTTTAACCACTGTACCACCTCGGCTCCCATAGGGAAGGACAAGAATTATTTTCCGAAGCTAGGACTAGATATCATAGGCATAAGCTGCAGCTTACTTAAAGTTTATTTAAATATAAGGAGGAGAAAAAACTTCATTACAATAACATCTGTATAACAGTGGAGTAGTTTAACCAAACCAATGGAGAGGGTCTCCCCTTTCTGGAAGTGTCTAAGAAGAGGCTAATTTTCCAAAAAGGTACATGCCTTGTATTAGAAAGTAGATCTGCCTTGCAATAAAGACACAGTTGGAGACCCTGCTTAATAAATAAATATTCAATTTATTTTCCATTTCTATTCTTAAGTATGTCATGCTTATGTTTATCATTTATTTTATTTTATGTTTATCATTTATTTTACCACTATATATATATTTTTTGCTTCCAGATCATTTCTATGCTGCCTCTGTAAAATGTTCTGATTAATTATTGCTAATACACAGGGGGGGACATTTACAAATGGATCAATGATACTGAAACTGCGACTCCTCTGCTATTAAGACAGTGACTAAAGGCTGGGGCGTGGGGGGGGGAGATATAAAAAAAATAAGTTTTCCTGCAGCTTCAAGATCTTCCAGGGACATGGAGACCAGGTGCAGAAAACAGTAATCAAGATAAATCAACTGCTTCTTATCTAAACTTCTGTTTGAACAATGGATGACATTTATCAGGCCTATGCTGTTATCCTATAATGCATCTGCATACCGATAGATGATGTTAATCAACTGAGATAGTCATTTTGTAGCAAGAATAATGATAATCACAATCTGCTGCCACTATTAAGCAAATGCCTAATATGATAAGAGCCAATGATCTGTGGTGTGATTACAGACAATTGTGAAAACAATAGGAAATTTCGTACCTTTCCAAAATTAATCAAGGTACACATTTAGACATTAGACAGACAAATATTTCTGAGAACCAAATTTCCATTATGGACTTATTATCAATGTCATTGCTTATTTATTCATTGCGCCCTGTGGGCCTTGGAAGTTTTCAAGGTCTGTGGAGTACTATATAAACTTAAGTAAGTGAGATGACTGAACATATTTAAACATAAATAATGGAAACTTAGCAATCTGTTCCATGCAAGCAAGGAATGGCTCTGCCAAAGTTCAACATTCAGTTCCCTGGATTGGAACTTTAGATTATTCTGAGTTGAGTGCAACATGGATCACACTTATCTTGGTCCAGGTTCTTCAATACCATCCTTTTCCAATTGAAATTATAGCGATAAGAGCAATGGTTGCAACTTTCATTAGGTCTGAAATAAGTCCAGGACATGTGTGCACTAAAGAACTCAAAGCCATGAGAAATAAATGGAAGCCTTATATTTTCCAGTATCTATGAAAGACTTCAACCATTCCTTTTCACTGCTTTGCAAAAGGCAGTAAAAAGAAGCAAGTAAAGAGATGGGAGCCTTCAGACCTTACTATCCATTTAGCATCCCAAAGGTGATTTCTTCAAGAGGGAACTGGACTTCTTTGTTTTTCTTTGAAGACGTTTCACTTCTCATCCAAGAAACTTCTTCAGCTCTGACTGGATGGTGTGCAATGGAAGGATTTATACTCCTTGCAGACACCATCCAGTCAGAGCTGAAGAGGCTTCTTGGATGAGAAGCGAAACGTCTTCAAAGAAAAACAAGGAAGTCCAGTTCCCTCTTGAGAAAAGCACCTTTGGGACAACCATGACTTGGATGACTGAGAATCTCCATAGACATCCATTTAACATCTTCATGAGAAGCATCCCAAAACCAGGAGAATGGAATTAGCCTGATTTTAAAACTAGCTACCTAATTTTATCTCATCCCTGGCATCACAGGGAAGTACATTCATCTCCACAAGGTACATTGCTCTCACAGCATCTTCCCTTGATAAAAAGGGAAGCTTCAAAGAAATATTATGATTATAATGATTACAGAGTCCCAGGGGTGAAATCCAGCAGGTTCTGACAGGTTCTGGAGAACCGGTAGTGGAAATTTTGAGTAGTTCGGAGAACCGACAATTACCACCTCTGGCTGGCCCCAGAGTGGGGTGGGAATGGAGATTTTGCAGTATCCTTCCCCTGGAGTGGGGTGGGAATGGAGATTTTGCAATATCCTTCCCCAGGAGTGCGAAGGGAAGGGAGATTTTGCAGTATCCTTCCCCTGGAGTGGGGTGGGAATGGAGATTTTGCAATATCCTTCCCCAGGAGTGGGAAGGGAATGGAGATTTTGCAGTATCCTTCCCCTGGAGAGGGGTGGGAATGGAGATTTTGCAGTATCCTTCCCATGCCACGCCCACCAAGCCATGCCCACAGAACCAGTGGTAAAAAAAAATTGGATTTTACCACTGTAACAGACCAACAACAAGAAGAAACCCAGACCCAGCTTAAATGCTGTCAGATTACCTGCTATTGTTTTCCCCTTTAAAGAAAAGCTGCCACAGTTTCAATCAGTGCCTATATGCACCATTCACATACCCTTAAAAAAGCTGAGTCAGATGTACCGGGCTACAGTGAATCACACATTTCCTCAGAAAAACACTGAGAGAGCAGTGCACACTTTATTCATAGTTCTCCCTGGAAATTTTCTTTTGAATATTTGGAAGGTGACAGAATAACAGCAAGTGACAGCTTGGCTATAGGAGCAGTGTGCCTAGTAGTAGAACTTTGTTCATTAGCTGGACTCTCAACTCAATCAACTCCTCCTAATATGACCCTGGTTCTACAGTTTGCCGTATCAAGACCAAAGTTTGGTGATGATAATTCTGCAGCTGTCACGATCCATGATTGGAATTGATACCATCAGTACTGATAAAATTACAAAGCTAGACTATCCAATGTGTATTTTAAGAACGCTTCGTTTTCAGTCAAATCATTGAACTTTCTGAATGCTATTCTCCTAGCAACTTTTAGCATTTTTTTTTTACTTATTGAACTGGCTCATTCAACTAATTAGCTGTGTGCTATAGCTTAGCAGCTAAATAAGTGACAACTTTATTTTTTACTTATTAAAGCATTAGTAGGGTCATTGACCTTATTACATAGTACCTATTCACACATATATAATCTATAGCAGCGGCTCTCAACCTTTCCAGCTCCGTAGACTGGCAATGGAAGTGGCAGCAGATGGGGGGGAAGATGATTCTGCCTGCACACCTGCCGCTTGCACAGATGGAGCTTTGTGAGCTCTCACACTTGCCCGCTGCTTGCACGGCCTGGTTCCCAATGGGCCACGGCCCAGTAGCAGTCCACAGAGTGGGGGTTGGGCACTCCTGATCTATAGAAACCATACGCTGACAAAATAAAAAAAACCTTGTTCAAGTCTAACTGAACTTCATAGGCAATTAGGCATGTCCATGTATTTTTCTTGGCAATAATTCAGAAATGACTTGAAGAATCCCATCCAAGTACTAATCAGATCCAAATCTACTTAGTCCCCAAGATGATACAAGTTCTGCCACACAATTAGATTTATTCCTGTCCCTCTTGTTCTCTCCAACATTTCTCTCACTTACCCAGGTTAGGGATTCTGATCATGAGGAAAAAAATGGACTAAAAATGTATTTTCTTCTAATCGAGATAGAGGTTGTTTGAGACATTTCTCTTGGTAGTAGTAGCTAGCACCAAGAGTCCTTGTATCTAGCATAGCTTATTCTTAACATGACTAAACTATTACCATTTCAGCTCTTTAAAGGAAAGATCCTGATATTTCAACTATGATAGCAATTTCTTCCTTTTTTTAAATGAATGGAACATACTACTTATTTATTTTTTCTAACAGCTAGTTACATTGGCCAGATTTTGGCATCAACTACATACAGAGAGACTTGTGACCACAACTGAGCCTAAAATTTCTGTTCCTAAGTGAGATAGTTGTTAAGTGAGTTTTGCTCCCTTTTACAACCTTGTTTGAAAAAGTTCTTAAGTGAATCACTGCAGTTGTTAAGTAAGTAAAATGGTAGTTAAGGGAATCTGGCTTCCCCATTGACTTTGATTGTCATAAGGTCACAAAAGGTGATCACATGACCCAGGGACATTGAAACCATCATAAATATGAGTCAGTTGTCATGCATTTGAATTTTGATCATGTGACCATGGGGAATGTTGCAACATAGGTGTGAAAAAGAGTCATAAGTCACTTTTTTTCAATGCCATTGTAACTTTGAATGGTCACTAAATGAATTGTTGTAAATTGAGGACTACCTGTATTTGTAAACAAACCTTGCAGTTACAGCTCAAGGAATTGAATGACAAAGTGAACATAAATCGATGACAGTGAATGTTCAATAACAATACTAAGTGGGGAAGAAAAAAAAATCCCAAAATAATTTAACACTGTGAAGGGACCAAGGCATATGCAAAACACCAAGAGTGCTTTCTAATATTCTGAACTTAATTCCCAGATAGTTTTAGGGATGTCTCTGGGGCCATTATTGCGAACCTATAGCAATAGCAATAGCACTTAGACTTATATACCGCTTCATAGTGCTTTACAGCCCTCTCTAAGCGGTTTACAGAGTCATCATATTGCCCCCAACAATTGGGGTCCTCATTTTACCCACCTCGGAAGGATGGAAGGCTGAGTCAACCTTGAGCCTGGTGAGATTTGAACAGCTGAACTGCTGAACTAGCACTAGCCTGCAGTGCTGCATTTAACCACTGCGCCACCTCGGCTCAGTTGAGGTGGCGCGCCATCGCCAGCTGCTCTTCTGGTTTCTGGCACACACATGTGTGCTGGCCAGCTGGTCTTTGCGGGTGCCGGAGCGCTGGAAAACAGCCTGAAAATGGCCAAAAAACCCAGCCAAAAAACAGGCCATTTTCCGGGCTGATTTCCAGCTATTTTCCAGGCTGTTTCCAGGCCATTTGGGGGCCATTTTGAGGCTGTTTTAGGCCATTTTCAGGCAGTTTTTCAGACCATTTGCAGGCCATTTTTTTGCCCTAAAATGGCCCTAAAACAGCCTAAAATGGCCCAAAAATGGCCTAAAAAGCCTGACAATGGCCTGAAAAACAGACATGCACACACCGGCCAGCTGGTTTTCGGGTTTCCGGTGCTCCGGCACGCACACATGCACGCACGTTCCGGTTTGGGCACTCAGTGCTGAAAAGATTCACCATCACTGCTCTAGGGCATGCTTAGAAAAAGGTTGAGACGCTGGCCATGATACTGTGATCGTGGTTCCATGAGCCAAGGTGGCGCAATGGTTAGAGTGCAGTACTGCAGGCTACTTCTGCTGACTACCGGCTGCCTGCAATTTGGCAGTTCAAATCTCACCAGGCTCAAGGTTGACTCAGCTTTCCATCCTTCCGAGGTGAGTAAAATGAGGACCCAAATTGTTGGGGGCAATATGCTGACTCTGTAAACCGCTTAGAGAGGGCTGTAAAGCGGTATAAAAGTCTAAGTGCTAGTGCTAGTGCTATCTGTTTTATAAGTGTGATGCTCATGAAAATGGGGATAATTTTGATTGTATCATTGCAGTAGCCCCATCTTGATTTTTTCAGACAATCCTGGATACTTTCAATATGGTTGCACTATGATTGCACTCACACTGGGCATAACATATTACAAACTAATCAAGCAAGTGCAAAATGGAGTACATTTCACTTCCCTTAATTTCCCTTAATCCCCTTAATTTACTGAAAAGATTATTGATTTCTTTTCAGGAACAATCTGAAATGACTTTAGAGAAAGTATTGGTCATTGTAAGATTGTCCCCTCCTTTATTCTCCATTCATATTCATGTATTCACAAAGAATAAATCACCCGGTCTATTTCTCATCCATAACATTGTGCTTTATTCATCAAAGGTGGGAAGTAAACTTTGGTTGCAGTTATTAATTCTTTCTGAAACAGGTGCTGTTACAGATGCGTCCAGTCAAAGAAATGGCATTACAGCTCAATTACCTACAAACCAGCGCCACTCTTCCTTTAGCACAAAGGGACGAGGTCCATGCTTTGGGTTTCCATTTTAATAAGTCTAGCAAATGCTGCCAGTTAACAACAAAATCAACAGGTACAAGCTGGCAGATAAATATTGGGTGACACACAACAAAATGTACAATCCGACCGGGTATAATGAGTGTGCTAAAGGCAGGCATCTAATATGCTTTATCTGTCCAATTTCATTTGAAAGGCTGCGAAAGGGACTCAGATTAATTTAAAAGGCTTTGCTCTCCACTCCCTGAAAGAGCAGACTTGGAGGTATAATTCACCTCTTACTGAAGCAAATTGTAATAGAGTTCTCTGCAGCTTTTGAGCTGTTGGAACTCACATGAGATATAACTAATGCCTATCTGCATAATAACAGATTGCACTTATAATTCTCAGTATAATTTTTTTAAGAAAGTTTTTTTATACACTCTTCACATAAACATCAGCACATATGCCATAAATCATTTCAAGCTTTACATAATTATACATTGCTATCCAATAGACATTTAGCAAACATCCTAATCTTGCACCTTTTATGTTCTTGTTACCTGTCCGTTTTTCCAATACTTCTTATCACTCCCCTCCCTCTGTCTCCCTCTCTTTCCTCTACCTTCTTTCTCCTTCTCTCCTCCCTTCCTACTTATATTTCTCAGTATAATTCACAATTAAGTGATGTTGGCTGTATGGGAGTGATATAAGGAAGGAGGCACAAACTCAGGAACATGTTTGTATGAAACATAACAGAGCAGCTGAAAATGGAGTAGTGTTCTCTTTCCATTTTCTCTGTATACATATAACTTTCTCTTAGAGGTATGTAAAATTCTCAAGGTTGGAGATTGAGTTGCTTGGGTGGCCAAACGGAATCATTTTTCCAGATCAAATCAGAATAACTCCTTGATTCATTGAGCCAAACTGAATGCCTATGAATTAACGCTTCAAAGCATGTGCAGAAATGGTGTTTTTCAAATCAATGAGAGTATTTATTTCTTTATTAAATTTCTATACCCATCTTACGTTGGCAGGCCTCCCATGCAATTTGAATTCCGAAGCCAAACTGATTTTGTAGGATCCAATCTGAGTCGGTCATCAGGACCAGAGGTTTTGTCTTCCGGGCTTTTGGACTTGTGCTGGAGCCCATCTTTAGGGAATGTCTCTCTAGCAGAGTGTGTGCTGTTCTGTTTGTGGTATTTATATGGTACCTGTCATGTTTGGCTTTTTAGACGTTGATTAGGGTGTTGATGGCTGGTTATTAAGTCTCATTTTGACAAACTGATTTTGACAAATTCAAATTCAGATTGAACGGGACCGGTCTGCCCAGCTAAACAAACTATTTTAAAAACACAATTTTGCTTTCTTCTAGTTGCTTCCCCAAGAATAATAATGACAACTTTCAATATTTATGCTTTTTTGCACTTTAGTATTAGCTTCCATGATGTTTTGCAACAATGCTTTAGGAGTGAGGCTTTTTATTAATCCAATTTTGCTTTTTTAAAAATGGTTTACTTATATACTATAGTGGTTTTGCTAATCAGCTGCTTTAAAATAGAGGGATGTTTATTTCCACTTTAGGAGCTGAAGTGGTGCAGTGGTTAAATGCAGCCATTGCAGGCTGACTGCTAGTTCAACAGTTCAGCTGTTCAAATCTCACTAGGCTCAAGGTTGACTCAGCCTTCCATCCTTCCGAGGTCGGTAAAATGAGGACCCAGATTGTTGGGGGCAATATGCTGAACTCTGTAAACCGCTTAGAGAGGGCTGTAAAGCACTATGAAGCGGTATATAAGAAAAGTGCTATTGCTATTGCTATATTCTGTGGTTGGAACTTAAAACCATTCTTAACTCTGCACCCAATTCTCCTGATTTGACTTCTTTTTTTAAAAAATCCCCTTATCTAAAACAATAAACTATATCCCTGTTATGATCGATCTATTATTGGGAGAGAACATGGCTTACTTTGGTATGGACTAGGAAAATATTGTTTCAGGGTCTGTTCCCACAATTTAAAAAAAATCAGAGAAGAGCTGTAGCAGAGTCCTCTATAGCCATTTACCATATTTTTCAGAGTATAAGATGCACCTTTTTACCCTCAAAAAGAGGGTGAAAATTTGGGTGCGTCTTATACACCGAATGTAGCCCACCAAGCCACCCCCACCCTTTGGCCTCTGCCTGCCAACAATTTACCTCTTTGCAGCAAACAGAACAGAAACAGAAGCCTTATTAGCACACTAAGAGATTATCTTCCTCCCGACCTACAGCTGACAGAGGCTTGCAAGCCATGTGGTAAAATGAAACTAACTACGGTGGCTGTAATGAGACAAAATGCTGGGAGATAAACTGGTGGCAATGTTACACTGCTGAAATTGCAAGAAAGTAAGCTACAGCTACTATAGCCTAGAGGTAGAGCTCTTGCCTCATAGTCAGGAGGTTGTGAGTTCTATCCTAGGTAGAGGCAGATTCTGTTAATATGTTATTTTGTTAAATGTTTGTAGAGTGTTCAAATTATAAGACTTATTTTTTAAAGACTGCTTTATTATTGTTCTAGACAACTTAACAAAATGAAGAAGCTTTTTAAAATAAATTCTTGCTCTGAAGAGGCCCAGTGCTATTGTATCTTCTTTTAAATAGCAGAAAGCCTTCCAGAAAGCCACATCAATTTTAAAGATCTGTAAAAGTATAATCTGAAATGTCCTGTTTTAGTATTAAGTATTAGTATTAAAATAAGGCAGCTGAATTAAACCCTGACTTAGTCATGTTTGGAGTAGATCTATTTAAATAATTGGGAGGAGTTAGTGTGATTACATTTAAGAAAACTTTCTGGGATTAATATACTGCCATAATGTACATTTCTCCAATTCTTTGCTATTTCCATGGGTCAAGCACACATGCACAGAAATACACAGCAAACAGTGTATATCATCTGTGCTGTTTGCTGTTTGCTGTTTGGCAAATTGCTGGGAGGCAGAGGCCTTTTTTCCTTGTTTTCCTCCCCCAAAACTAAGGTGCGTCTTATACTTCGGTGCGTCTTATACTCCAAAAAATACGGTATTCTTCTCTTTTCCCTTTTTGGTCTTGGTGGTGTTGATCCCGATTCTCGGGAAGACTTGGAAGGCGGGTATGTACAGATGGTACCCTTCCCGAATGCCATCACTCTGCTAAACAAATAATTCCCTCACCACTGTCAAACTATTCACTAAGGCTGCATTACTATTACTATTAGTCTTCTCATCGTTCCTATCACCCATCTCCTCCCACTTATGACTGTATGACTGCAACTTGTTGCTTGTATCCTTACAATTTATATTAATATTGATTGTTTCCTGATTGCTTATTTGTACCCTTTGACAATCATTAAGTGTTGTACCTCATGATTCTTGACAAATGTATCTTTTCTTTTATGTACACTGAGAGCATATGCACCAAAGACAAATTCCTTGTGTGTCCAATCACACTTGGCCAATAAAGAATTCTATTCTATTCTATTCTATCTCTGGGTACCTGCAGGGCTCTGGAAAGTCCCCAAGGAAACACCCAATGCCCCTAAACACCAAGGACCACCCAATGTCCCTAAATCTCCATCTGTGCTAAGAACATCTTGATACCTTATCTAATGTTTAGCAGACTTTCTGAGTGATTCCTGTATCTCTTGTATGCCAGCTCAGCTGGGTGGAGTGTAAGAAAAGTATAAATATGAGACTCTCTGTGTATTTGGGGCTTCCTCTCTTTTAGAGGGGCCCATCTTTGTTCAGCTGAATAAACATGTAATCTAAAAGGCAATCTCTGGTCCTCTGTGTCTTTTTTCCAGCCATACCTCAAATCCGGCACAACAGTGGTTCTCCAGCTTTACAGCTATTTATCACCAGTTTCCTTCTGTATACTCCTCTTTCTTCTTCTAGCTCACCAATAGCCCTAGAAAAGTATCTCTGCAACTGTGACAAAGAGGTAGAAACATCCCACCCATCCCTTGTGATTGGGTGGCCTAGAGGACGTCATATCCATTTTGCATGAGTCCACTATTGCTGGACCTTCTTGTAGCCTTTTGATGTCCCACTTGAAGCTGTAGAGATTTAACAGCATTCCAATGCTGAACAGTAAAGCAGTAGCTATAAGATAACCTTCTTATTACATTAGGCTCTATGATTATTTTAGTTTGTTAATTTAGTTTGCAATTGTTAAATAGAGCTCTTTCAAACCCTCAGCCATTCTGACTGTAAAGTACAGCTCCACTGGATTTATCTTCTACATTAGTCACAACAAGTGTAAACAATAAGGCTTGTTAACCTATGATGTGAAAAAGTCTAGAAGACTCCTTTGGCACCTGCTGTGGCACAGTGTGAAAGGGCAGTGAGAATGTACCATGGCACTCTACAAGACAGCAATCTCTATCAGTGTTTTCATATGCTGAAAGCCTTGCAGGAAAGCTTTAAATATTGTAATGAGTTGTCTGTCTTTCCAGTAGAACACTGGTCTTCACAAAGAGAAGAAATGTGCTGCTCGTTTAAAAGTGATTTGGAGCCCTGAAAAATGCTTCATTAAGATCCTTTTGTTATTTTTTTTTATATCACTTATCCATATTTTTTTGCAGATAATTCCTGTAACCAGTTGAGGCAAGCTGCAGAATTTAAACATGTTCATGCATGTCTCCTAAACCAATTGTTCTGTGTTCCTTCATTTTCTCTCTCTCTATTTCTTCCCCAATCCTATTTATTCATTCTATGATCACATTTTCCTATGATACTCTAAAAAAACCCTTCATGTCAAATGTTGAAAAGCACTGTTATTTCCTAATATGTAAGGAGCTGCCACAAAGAAGAGGGAGGTCAACCTATTATCCAAAGCACCTGAGGGTAGAACAAGAAGCAATGGATGGAAACTAATCAAAAAGAGAAGCAACCTACAACTAAGGAGAAAATTCTTGACAGTTAGAAGAATTAACCAGTGGAATGACTTGTCTCCAGAAGCTGTGGGTGCTCCAACACTGGAGGTTTTAAAGAAGTGATTGGACAACCATTTGTCTGAAATTTATAGGGTTTTCCTGCTTGAGCAGGGGATTAGAAGACCTCCCCAGTCCCTTCCAACTCTGTTATTCTGTTAAATATTACACTTGAAGGATATTAGTCCTTGAAATTGTGTACAGTACAGAGCTCAATAGAAATCAAGAGAAAGAACATTTTCTCAAATGAAGCAATAGATGAAGCAGATAAATGCCAAGGTTAAAATATGACAAATGAAAATAGAAAAATTCCCAAAGGATCCAAATTTAAGTGTTTCTTAAAATGTTCTTTTTCTTTGTTTGCACATCAAAAAAGGCCCTTTTCTTTCATATGATCCTTATGGACGAAAGATTTTGAAAAGTATTGGTGTGTGGTTATTTTATACAGATAATTAATCTGTTGGAAAATTCATAAGGCTAGATTCTTAGCCCTAGGGATATTTAGCTGTCCCCTTTATTAATCTATATGGCTTTATCCTCCTATCATTATGCTGATAGGTTTTCTGTCTCTAGAGATCTGTAATATATACAAGTATTATCTAAAATCCTAAAGTTAAAACTGATTGAATGTTGTAGCATTGCATTATACTCCAAGGAAGAGAAAACAGCTTAGAAAAACTGCAAGGAGACTTGGGGCAAAATTCCCATTGCTAATTTTTATAATGTATCATTTTTCAGAGAATTAATGTGCTGGTAAATGCACTGCTATATATAACAAGTACTTCACATAACAGCATCAGGTACGGAATGTGCAAACTTAATATTGAATTAAATGTCTTAAGAATGAAAGTGATTGTTGTTGAAATAAATCTTCTTTCCGTCTCTTGGCTTATGAAGGATCAGTCAGTAAGTGAAATAATATAATGATCATGAATTCATACATTCATGCACAGCGAGAGATTGAGAAGGAGAGCGAGGGAGGGAGAGGTGATGTTTTAGCTTTTATCCTTTCCACATGTCATAAAACCAGTAAAAGTCAGGTGTCTGATAAAATGAAAAGTTTAACAGTCATTTGTCATAAAATCAAAATGGAAAGGCTACTGGGAAAGCAGTAGAGTTTCCAATCCTAACCTAATTACAAACCAGACCCCCATCACACACACATGCCCCGTGTATGTTAGTTTTCAAAAGTCCTCTGACCAACTGTAATTAAAACTGTAGTTAAAAACAGACTGCTGATCAGATTCTGCATACAATTAAAAATACTGGTTATACATGATATTTGTGACTATGGACCACCCTATTTGATAAACCATGTCCATTCTTACCAGCCTTCCTGGTCTTTAAAAATTTTGCTTGAGAAACCTTTGAATTTTTTCTTCCATTCAGAATAATATGGAGCAAGGGTGTCAAACTCGCAGCCTGCGGGCCAGATGTGTCACGCACTGGCCACTCCCACCCCCAGTTTAGCAAAAGGGAGAAAGTTGCGATACATCACGTGATGGCAATGTGTCATCGCAAGTTTGACACCCCTGATATAGAGGGTTAGCAAACTCTTCTGAGTAGATGGACCAGTTTGCTTTTGGATTTGTTTATAGAACAGTACCCATTTTTGGGAGTCCTCTGGTACCGGTATTAAGAAGCTGTTTCTAAGTTTTAGAAGTCTCTGACAAATAAAAATAATCTAACAGTGATGAGCTTTTAGGCTCCATGGCTAAAGGTTTAGCTTTCTGGTATCCTGACATTTTATCAGCCACTGTGGCTGCTATCTTCAGAGGTAGAGAGTATACTTCTTAGCACTCAGAGTGACTGAATGTGCTTCTGTGTTTCTATCTGATTTCTGATTAACCCATGTTATGAGATTCCCAAGGAAGCTGATTCATGATTGGTTCCTTATCTAAGTAGACTTCTGATTACTCTATTTTGAAGACAAGTTCCTGCTTGGCCTGTCCTTCAGTCAGGTTGCTGCTCCCTGTTCTTTCTAGTGAGGCTGCTGTAGATTATTTTTGTTGTTTATTAGCTGAGGTTATTTGGTCCTGCTGGGATCTATGTTTTATTGATTTTCAAACTCTCCTGTTGAAATTATTGGAATGTTTATGGATCTTGATAGCCTCTCTATGTAATTGCACATGGTAGTTTGATGTGGTTACCAGTCCTTGCGTGTCTTCAAATTGGAACATGTCCAATATGAAACAGCATATATTTCACTACTCTTGATTTTTCGGGTTGTCCCAGAAGGCAATGCTTTTTATTTTTTATTTTATCAAGTATTAACACTGCATTTTATGATTCCAATATATACCTGTCCACAATTGCATGGGATACAGTGGATCCCTGATGACAAGAGTGGATTTCTGCAATCCCTGGGTGGTTGAACAATTATTTGAAATTTACTTGTTAACTTGTGGGCTGTTTTTAAGTTGGGTTTCTCTAATAGTTTTCCAATATGGTCTGGAAATATTCTATTAATTATATCCCAATAAGATGGGACATAAAATAGATAAATGTGTCTGCACTTTTCCATGCACAACATTACTTACTCTGCTATTTTGATACTTTATGCCCCAATGGGCTGACATTGGTCAATTGGTAGCAAAGCTTATATTCTTGCAGTTCAATTTTTGGAGACCATATTTAAACAGAACATGTTTAAGCTGGCTAAAAAAAAGATATACCTTTTGTGAAGCAAAATTGCTCAGATGCATTTTCATATTTCACAGTCAATATATATAAAGTCTGGATAAAATCCAAGGAATGAAACCAATTATGATAAATAGCTAAATCTGTGAATAGCAAAGAATCACCTGACTAGAGTATAATTACTTATAAGGTACCCCTGAGGCTACTGTAAAGCATAGCAGAAGACTTCTCATTATTTTCATCATGGTGATTATAAATCTTCTTCTTCTTCTTCACAATCTGTCTGAACAAAATAGGTGGGGTTTTTTTTTCATTTTGCCATGCTTGGCTTTGTTCCCATCCAGAATTTATTAATACAGAGCTCAAGGTTCCTGGCTACACTTTCCCACAAATCATTTCTGCACATGTACAACTCAGTCTTGCAGTTAAACAATGGTATTTGGATTTAAATTGTCTTATGCTGACTTGAATGGGTCAGCATTCTTGGCTTGTGCACATTTCAAAAACAAAAACATGGATGACTCTACAATAGTCTATCAAATTTTAAATGGAATTTGCATGAATGTTCCTTAGAATTATTATACTATGAATATCAATGGGATATGTACATCATTTACTCCAAGCTATAATATTTTTATAACTGTTTATCATGGATGTTATTTATTATCAGCCTGTGATAATTCCTAAAACTTTATTACTCTTTCCTGACAACAATCCACCCGGATTGAGGCTTATAATGCAACCAAACTATGGCGCATCAAGAATAGTTATGGAGAAATGGCACTTAGCAATAGCACGTAGACTTATATAGCACTTCATAGTGCATTACAGCCCTCTCTAAGCAGTTTACAGAGTCAGCATATTGCCCCCAACAATATGGGTTCTCATTTCACTGACCGATGAAAGAATGGAAGGCTGAGTCAACCTTGAGTACATCAGAAACTAATCAAATCAAGTATAAATATTTTTTTTGGGAAACCCACCAGAATCTTGGATAAATATGAGGTTGATAACATTTGAGGAATCCATGGTTCCTTTTATAAAAGTGATTGTAACAGTTATTAAAAGTTGTATATAATGGTTCTCAAGATAGAAGAAGGTAGTATGTGATGAGCATACCTATCTACAGTTTGTATTCAAACAAAATTAGCATGAAGAGTTATAAATAAGGAAGGGAGCCATGCTTTTCTTTCACATGTTGATTTTTGATAATGTTGGTTTTCAAAGAAGGCTTGGAATAAGCACAAATAAGCTGCTTATTCCATGCAGGTAGAACTTGAGCCTTTGCATATTTAATGTGCAAGAGAAATGAAAATGATGGGAAAGAAAAAATATATTTTCTTTTACACGCACCAAACTAAAGACTCTTCAATTAAAATAAGAACTCTCAAACCTGTCACTCATTGCAGCTGTTTGAATTTATTTCATTGAATTGAACAAACATGCATTCTGCTTTTTGTTTCCCTTCTTCCCAGTTTCTTATCTATTTGGAAGATGGCTTTGCTTTCACTGCCTTTTGATACTTTTCATGGTTAATCTCTTTTATTGACACTGTGTCATGAAACATTCTGTTCTATCAAACTGATGCAGATAGACTCTGTTGATGCTCGGTCAATGCATTCTTTTCAAGAACAATGCAGTTGAAAATAGGTGCAGATCCAGCAATCTGCATCTCTCTCCCTCTCCCTCCCTCTCCCTCTCCCTCTCCCTGCCCCCTTCCTCTCCCTGCCAATGCCCCTACACTTATCTCTGCTCCTGTCCCTCTCTCTCTCCCACTCCCTCTCCCTCTCCCTGTCCCACTGCCACTCCCTCTCCTCTCCCTGTCCCTCCCTCCCTCCTTCCCTCCCTCCCTCCCTACCCCGATCTCAATGTTTATATTCTGTTTCTTTGCATTTGTGTATAGATATGACTTATAAAAACCATTACAATATAACAGTTTCACTGGGTGACTTTCGATTTTAAAGGCAGAAACATTCAGTTAACTTCTGTCTTTGCTATTTACTTTAGTATGTAAGTAATAGATCTATTTGTCAAACTGCTACCTTAAGATATAGCAACCTTTCCTTCCTCTGGCAGAGAGACATCAATATTCAGTATGTAGAGTATTCAGTGACATAAATATTCAGTGCATAGAAATACTGCCTTATCTTAAAGGCTAGCATTTACATTTAGATGCCTTGTTTGGGAGGGGCGGGCTTTTGTCAGCCTACCAACTGCTGTGTCTTGACCCTGTCTTAAACTATGACAGACCCCGGAATTGCATAAACTGGTGATTAAAGAAGTTTAACATTTACTGGTAACTAATTTCCATTTTAAATGAGCTAGAAAGCAAAAGTGCTGATGTCAGAGACAACTTCATTAGGAAATGTAACTCCAAGACAGGGTTTCTAATTTTCCTGATTTGTATTCTGCCTGTGCAAAACAATTATTACCCATGATAAGCATTTAAAAAGATTTCTCTGTGAAGAGAGGGCAATATCTTTAGTTTTAAAGAGAAAAACAAAAGCTATAAAGCAAATTCTTTAGAAACACCTTCTACAGAATGCTATGTATCCATTTGGATTTGTGGGAACTTAATGCACACTACCAATCAGGAAAGATAGCAACTGGGTTCACATGTTGAGTTACACCAGTTTTAATTATGGTTTGGTAATTAAGCTATAACAAATTGCATTCAGAGTAATCCAGGGCTTGTCCAACTCTGCAGTTGAACAATTATATTTGATTATATAATTAAAAATGAACCTGTGTGATTTCACCCCTCCACTTATAAATAAACCTAATTATTTCATGGCAAGAAATAATGGTTATAATTGGCAAGAAATAAATACATTAGGTTTTTTTAATAATTCAATTTTCAACATGAACATCCATTGGTGACTACTGTATGTCAAGATGATGGTTGTGTCCATGTGATAAAAGCCCCACCCTTTTGTACATGTGTCACATAAAGCAGGCAGGACTTTGAATTCTGCATTGCAGCCATGTTGACTTTTTGGACTCTCCCAACACACACATGGATGCCCCTGATTTTCACCTATATGCGACAGAGATTTACAAATGTGGTACCATAACTGCCCATTGATGGTGAAATAAGCAGCAATGCCTTGAGATTTGTTCCTACTTGGCATGCAAAGTATGCCGAGAAGCTGTTAAGACCTGGCTCTTCCAGCAGGCTTGGGGCCGTTGATCTCATGACTGTAATCGGCGAGATCCGGCCATGAAAGGAGATGCATGAGTTTTTAAATTGTTTAAATTGTTTCAATGTTTATTTGTGTTTTAAATATTTGCAATGTTGTTGAGCCACCCAGAGTCCTTTGGGAGTTGGGTGGCATACAAACTCAATAAATTAAATAAATAATAATTAATGCCAGTTTTATAAAGAAATTGTGACCTTCCCAGCTCATATCACCTCAGGTAGTGAGGTGATAACTCACAGTTTGAAGATGTTAGCAGTAATTTATGAAACATAATTTTAAGACACATCCATTGGGTTTACCCAACATTGGGGGGGGGGGCAGGGGTGAAATTCAAAAATTTTCCCTACCGGTTCTGTGGGTGTGGCTTGGTGGGCATTGCAGGGGAAGGATACTGCAAAATCTCCATTACCTCCCCAGTCCTGCGGAAAGAATTTCGCAAAATTTCCATTCCCACCCCACTCTGGGGCCAGGCAGAGGTGGTATTTGCCGGTTCTCCAAACTACTCAAAATTTCCTCTACTGGTTTTCCAGAACCTGTCAGAACCTGCTGAATTTCATCCCTGCGGGGGCGAGGGAATTAATCTTAATATGATGTGTCACTTCTGCAAAGTATCTAGAACCTATTTGCTAGTACAGTTGTTATCCAGGAGACTTCTGTTTTCATTACCATTTATTGGACACGAGTCTTATCTTTTTATGTGACAATATCTTTGCCTGATGTGCTTAACATCAAAACATTTTTCAAAGGATGACAAAGTTGTTCACTTTGTTCAGTTGTATCAGTGCTCTGCTGCTTCACTTTCATCTGCTCCCCTAATCAGATTTAAATAGAACTTAGGAAGCAACATTTACAAATTTTCAAGCTACCAAAATTAAATTGTCTATGGAATGCTAAAAATCTCCATAACCTTACATTAGCTGCTTCACAAATTTTACACTTAATAAATTCCTTTGAGTTCTATACAGGTCTATGCAAAAGCCTTATGGTTTATAGTTAATTTGGTTATATCCATTTTTTTAAGATTCATACATGTGGAAACAACCAGATTGGCTTCCACATAATACTGTACACTAAAAGTACACCCATACAACCCAAGTTGTAATTCAGCAACCTTTCCAAAGGTTGTCAATGAAGATTTTCAGTCCTCCAGGTAGAGTTGTTTGGAAATTGAATGGCAACCAGACTTCTTTTCTTTTTGGTTTGAAATATTTCGCTGCTTATCCAAGTAACTTCAGAAGCTTCTTGGATAAGCCATGAAACATTTCAAACCAAAAAGAAAAGAAGTCCAGTTGCCAACTTTCAACTTTCAGACTTCCCAAAGGTTCTTTCAAGCTCAACAGATTTTATTGTTTGGGAAACTTATTTACCCATGCCAGTTTTCTTTAGGCATTGCGTTACAGCCTTTTATGCTTCTCTTTAAGTTTAAAATTGATTAATGCCAGTAAGAATTTTGGATCTGTTCTGTTGCCAAGAAACTGCATGAATATGTCCATCAAGTCCAGTGGTGGGTGGCTCCCGGTTCGGCCTGGTTCAGCGAACAGTTAGCGGTGGTGGTGGGAGGCTCCACCCACCTGCCCATGATGCTTCTGCGGATACCCAGAAGCATCACGTGGGTGCACAAGTGAACCGGTAGTGACGGGATTTACAACCCACTACTGATCAAGTCACCAGGAATCAGGCTTGACTCAGGAAAGTCTTTACCATTCACTTGCACGACTGATATTCGTCATACTGCAAGGTTCTGATTTTTTCTTTTTAGCATTTCAGGAAAAAATAGGCTCACCCTGGTAGAAACATTACACTGTAGAAGAGCAATGACAGGTGTATTAATTATGCAGCTGCCTCTAGTAATTTCTTTGCACCATCAGGGATCACTTGTAGCCTGCTTTTGCCAAAAGGAAAGGGAAAAAAATGGAATTAAAATGATCAGTAATGACCCTCAAGGTGAATTAATGAACTTTTATTTACATTTTTCAAACTGCATAAATTTGGATGCTGTTAAGTGCAAGTAATTTTGCTTTATAAGAGTGAATTTTAAAAAGTATTGCTCTTCCACGAAGCATAATATTTGCATGAATATAAAGGTTATCATTATCTTTAGTTTTTTTTTTTGCATAGGCAAGAAGACATATATTAAAGACTTCTCCTATTGCTATCTTTGTCTTCCCTTAGCAACAAGAAACTATAATATGGAAAGTGAAATGTCAATAATGAGTTTTGACAGTTCTAAAATGGGAAAAATCAGATAAAATATGCTTCCTAGTGATAATTGCAATACTAAATTTAAAACTTATGTCATATTTCAATTGCAAAAATCCATGCAACTAGATCATGGCAACAAGGAACATATTTTACCTGTATACTACTATCAACAACTGGCCTTAGAATAAGGTGACCAGATTTTCACTTTGGTAAAGCGGGACACCATTGAAGAGGGGGGGGCGAGGGGGGGGGAAGAGATGATCCACGCCTCCCCTTTCCGCACCAGGACAAAAGACTTCGGGAAGGACGATGAAGGGGGGTGTTGGGGGGGGGTGCACAAAGCTGCAGCCTCTGCTGCGTCTGGCCCTGGAACGCTGCGATATAATTGTATATTCATATATAACTGTGGAGAGGGAAGAACGACTTCCGCAAACCCTAATTAGCAGCAATTTTTGTAGAAAGAGACCGCAAACCAGGGCAGAAGATTCACCTGCTCTGTTTCTTATGCTTTTACTTATCTGCAGAGCCCTGCCAGACAGCGGCGAGCTCTTCAAGCCATGCAGTCAAAACAGGATCCCTCTTCTACTGAGCCGAGCAGGGAAAAGAACTGCCGGCGAAACATCTCTCTCCTACCCAAATTCACCACCATAACATTTTCATGAGGGGAGAAACTCCCAATTCCTCAGCCCCACACGTCTCCTTCCTCTTTCACATTAGGCGCTTGCCGATTGCGTCACCATTCGCACCGAGGCAGAGACGAAAAAAAGGCTGATATCTATTTGAACCCATGTGCAAAGAACTGCGGCCCGAGGGACAGAGAGAATCTGTTTTGCCTTGGTTGCTAAGCAACGAAACAGCCTCCATTGTCATCCCCTGCCGCCTCTGTTCCGTTCCGTTCAGGGCTTTGCTGGGGGGAAGGTGGCTGCTCTTCTTTTTTTTTTCCTTCCTCGGCTTTTAATGTTTTGCTTTGCTTAAATAGCTCCGGGGGACACAGCAAATACGCGCTAAAGCAGGGGTGGCCAAACCGTGGCGCAAATTCAAAAAGCGGGACTTTTTGAATACGCCGCGGGACGCAGGACAATTTGTTTGAAATCGGGTGTGTCCCGCCAAAAGCGGGACGTCTGGTCACCTTACCTTAGAAGTGATAATGTGAATATCAAAGTAGTAGCTTCTACCTATTAGGATCGCCAATAGTAAAGGAACAAAGCACTCTACATGGGGCTACCCTTGAAGAACGTTCAGAGATTGCAGCTAGTGCAGAATGAAGAGGCGCATGTGGTGATGGGTGTCCCTATATACACCCATGTGACACCCATCCTTTGCGAACTGCACTGGCTGCCTATAGGTCTCTGAGCACAATTCAAGGTGTTGGTGATTACCTTTAAAGCCCTACATGGCTTAGGACCAGTTTACCTCCGAGACCGCCTTCTCCAACATACCTCCCTAAGACTGATTAGAGTCCACAGAGTTGGTCTGCTGGTGGTCCCATCAGCCAAACAATGTCGGCTGGCGGGCCCACGAATGAGGGCCTTCTCTGTGGCAGCACC
The DNA here is from genome assembly GCA_023053685.1 of Diadophis punctatus similis. NCBI lineage: Eukaryota > Metazoa > Chordata > Lepidosauria > Squamata > Dipsadidae > Diadophis > Diadophis punctatus. The sequence continues at coordinate 217,691,577 of JALIGW010000001.1, read as the reverse complement.
GGCTCTCTGGAATACACTACACCCCCCCCCCCAAGATCCACATTATTCCCACCCTGCCAGCCTTCAGAAAAGCAGTAAAACATGGCTTTGTCGACAGGCCTGGGGCCAATGATTTTAATACAGCACCAATCACTCTTGGCCCCATGAATGATTTATTGTATGGGTTTTTAAATTGTGGTTTTTAATGTTTTTTAATGTTTTAATATCTATTGTTTTTAATGCTTTTTATATTTGTTGTTGCATGTGAATTTTTACTGTTGTGAGCCGCCCAGAGTCTCTGTGGAGTGGGCGGCATACAAATGCAACTAATAAATAATAATAATAAATAAATAAGCAAGCAGTCAAGAAATATCTACAGACTAGCATTTGGCAAAGCAGCCATGAAGGCCTTGGAAAAGATATTAAAATGCCATGATATCACTGTACCTACAAAGATCAGAAACATGGAAGCCATTGTATTCCTTGTAATACCCTTTGGAAGTGAAAGCTAGACTTTGGAAGAAGCAGGATATGAAGAATATTGGCACTTTTGAACTTAGGTGTTGGAGAACTTAGGTCTTGAGAATACCATGGACAGGCAAGAAAACAAACCGATGGATCATCAAACAAATCATCTCAGAGTTCTTACTTGAAATACAAGTTACCAGGCTCAAATTAGCCTATATACATTCCCTAATTCTCTAGGAAGGCTTTGATGTTGAGAAAGGTGAAAGGAAAGAGAAGAAGTGGACAACCAAAAGCAAAAAGTGGTTATAGTAGCTATGGATCCACCTGAAGGACCATGTTAGGGACAGATCAGAATGGTCAAAATCTATCTCTTATGGTTGCTAAGGGTAGACACCAGCTTGAAGGCACATAATAAAAAATGGGCAACCAAAGTTTGTTGCTATTGTTTTTCTACAGCTCTTTAACAGCCTATATCATAGAACAGGGATGTCAAATGCAAGGCCTGGGGGCCAGATCCAGCCCGCAGGGTACTTAGATCTGGCCCGCGGGGCCACCCAGGAAACAGGGAAGGACTGGCCCGCAGTGCCTCTGCTAGCAAAAACGGAGCTCCGTTTTCGCTGGCAGAGGATTGCAGGAGGCTGTTACAGCTGAAAACAGAGCTCAGGAGCCCATTGTCACTGGCAGAGCACTTGGGCCAGCACAGGTGCCCCCAACACGAGTGACATCCACACTGGCCATGCCCACTCCAGCCCCCCGGGGTCAAACATAACCCTGATGCAGCCCTCAATGAAAACGAGTTTGACACCCCTGCCATATAATGTTAATTACTGTGGTTTATATATAATTTTCAACAGTACAACTTTTCAGGTCTTTTTGTTTTCTTCCAATTGAAGAAAACAAATATAAAATGGGGCTTTGTTTTATGCTAATCTTTATGCAGTTGTGATGGCTAATCTTAAAAGAATGCATCTTCCTTTCAACACATAGAGCATTATTGCACATGCCTTATAAATAACTAGCACACATCAGTTTACAGCCAAATGGAACATTTTTCACCTCTATTGATCTGAGCATCACTACTGGGATAATTTGAAAAGTTATGAAAATTGAAAATTAAGTCATCCTTCTCCAAAACCTGGCACATTAAACATGTTCTGGATTGCAGCTCCCATCAGCCCCAGTCTATAATGCTATTAGACCCAGACAACAGTGGCTGATAAATCTAGTGAGCACCAGACTGAATCAGATTTATTTCTACTCTGCCACACAATATAACAACATTTGAGCCAGAAGATCATTTAAATGCACACAGGCTACTAATCAATCATGTTATTCCATTTCAGGATACACAATGTTATGTGGAATAAAGAAAGAGAGTAAGGCATAGTAAACCAAAGGAATGAAAGACATGGATTAAGAAAAGAAAAAGGAAACATAGCAAAACTAGTTTATACCAGTGATAATCCTTACACCTTTTCAAACCCTTTTATCAGTGTAAATGAGCCTTCCACCACTTGATATAATCTCTTTTCTATAATTTTTAAAGATCACACCTACAGATAAAAGTAATACAAATGAGAAAAGAAAAAGTGCAAAGAAAAAAGTGGGGAAAAAGCAAGTAGTAACTTCCTCCTTTGTCCCAGCAAGTATAAACAACTTTAACAACTCTTTCAACTCTCACACCACCTCTTAAAATAAAACAATCCCTTCAATCTTTCATATCTCACCAAGATTTTCTATAGACACATTTAAAAAAAATTATCATCCTCCTTCCTAATCAGCAAAAGTATATTAAGGTTTACCCAAAATTAACAACCTATTATAAATGTTATTGAATTCATGCCTTTTCTGTTTATATCTCATTTTCTATTTTTAAAACATGTCCCCAGATCCCATCATTCAAATCTAATCTATAGACATTCGGTAGAAGAAGTTAACAGAAATAACATAACTCTTTTTTAACCTTGATCAGATAAATTTAAAATGTAATAAATAATCTGTTTTCTATATAACTCTTATATTTTAAGCAAAACTTTGAAATGTCTTCACTCAGTCCTGGTCAAGAAAATCAATTAAAAATAAGCTTTGACCCTTTAACTTTGGTCAAATAAATCAACTTTATATTACTTCCACTTGCTCACAATAATCTTGGTCTTTAATTCCTTCAAATAATGTCTAAAGACTTTATTTTTTTCCCATTTTCTTTTTGTTTCTTCTCAAGAAGTCACCGACAACATTAAGAAACCCCTTTTGTGAATCCAAAGATAGGTTGTCCAAGTAATTCTTCAGAACTATTATTTCTAGATCAATTTAGTTATTAAAACATCAGCTGGTTTCATTTGTACATTAAATATTTCATCTTCTCCATATCCTTGTAGCCTATAATTTTCAAGTCCACATTTGAATCCTGTCCAGTAAAATGTGTCCTTTTCTATAACATCATTTATCAATAATGGCCCAAAAATTCCAGACAGATTTTGGCAGTCTAGATCAAGGGTGTTAAACTAGTGGCCCATGGGCCGGATGCATCACACACAGGCCACGCCCACCCCAGCTCTGCAAAGGGAAAAAATGTTGCGGTGATGACGTCAACGTGATGCCGTGAGTTTGACACCCGTGGTCTAGATGCTGCATCCAGCCATGGATTGCAGACATAATATAATCCCATTTCTTCAGGGGCATCTCCAATTCTCCATGCCCTTACTGGAAGTCACATTTCATACAATTCCTGTTGTTCTTTAAATTTCTCACATTTCTCTTTCTGAAGATCTCATCAATTCCATTCACCACAACCAAGACTTTTCTCTGTCTTCCCCTTCCTCTTGATATATCTTTTTTTTTTTTGGTATTTTTTTCTGATTTGATATCCTTTTTTCTAGATGGCAGAGAATATACCGCCTAACCACCTCACTGTAATTTTTTTCACACTGCTTAATCACTTTGTTGTTTTACATTCATTCAGACCATATTCATTCAAACACACAGATAATCTCAAAGCAATAAAAGCACCGCCAAGAAGGACTAGCTGGCTTTCAAAACATCCTCCAAAATGTTCTTTCAAAGAGCATGTATTTATAGTTACGTCTTTAGAGACTGTGTCTTTTTGTAACATTATTTTGCATTAGGCAATTCAGTAAAGAACTTTAGAATTAGAAGCCAGGTAGGCATTACACAGAAGCACCACCCCTGGCATAATTTACTTCCAGATAAATGACCTAAAATATTATAGCATATTTTTTAATACAGTTTTTATTTTATTTTAAAAAGTTTATATACCATACCAGTAGTGGGTTTCACTTATCTTCGCTACCGGTTTGGAACTGTGAATGCTCACGTGTGGCATTTCTGCGCATGCACAGAACCTTTATGAAACTTAAAGGGAAAGTACACCAGAATCAACAACTACTGAAAAGAAATTAAAAATTCAAGCATGTAATACTGTGCAACCATTCCAAATGAAGTAATCAACTTGAACTTTATTCCTGATGACTTCATGGAGACATCTAGTGGGTTTCACTTATCTTCGCTACCGGTTTGGAACTGTGAATGCTCATGTGTGGCATTTCTGCGCATGCACAGAACCTTCTGTGCATGCGCAGATTGTCTGTGATGACGTCCGGGTGGGTGGGCGGAGCCTCCTGCCACCGCCACTGCTACTGCTTCGCCCGAACCAGGGTGAACCGGTAGCAACCCACCACTGTACCATACAATGGCATACTTAAACACTATGATAAGACCATAAAATGAAATGTAGATTATAAATAAATCCAAGGAAACCTCTTAATTGAGTTCCCATCCATTTAAACAGCCTTCATTTTAGCTCCTCAAACACCAGAATACATATATAAATACGTATTTTGTCACTGGTCAGGAATTCCAGAATGAACACACCACAATCAGAAAAGATCTGTCCCCAGTTCACATCAGAGGAAGATTAATAACCAAGATGCCGATCTGAGCTAGTTGAGACAAATAAACAAGAACATACTCTAAGTACACAAACTTTTTGGAGCCTTGAACATTTGAACGAAATAAGCAGTTTAAATTTGCCTTGCTGTGCCTCATGATAGCGCTGAAGTTTCCAGCTTTACTGCTATAATGGTAATAGCTCAAAATATTGATCAAAAGTGGTAGGACCTGGTTAATAAATTACATGCAAAAATAAGAAGAAACTTTATGAAACTTAAAGGGAAAGTACACCAGAATCAACAACTACTGAAAAGAAATTAAAAATTAAAGCATGTAATACTGTGCAACCATTCCAAATGAAGTAATCAACTTGAACTTTATTCCTGATGACTTCATGGAGACATCTAGTTGAGCTGTACTCCTTGTGATGTCATGGATACATCTTGTTTTTCTTGTCAACACTGCAGAAGTAATTTGCCACTGCCTTCTTCCAGGCTGTTTTCCTACTTTCCAAAAAGAGGCAGTGACACTGGGCATCTTTTAGTGCATGAATAACCGAGGTGGGTTCCTCCTGGTTCTATAAAACCGGTAGTAACTTGACGGCCTGGGTCGTTGGAACCGGCAATGACCCAGGCCTGCCACGCCCCCGAACCAGTTCTCTTGGTGGTGCCATAGGCAGCACCATTTTGTTTTTTGCTTCTGCACATGCGCAGAAGCTGTGTTTTTAGTACTGTGCATGCACGCCCACCTGCGCAGTGTGTCACTGAACAAACCGGCAGTGAAGAAAACTGGAACTCACCCCTGATAAATAACCAATATTCATCAGGTTCTGAGGCTCCAATATCCAATAGTTATGAGAATATATATAAGGGTGGACCTCTTTCCAACCCTTTTACCATCAATGGTCATATGTTTGTGGGTACAAGGGTTCATAATGGAAAACATATAATGTGCTACATTCACTGTCATCTGAGTCAGATGACCAGTGTGTAAGCCCAGCTATTCTAACTTATTTCAATAAACCATTAACATTAATCTCTGTTTCTAATTCAGGCATCCTGAGAAGCTAGAGATATTGTGGAAAACAAAAATAAGAATTTATTTTTATGTATACTGTCCTCCCAGCTTCATCAGACGAGCGTATGGAAACAAAGGCATATGAAACATTAAGTGTTGTACCTCATGATTCTTGACAAATGTATATTTTCTTTTATGTACACTGAAAGCATATGCACCAAAGACAAATTCCTTGTGTGTCCAATCACACTTGGCCAATAAAGAATTCTATTCTATTCTATTCTATTCTATTCTATTCTATTCTATTCTATTCTATTCTATTCTATTCTATTCTATTCTATTCTTATTATGTTTCTAAACATAATTTTCATTTCATTTCTATTGATTCATTCTTGCATGAGATTATAAGGTTAATTAACACTATACTCAATTCAGTCTAAATTAAAATGGTATCAGAGAAATTAACTAGTTTCATTTGGACAAAAGAGAGAGAAAGAGAAACTTTTATGGCTATCTTTAGATGACCTACATACAGTTGGAAAGTAATTATTAAAAAGCTAAAGTGGCACCATTTTAGACAAAAAGTTAGTGTTTGGTCATTATGGAGAAGTAAGAGAGTGACATAAAAAGATAGAGAAAAACTGAGGAGAATGCTTATGCTTCCGGCAAAAGATAAGTTGTACCAATTAGAAAGTGGGAAATCAAGCTAAACCTTATTAAGAAAGTCAAACATGAGAAATTTAGACTTAGCCATGCACACATTCATTATCTGTCTCTATCTATACAAGAACGTTGTGCTCAATGCTTCTGCCTTATGTGCCTAATAACCTTTTGAACTTGGAACTATGGTATCCGGATTTGACCTGAACAAGAAACAAATCAAAATGATGAAATTCTTCCAACATTTCCATTTAAAAAGCCAGCTTCTGTATGTAGCTGTTTCAATATGACTTTGAAGCGGGGAAAGAGTCAAGTGAGAACATCCACAATCATGTGACTAAAAGCCTTGCTCCCTTTTTAGTATGGGACTTGATTTTTTTTTTACCTCCTTCTTGTGGATACCTAACTTTAAATAGGGGAAATTATCCCTATTATACATTTATCTGCCTGATTATTGTACCTTGTTTGTACAAGCAGGAATTAATGATGCCTCCCTGTTCTGAATTTCTCCTTGTAAAGATTACTATGTACACTCTGTTGTATCTTTTCTATTTAATTCATTTGTAAATGGTCATTTGCTCCACAAAACCTAAAACAACACTGCCATTGTAATAAAAAAGGACCCCAGTGTAATACTAAACATGAACTTACACCATTTAATCCAATGTTCAGTAAGGTTACTCAAAAGTATATTTAAACTATTGTGAAGTTTAGATAAGCTACTAAGCTTATCTCAAATTTATGTTCCGTCATGAAGTTTCTGGTGTCCTTCAACAACTTTCTTTGTTAACTTAATTGGTTGTGCAAGGTTAGTATGAAGATACCTGAGAAGAATTGGTTGCCGTTTGTCTGCCTTGGCCAATTAGCTAAATAGTGACAAATAATAATTAAAGATAGGTGTCTGCAATTACCGGTATATAGAAAATGAGAATTACAACAGTTCATGGTTTCCTTGAAGCAATACAACATCTGAAATTCTGGGGGGAAAGTTCTTGAAGATTAAAAGTATTGCCACAAACCAAACATACTTTGGTGGTTCTAAAAAAATAAGTGACAGAAGGTCTTTTAAACGTGTCTTTAGAACATGCACATCAAAGAGCTGCTCCTGCTGAGAAAGCACAGGTAATGAACCTTCTGATTTGAGTTAATTACTGAAAGAGAAAATAAAATGATGTACTGATTGAAATAATAAAAAAGTTGCTGATCTCGAGCCAACACTCAGCAAATTCATGCACAGTTATATATATATATAAGCCTGAAGAGCTGTAAACTAAAACATCCTTTTTTGCAACAGACTTTTAACTACAAACAGATTTGGAAAACGAGTTTAAAATGGCTACATTATTTCATCTGGCAACCCAGCCGTAAAATTTACCAACATTATAAATGCAAGCTGAATAAAGATACAAAGATAGAGCTTGATTTCAACTTGTAAAAAACTAGCCTGGTTTTCTCATTACTGTTTTCTGTTATTGTGGTGTTACAGACCAGATTGTAGGGCACACATTATTAATCAGTTTCTTCCTCAGTAATAATGTGCAGACATCACCTTTTACAGATGGCAATGCAGATAGGCCAGCAAATGGCCCTGCTACCAGTTGCAGTGTGGCCTTTTGTAATTGACAAGTGGAAATTTTGTCAATGCAGAGATTTTCGAAGTACACTCCAAAATGTATTTGATATGACACCCAGTATGCTAAAAACCACTAGAACCACTGCAGATAGTTTATGCCATACTTTTAATCTCTATTTTTCAGATCTTGATACTTTCTGATCTTCTCCAATTCTTTGTCTTCTATTCTTTAATCTCCTGCTATTGCCACATCAATTATCCAATACTTTCTTCTTTTCAATCACAGTTAGAACTGGTGTGTTATGAGCCAATACGTTATTCTGTATTTAGAAATTCCAAAATATTTTAAACTGCTCATTTTCAATTTCTTTTTTTAACTATACTGTATGTTCCCATCAATTTTTTTTATTACTGGCATATGATAATTTTTACACAGGTTCCAGTGAATCATTTTTTGTGACTGTGTTATATTGGCAGTTTATAATCAATTTGTCAATCTTCTTGGACAAGTGTATGTGTTCTATAGTTTTTTCTGCTTTTTTGTACATCTGCACTTTGGATTATTTGATGGTGTGTTTTTTCCCCAATTCTGGCATTAATTACATTAGTTCAAACAGCTTGTTCTTCTGCAGCCAGAAATCAAGCCTTCCATTTCTTTTTTTAATGTTCCAGCAATTGCAAGACATTATCAGTTTTATCATTACCCACTTTCCTCTCAATATTTTGTAGAAATTGACCAAGTCCTTTTCTTCTGTTAGTGTTGTTATCACATTATTTCAATGCTTTCAGTTGTTTCCTGTACATTTAGTAAGTTCCAGTTTTTAACTTGGATTAATTCTTTTTCTTGGCTGTCTTTTACATAATCAGCCAGTGCATGTTTTTCTCCTTTGGCAGTTTGTTTGACTTCTGCCTCCATTTCTTCTGAGCAAGTATAATCTACCAATATGGGGATATAATGCATAATGAATAGTTACTGGTATTAGTTTGTTGTTGTTGTTGTTGTTGTTGTTGTTGTTGTTGTTGTTGTTGTTGTTGTTGTTGTTGTTATTTGTCCAAACTGTCCAGTTCAGCTTGTATCCAGTTAATAATTTCAGCAGTATATTATATCACAGGTATGGTCCACACATTGGTGCCTTCAATGGTGTTTACACCATTCTCCATACTGGGCGGAGCTAGCCTCCAAGAATGGGTTAAATCTGCCCTCCAGCCAATCAGGACCGAGATTCCAAAGCTATAAATAAGACCCCCCGTGCCTCAGCACCCCCTCTTTTACTTCGGTCCTGAGCCATTAAGGACGTAGTGTTTTACCCATTCTTGGATTCTAGTTCCTACAGTACTTAATGTGAGTTTTTTTCTCTTCAATTTTACCCTTTTTGTTGGATAACCTCCCCAAGTGACAGCTGTCAATTTTTCTTGGGTGGGAGGTTGCGGTGGGCATTTGCCCAACTGCCAACAACACCCCAGCCGAAGGCCCGTTGAACATCTAGTGCCATATTCCGGCTGGGAGTGCACAGGCAATACTTGGTCCTCTTCTAATTTTTATTAAAAAAAAATTGGCCAAAATTGCCTATTTTTAAGGGAGAGAGGTCCTCATTAGCAAAATCCTTATCAACAAGCCGCAGAAGCTACCGCGCTTGGGCAGCCAACGTACCTCTCCCTCTGGCTGGAGCCTGTGCTCCGATAGCCAGCAAGGCACTTTTTCTGGCTGGCTAACGTTTTTTTCCTGACAACGAACAGCCTGCATTTTGTTAATTACTGACCTCTCAACGACTTTGGAATCTTCGGGCTGAGGCTAGATCGGCTACACCGTTTTTTTCGCCTCATTTGAAAAGCTGATGTCATCCGGCGGCCATTTTGAAACCTTTCCTGATTGGCTGTGGCGCGCCTGACGTCAGAACAAGGAAGAGGCTCACATTTCAATTGCGGAAGCAGATCGGCAAGTCGGAGATCAGCATGGCAGATAAGGCGGAACGGAGCGGCAAGGCTAAAGCAAAATCAGACAAAAAGCCTGCCGCTGCTGCTTCTGCCCCTCGGGACGCTGCTCCGATGCTCACTTCTTCCAGGGAGGGAGCGAAGACAGCCTCGCCTCTCCAATCCAGGGCAAAGAAGCCAAAAACGGATAAGCAATCACAAGCAGCTGGCACAGCCCCAAGTAATACATCTGTTAGTCAGGGGCTATCACAACAGCCAGCTGCTATTCAAAGGTCTTCCACAAGCACCAAACCCAACACATTTACCCAGAAACAACTCCCTTCTCCAGTTCAATCCATGGAAAATTTATCCTTGGACAACTTTAATATATGTCTTAGAGAAGGTGATGTCTGGGGAGCCCCAGTTCCTGACAGGATTCAAGGCTCTCAAGGGGTTTATGGTACCACTTACAGGGATCCATTAGAGGACCCTAGTGTGCAGGCTCGTATTAATGCAGCAATTAAAAAGGGGGTGTCTGCTGGAATCAAGGCAATGTCACGTTCTAAAACTCATACAGGTGACATAACTCCCCCAAGTCCAGGCTGCACTTCTCAAGAACCTGGTATCTCTCCATACCAAGATTTGGAGGATGAGGATTCATCTCCTTTGGGGTCACCCATGCCTTTGGACATCCCAAATACTGAACAGGGGCTAGATGCACCAGAGCAAGTCAAGTGGGACTCTCAATTGTCCAATGATGAGGACTTAGCTCCAGAGCCTGTTGCTTCCACTGCTCTATTCCAGCCTGCATTATTTAGATCATTATTGCACAAAGCCAAACTGACTGCAAACATATCTGATTCCCCACCAGATCCTCAGGGCTCTGTCACCCAGGAGGACCCAATTTTTTGGGAAACTATTGCAAATAATAGTGAGGTCATTCCAACACCAAATATGTTTGTGGAAGCAATAACAAAACAGTGGCAGGCTCCAGCAGCGGGTCCACTGCCAAATACGTTGGATAAACGTTTTTTCAATGTATCCACCAAGTTAGCCCAACATTTACCAGTACCATCAGTGGATGCTCCTGTCTTAGCTCTTTATTCAACTACACCAGTTCCTGGAGATCCAGATGACCTCCTCCGGCCGGAGGAACGTCGCACAGAGGCAGTCCTACAACGTACGCATCAAGCAGCAGCCTGGGCTGTGAAGGCCTCTACGACAGCTTCTTTTTTCTGCCGCACTTCTCTGAAATGGCTAAATGTCTTGCGCGACCATATTCCCCAAACAGATACTCGCGCACATCAAGATATTAATAAGTTGCTTGCAGCGGCACAGTTTACTTCAGATGCCACACTACAAGCAGCCCGGTTTTCAGCACGTGCAATGGGGTCAGCTGTGGTGGCCAGACGCATGCACTGGCTGCGAAGCTGGCCCGCAGATCTTCGGCACAAATGGAAATTAGCGGCTGCTCCTATTACTGGCCAGGCATTGTTTGGACCAGCTATTGATCCCGTAGTTACGGAAACAAAAGACAAACGTAAGGTTTTAGCACCTTGTACTAAAAAATCTACTGTAAGGTCTTCATCCTATTATAGGAAGGGACCAAAAAATACATACCACTATCAAAACAGGTATCAAGGGCAGTATCAGGGTCAATATAGTGGCCAGCAGCAGCAACAACAGCAGCAGCGCCCAGCTCCTGATAGATCTTTTAGGGGGTCACAATCCAAACTGCCCTTTAGAGGAGCCGGTGGACGCCCCTGCCGCCGGTATAAATAAGTCTACACCGGATCCTCCCATCGGGGGTCACCTGGCATTATTTGCCAGTCGATGGGAGGAAATCACCAATGACGCATGGGTGTTACAAACCCTGGCATCAGGTTTATCTCTAGAATTTCTGTCCATACCTCCAAGATTTTTTCTTCGTTGTCCTGTTTCATCAAATCCTTCAAAAAGGGAGTTAGTAAATCAGGCAATACAGCATCTATTAGATATTAGAGCAATTCAGCACGTGCCTGATGGTCAACAGGGACATGGATTTTATTTCATTTTATTTGTGGTCCCAAAATCTTCAGGAGGTTGGAGAGCTATACTTGACCTAAAGCGTCTAAATAAATATGTAAAATATAAAAGATTCAAAATGCACACCCTGCAATCAATATTGGCTGGTATCAGAAAAGGAGACTTCTTGACATCAATTGACCTTTCAGAGGCTTATCTCCATATCCCAATTAGATCAGAACATAGACAATACCTCCGATTTTGCTATGCAGGGGTGCATTATGAATACAGAGCACTCCCATTTGGTCTATCGTCAGCGCCAAGGGTGTTTACAAAGATATTGGCTGCACTGGCGGCGCATTTGCGATCCCTTCCAGTGCGGGTGCAGTGTTACTTAGATGATATCCTTATTCAGTCTTCCACTATCCACCAAGCTGAACAGGATGTTCAAGTAACACTCTCAACTCTGGAACACCATGGGTTCTTAGCCAATTTGGGGAAGAGTCAACTGACACCATCTACCAGAATAACTCATCTTGGGGCCATTATTGATTCTCTGGAGTGCAGGGTGTATCTGTCCCAGGAGAGAAAAGCTGAACTATTGGATTTGATTCGTCAGGTTTGGCCAAAATCATTAGTTCCTTTGAACCAACTATCCTCTCTCCTGGGCACCATGATTTCAGCAATACACATCATCCCATGGGCACAACTGCACTCCAGAGAATTACAATGGTTCCTTCTACCCTTTCAGCGGTCCCAACGCAGCAACTCCCCGGCAAGGGTCCGCCTTCCTTCGGAGGTCCGCAGATCTCTACAATGGTGGACTTCAACGGCGGTCAACAAAGGGTCTCTCTTCTTGGACGCACGGCGTATGACCCTAACAACAGACGCAAGTACCATTGGATGGGGAGCTCACATCTGTTCACAAGTGGCTCAAGAAACATGGTCCCTCGAGGAACAGAGTCTCCCTATCAATTTACTGGAACTCAGGGCGGTACGATTAGCCCTGGTTCATTTTCATATTCCATTGTCTGGCCAGAATTTGTTAGTCTTGACAGACAATGTGACAACCAAAGCCCATATAAACAGACAAGGGGGTACCATGTCCAAGGCCCTCATGAAGGAGGCCATGGATTTAGGACTATGGGCAGAGAAGAATCTCCAATCGATCACAGCAGAGCATATCTCAGGGGTGAACAACTTGACAGCCGACTGGCTCAGTCGGAATCCCATCGACCCTGCGGAATGGTCCCTCCATCAGGACCTATTCCAGCAGATAGTCAATCGATTTGGTCTACCAATCATGGATCTGTTTGCCACCCCAAAGAATACCAGGTTGCCAAGGTTTCTTACCAGATACCAGACTCCAGGGGCGGAAGGAACAGACGCTCTTCGCTCCGTTTGGCCGCGAGGGCTACTATACGCATTCCCTCCCCTACCATTGATCCCCAAAGTAATCAGGAGGGTCCTGCAGGAGAGAGCGGAGGTGGTATTGCTAGCTCCACACTGGCCCAGGAGAGCATGGTTCGCGGACCTTATGTCCCTCTCTGTATCACCTCCGTGGCGGATCCCGCAGACAAGGTGGTCGCTTTCCCAGGGGTCAATTTACCATCCAGATCCTCATTGGTTTCAGCTGACCGCATGGAGGTTGAGCGGATCACTCTAAGACATCGTGGGGTACCCGATAATATTGCTGAAATTATGTTAGCCTCTAGGAGGTCATCCACGCAAAGAATTTATTCTGCTACCTGGAGAGTATTTAGGGACTGGTGTGTACAGGTGGGATACTCCCCAGTGGATTTAAACATAATCAATATTATCCAGTTCCTAAGGCAAGGTCTAGCAAAAGGCCTTTCCCCGGGTACACTCCGACGCCAAGTGGCGGCATTATCCACTGTATTATCTAGTCCTTCAGGAAATTCCCTATCAGCACATCCACTCCTCAAACAATTTTTGAAGGGAGCAGTGAATCTTTGTCCATCCACAGTCCACAGATTCCCCATTTGGGATCTGATTCAAGTACTTGACGCAATGACCAAAGGTCCATTCGAGCCAATTACTCAGATTTCCCTTGAATTTTTGACTTATAAGGTACTATTTTTAATTGCAATAACATCCGCAAGAAGAATTTCTGAGTTGGCGGCCTTATCTGTAAGAGCAGATTTGTGCGTATTTCACGCTAACAGGGTAGTTCTGAGGTTGGACCCAACTTTTATACCAAAAGTTAACACCTATTTTCATAGGGCACAGGAGATTGTTTTACCAAGTTTTTTTCCAATCTCCAACTAATGAGGCTGAACAGAGGTGGCATCTTCTAGATCAGTGTTTTTCAACCTTTTTTGTGCAAAGGCACACTTTTTTCATGAAAAAAATCACGAGGCACACCACCATTAGAAAATGTTAAAAAAATTTAACTCTGTGCCTATATTGACTATATATAAAGTAATTCTCTTGAATAGGAATCAAATAAACAAAAAGAAATTATTTTTCTTTCTTTCTGTCTGTCTGTCTGTCTTCTTTCTTCTTCTTTCCTTCCTTCCTAACATCTCTTTTTCTTTCTTTCTGTCTTCCTTCCTTCCTAACTTCTTTCTTTCTGTCTGTCTGTCTTCTTTCTTCTTCTTTCCTTCCTTCCTAACATCTCTTTTTCTTTCTTTCTGTCTTCCTTCCTTTCTAACTTCTTTCTTTCTCTTTCTTTCTCTTTCTTTCTCTTTCTTTCTTTCTTTCTTTCTTTCTTTCTTTCTTTCTTTCTTTCTTTCTTTCTTTCTTTCTTTCTTTCTTTCTTTCTTTCTTTCTTTCTTTCTTTCTTTTTCTTTCTCTTTCTTTCTTTCTGTCTGTCTTCCTTCCTAACTTCTCTTTCTTTCTTTCTTTCTTTCTTTCTTTCTTTCTTTCTTTCTTTCTTTCTTTCTTTCTGTCTGTCTGTCTGTCTGTCTGTCTTTCTTTCTTTTTCTTTCTTTCTTTCTGTCTGTCTTCCTTCCTAACTTCTCTTTCTTTCTTTCTTTCTTTCTTTCTTTCTTTCTTTCTTTCTTTCTTTCTTTCTTTCTTTCTTTCTTTCCGTCTGTCTGTCTTCTCCTTCCTTCCTTCCTTCCTTCCTTCCTTCCTTCCTTCCTTCCTTCCTTCCTTCCTTCCTTCTGTCTTTCTCCCTGTAGGAGAAAGAAGGAACCTCTGTTGCCGTCTCCCACGGGGCTGCAGCCACCCGACTGAGTCCCCGACCGTGGCAGCATCCCTGCTGTTCTCCGGCCAAGCGGCGAAGGAGCCCTGGAGCCCTGACGCCGCCCTGCATCTCGGTCTCTTGGGGCTTGTCCGGCAGCCTGCTGGGAAGGCTGCGACGCAGGGAGGGAAGGAGCTGCTATTGCCGCTCCGGCATGTCTCTGTGGCTGACCGGGGAGCCGCGTCCTTGTTAACAATGGAGAAGCTGCGCGGAGCAGAGGTGCCTGGCGAGCGAGGCGAGTGGCTGCATCGGCGGCAGGCTCCTGCCCGCGTCTCCCACCCGCTTGCCCACCTCTTGCCTTAGCATTTAAAAGAATGAGAGGCGGGCGGGCGGGAGACGCGGGCAGGAGCCTGCAGCCGATGCAGCCACTCACCTCGCTCGCCAGGCGCCTCTGCTCCGCGCAGCTTCTCCATTGTTAACAAGGACGCGGCTCCCCGGTCAGCCACAGAGACATGCCGGAGCGGCAATAGCAGCTCCTTCCCTCCCTGCGTCGCAGCCTTCCCAGCAGGCTGCCGGACAAGCCCCAAGAGACCGAGATGCAGGGCAGCGTCAGGGCTCCAGGGCTCCTTCGCCACTTGGCCGGAGGACAGCAGGGATGCTGCCACGGTCGGGGACTCAGTCGGGTGGCTGCAGCCCCGCGGGAGACGGCAACAGAGGTTCCTTCTTTCTCCTACAGGGAGAAAGACAGAAGGAAGGAAGGTAATACAGCCGATAAATACAGTAATAGAGGCATCTCTGTGTCCCGAAACCAACTTTCGGGACACAGAGATGTCCCGTAGCAAAAACACCCGGCGGGTGTTTTTCCCACGGCACACCTTACACTATGTCACGGCACACTAGTGTGCCGCGGCACAGTGGTTGAAAAACACTGTTCTAGATGTTAGGAGAGCATTACTAGTTTACATTGAGCGCACGAGTAGTTTTAGGCGAACAGAGGCACTATTCGTGTCCTTCAAACCCTCTTCCATGGGCAACAAAGTTTCCTCTGTCATGGTGGGACGCTGGCTTCGGGCAGCTATTGCTAAGGCATATGATAGTCTATCATTGCCTCTCCCTAGGGGTCTCACAGCACATTCAACCCGAAGTGCTGCCACTACTGCGGCATGGCATGGTCGGGCTACAATAGAGGAGGTTTGCAAGGCGGCAACATGGTCAACGTTAACGCCATTTGTAAGGCATTATAAATTGGATATTTACACCTCTGAGGAATCAGAATTTGGCAGGCGTGTTTTACAGCAGGTGGTAAGGGATGCAAGCCCTTCTGTTTAACAATGAGTTGACCTACCCTGGGACGAAAATACTTTTGTATGTCCCATTCTTGGAGGCTAGCTCTGCCCAGTATGGAGAAAGGGCGTTGTATACTTACCTGAACGCCCCTTCTCATGGGGCACAGCTAGCCTCCAAGTCCCTCCCTATGAATTATATAAAATGTTGTTGAGGGTAATTATTATGTTTGTTTGTTTAATGTAACATTAAAGGTTATAACAGTATTGAACAAGTCTATGAACTACGATGTTTAACATGTTAAAGATTATGTTGGTTTTAATAAAGTTGTTTAAATTTGGGAAAAGCACTCTGAGATTGACCTTCGCCCCTCGTAAAAGAGGGGGTGCTGAGGCACGGGGGTCTTATTTATAGCTTTGGAATCTCGGTCCTGATTGGCTGGAGGGCAGATTTAACCCATTCTTGGAGGCTAGCTCCGCCCCATGAGAAGGGGCGTTCAGGTAAGTATACAACGCCCTTTCAGTTTTGTCTTTAGTAATTTTCTCACTCTTTGGATGTACTAACCACCTTTTCAGTTTGTCCATGTCTGATGTTATCCAAGTATAAAATGCCCATTTACTTGTTACTCACATGTAACATAACCAACTTCTGGTTTAGGGGATTTTTCCATTGAAGTTTTCAATTATGATGTTAAGTAGAACATCTTATAGAATAGAATTCTTTATAGAATAGAATAGAATTCTTTATTGGCCAAGTGTGATTGGACACACAAGTAATTTCTCTTTGGTGTATATGCTCTCAGTGTACATAAGGAGAATAAAAGGCATTCATCAAGATCATGAGGGTAGAAGTTGTAACAATTTGTGTCCAGGATGTGAGGGGTCTGTAGATATTTTCACAGCCCTCTTTTTGACTCATGCAGTATACAGATACTGCAAAAGATTGGTAGCAATTGTTTTTTCTGCAGTTCCAATTATCTGTTGAAGTCTGTGTTTGTCTTGTTTGGTTGCAGAGCCAAACTAGACAGTTATGGAGGTGCAGATGACAGACTCAATAATTCCTCTTTAGAACTGAATCAGCAGCTCTTTGGGCAGTTTGAGCTTTCTGAGTTGGCACAGAAAGAACATTCTTCGTTGTGCTTTGTTGATGACGTTTTTGATGTTAGGTGTCCATGTTAAGTCTTGAGATATGATAGAACCTAGAAACTTGAAGGACTCTACTGTTGATACTGTGTTGTCTAGTATTGTAAGAGGTGGTAGTATATGAGGTTTTCTTCTAAATCCACCAACATTTCTATGGTTTTGAGTGTATTTAGTTCAAGATTGTTCTGGTTGCACCACAAAGCTAGTTGTTCAACCTCGCATCTGTATGCAGATTCATCATTGTCTTGAATGAGACCAATCACTGTTGTATCATCTGCAAACTTCAGTATTTTAACAGAGGGATCTTTTGAGATGCAGTCATTGGTGTACAGAGAGAAGAGAAGTGGAGAGAGCACACAGCCCTGGGGGCAGGAATGAAATTCAGCAGGTTCTGACAGATTCTGGAGAACCGGTAGCAGAAATTTTGAGTAGTTTGGAGAACCGGCAAATACCACATCTGGCTGGCCCCAGAGTGGGGTGGGAATGGAGATTTTGCAATATCCTTCCCCCAGGAGTGGGGAGGGGATGGGGATTTTGCAGTATCCTTCCCCTGCCATGTCCACCAAGCCACGCCCACAGAACCAGTAGGGAAATTTTTTGAATTTCATCCCTGCCTGGGGGGGTCCTTGCTAATTGTGCAGGTATCTGATGTGCTTTTGCCTAGCTTCACCTGCTGCTTCCTGTCTGTTAGGAATCTTATGATCCATTTACAAGTGTGTTCAGGTACCGCTAGCTGGTTTAGTTTAGTTAGAAGAATGTCCGAAATGATAGTATTGAATGCTGAGCTGAAGTCTACAAAGAGGACCCTTGCATAGGTCTTTGGAGATTCAAGATGTTGTAGGATGTAGTGCAGAGTCATATTATCAGCATCATCTGTCGATCTATTTGCTTGGTAGGCAAATTGCAAGGTGTCTAACAGCAGATCCATGATGGTTCTTAGGTGGCCAAGCACTAGTCTTTCAAAGGTCTTCATAACTACAGATGTTAGAGCAACCGGTCTGAAGTCATTCAGTTCCTTGATGGAGGGTTTCTTCAGCATTGGGATGATAGTAGAGCATTTGAAGCAAGAAGAAACATAGCATATCTCTAGTGATTTATTAAAGATGCGGGTGAAGATGGGGGCCAGTTGGTCAGCACAAGTTTTTAAGCAAGAAGGAGTTATCTTGTCTGGACCTGGTGCTTTTCCTGACTTTTGTCTTTGCACCTCATTCTCTGTAATCACCAGAGGTGGTGGGTCCAATGGGATAGGGGAGATTGTAGGAGGCTTAGTTGTTGTTGATGTGTCTGAGATGGGGGCTATGGAGATAGGTGGTTGTAATTTCCTTTCAAACCTGTAGTAAAACACATTCAGGTCATCTGCCAGTTGTTGATTTCCTTTAGCCTGGGAAGGAGGTTTGCCGTAACTGGTGATATTTTTAAGAGTTTTCCACATGTTTGCTGGTTCATTTGTTGAGAACTGATTCCTTAGCTTTTCAGAGTAGCTTCTTTTTGCTGCTCTGATATCCCTTGTTAATACTTTTTGGGCCTGATTGTACACCATTCTATCACCTTTTCTGAAGGCTTCCTCTTTGGAACGATACAGCTTCTTAAGTTTAGCTGTGAACCAAGGTTTATTGTTACTGTATTTTTGCAGGTTTCTGGTTGGCACACATAGGTCTTCACAAAAACTGACATATGATGTTACAGTATCTGTGAGTTCATCCAAGTCTGCAGGGGTATCTTCAAAAACATTCCAATCAGTGCAGTCAAGGCAAGCCTGTAGCTTTAACTTTGCCTCCTCAGTCCAAATCCTCACTTATTTAATTGTTGGTTTCATGGTTTTAAGTCTTTGTCTATAAGCAGGTACAAGGTGAATCATGCAATGAACAGAGTGTCCCACAGCTGCTCGTGGTAAAGACCAATAAGCATCCTTTTATGCTGTGTAGCAATGGTCTAAAGTTTTATTGCCTCTTGTGAGACAACTGACATGCTGAAAATATTTTGGTAGCTCTTTCCTTAAGTCTGCTTTGTTTAAATTTCAAAAAATAATTGGAAGAGAGTCTGGGTATTTGACTTCAGCCCACATAATTTGGTCAGCTAGAGTCCGTAATGCATTGTTTACACAAGCTTGTGGAAGAACATACACAGCAATAAGGAGAAATGAGGAGAACTCACATGGAGAATAATATGGTTTGCAATTGATAATTAATGTCTCTAAGTCCACCTCACAGTATTTTTTTAGTATAGTTATGTCTCTGGACCAGCAGTTGCTGATATATAAACATAAGCCTCCTCCCTTCTTTTTACCAGACGTTTCTGCAATTCTGTCTGATCGTTGTTTTTGAAATCCTGGAATATGCAGGCTGCTATCATCAATTGGCTCATTTAGCCAGGATTCCATGAAGCAGAGGGCTGCTGAGTTGTAAAAATCAGAATTGCATCTATTTAAAAGAAGTAATTCATCCATCTTATTAGCGAGTGAGCGTAAATTAGTCAGAAAGAGTGAGGGGAGAGGGGTTTTTATCCCACTTTTTCTTAGTCTATTCAAAATTCCTGCTCACTTACCCCTTTTTCGCCTTCGGTGTCTCTTCCTTTTGTTCTTGTTTATCCATTGTTCAGAGAAAGTTGTTTCTTGCTGTGTAAGAAACTCTTCTGCATTTGTAAAGACAGTGGGGGGGGGTGAAGTCACAGAAAGCTATTCATCAAAGAAGAAACATTGCTGGATGCTTAGTAGTTGGTCTCTTGAGTATGAAATCCGTAGTGAATCACAAAGAATTATAAAAAATAGGAAAACTATCAGAGAGCATTTCACCAAGGCTGCTGTCCACAGCACCATCTTGGTAGGTATGAAGTTGGAACTACAAGTGTAAAAAATAAACTACAAGTAAAACCCCAGTCTACATATGCACCAAGAACTGGGGATTTTGCTGTAGTGGTGTGTATGTAGTATATTACAACATTTGAGAAATGTGTTGTTTTCCTTTGTTCTCTCCCTCTTTACATTGTTTCTAACGTATGGTTCCTTGATAGCTTCTGGAGTGATCTGGTCATATTTCACTTTTTTAAAAAAATCCTCGGAATAAAGCTGGTGTTGTTTCCCCATTCTCTTTCTGCAGCAGTATTACCATTTAGAGGAGCATGTGGTGTGGTGTGTTTTTTACATTCGCCTCATCTGTTCATCCGCAGTTGGAAGATGCTAAATCAGAATGGAGGGAGAGTATTATGACCTTCATCACTTTCTCAGTGTTTGTATTCTATAATTGTGTTTCCCATAAGAAGCTTTTTCTACTTTTGTCAGCATTAAGAGAAACTGCAGTTATCTGTAGGCTATCTATTCCCATGGTGAGCAGTAATAGAAATCAGGAATCACACAGTGTTGTAGAATCACCTGAAGGTTTAATTTTGCTTGGTCTTTTTACTCTAATTTAAAATGTACTGTATCGTATTTTATTATCTCCTTCCCCCTCCTCCCGCTAAGATTTCATTGTTTGCCTCACAGCATTTAAACTGCTTATATCTAACAGCAATTACAAATGTAACTAGATACCTTGGGAATGTTGACAAGGACAAGAAATGTTCAAAGTCTGAGCACAGCACCGATGACACTGTCCCCAAACTGCGAATGTTGTGCAGTGATTTTAAGTTATCCCAGAGTCTATTGTGCAGTCTTGAGATGGTTGCTTTTAGCCTGATTAACAAACATTGAGAAAGAGTAACTAGGTTATTTAAAGTCTTAAATATGACACAGTTATACAAGCAATTGCTTAAAATGTCTCCGCAAAAGAGAGTCTACCCACTTCTGGATTTGGGCTTGTGGTTTTCCCTCTCCAAAGGGAACATGGTAGGAAATGGTGAAAGAACTATCAGATTTTTGGCTTCCTTTGCACTAGTTAGGCGACTAAAGTAAATGCTACATCTCACAGACTTAGCCAACATAGGTCATGTGCTAGTACTACATAAAGTAATCCAATTGATATGAGAAATTATTATTAATAATAACAATAACAATAATAATATTAACAACAACAACAACAGCATCAACAACAACAACAGAGTTGGAAGGGACTTTGGAGGTCTTCTAGTCCAACCCCTTGCTTAGGCAGGAAGCCCTACACTACTTCAGACAATTGGTTATCCAACCTTTTCTTAAAAACTTCCAGTGTTGGAGCATTCACAACTTCTGGAGGCAAGCTGTTCCACTGATTAATTGTTCTAACTGTCAGGAAATTTCTCCTTAGTTCTAAGTTACTTCTCTCCTTGATTAGTTTCCACCCATTGCTTCTTGTTCTACCCTGAAGTGAAGGCTGTGTCTAGGATGTGAGGGGTCCAGGATTTCGCAAACTCAGCCAATATGTTAAGCATGTGCCAATCTATAATTTTAAAAATGCAAAGAAAAAATAATGATGAAGATAGGATTTAGATTTGTGTTTCCCACATTCTGTGGAAGTCAGAGTCCATGTATATTTAATAACTGGCACTCTTGCCCAGAAATTGAGAAATGTTGAATAATATCAACATTTAAAACTGAGTTTGTATATTATATACACCTGTCATCTTAAACTGTTTAGCCATCCTTAGATTTTGAGATGAGCATCAAAGTGAATGCTTAGATCATGAGGCTTTGGAAGGCAATGCATTCAAGACAAAGCTGATATTTTATCATCCTTATTTGAATAAGCTGAAAGAAGCAGTTTCACCTTGGAATGTATAACTTGGGTAATTGCCTCTCATCTCCATAGAAGCTAGATGGGAATATTGCTTGGTGAATGCCGTGGTTCATTCACATGAAAATGCTGATGGATTCATTTGCATCAACCAGCCAACAGATTGAACCCTTCACTGTAGATTTTTCTCTGAAATGAGGTAGATTATTGAGATAGGAAAACCTTTGCTTGAGCTGCATATCTATGACACCAATCAAATGCTTCCTGGATTAATACACAGGTTTAAAATTTATCTTGGCACCCCATACTTCTCTTATCATTTGAAATGCAGATTCCTTAGCAGATGGGAATAAAGCCCCCACTCCACCCCTTTATTTAGCTTCAGAACTACAAAACTATTACTGCCAACATTGTGCATCAAAAAATGAGTTATGGTGATGCAATTTCCATATTGTGAAATTAAACTACCTACTAAAATATATGCATTCTCTGTGGAAAGCAAACGATGGAAAATACTTGCCCTGTAAAACAAAAGAAGAGCCAATTTGGTGTTGTAATTAAGGCAGCAGGCTAGAAATCAGGACTGGGACTTCTGGTCCTGCCATAGGCATGAACTCAGCTGAGTAACCTTGGGCCAGTCACTCTCTCTCAGCCCTAAGAAGCTCACAAGGGCAAACCACTTACAAAAACCTTTGCAAAGAAAATTTCAGGAACTAGTCCAGGGGGTCTCCAGGAGTTAAATATGACCTGTAGCCTCACTCTTCCCACTGTATGTGGTCACATTTTTCAGTTTTCAAAACTGAAAAAGAAATGGGGAAAATTCTGCCTCTCCCCCTTTATAAAACAACATATATGAAAAATCTACCTACTAAATGTGGAAGGAAAATCACAATTTTATGCATCTTTTTCTTTCCCTTTTCATTTGAAGTCTGGTGCACAAATTGGCATGAACTGGCTTATGAGAGCATCTAAACACTACATGTTTAGAGAAATACTGGTTTGTTGGTCCTTGACCAGGGGTCAGTTCCAACTTACCTCGTTGCTGGTTTGCTCCCTCCCGCGCCACGTGGGCAGTAACGAAAAATCCAGGGAAAAGCAAAGCTGAAAAAAACTTGGCTTCTGCACATGCTCAGAAGAAAATAAATAAATAAATAAATAAAAAATAAATAAAAAATAAAGCCAAAAACAAGACGGTGACAGCATGCACAGTGCCGGAACTTGGCTTCTGCACATGCTCAGAAGGAAAAATGTTTTTTAAAATTTAAAAATGTTTTTAAAAAATTAAAAAAAAAATTTAAAAAAAAGATGGCGGCACCCACGGACCGGCACCGACCAATCCGGTTTGGTGATGTCATTATGACATCACCAGCAGGTTGCTACCAGTTTGGGCGAACTGGTCCGAACCGGGAGGAACCCACCTCTGTCCTTGACAGATTGCAAATGATCCTGGGATAGTCTTTGATACTGAAACTTTTTATGGACCCCTAGTTCTGATTTTAAATGCTATTTTTTTTAGCTATTACTATATTGTTATTCCAATGATTTCATGCTAGATTTAAAATATTTCATTGATAAAATATGTTCTAGTTAGTACAAATACTAAAAATTGACCTATGAATTTTAAGACAAATAAAATACAAAAATGGTTCACCTAAATTATACCATGAGTTAAGTCATAGAATTCCAAAGTAATTCCCATTTAATTAATTCATAGAATTCACATTTAATAAAATTCCCACTACTGTATTAATCATGTCAGTCATCAGTAGAATTGAACTGTGTTGGGGAACAAATGGTTTAAAAGACTATTTAAATCATGAGTATTCTGAAGAAAATGAGAAAAGGAATTCTAATAATTTTATTTACACAGCATGTGTTGAGAATGTTCTTAACATTTTACATGTTCTCAGTAATTCTCACAACTGCACCAAAGCAAAGAGACAAGCATTAATTATTCCTACATTAATTTTCAGACATCAGCAGAATTTAGAATGTAAGACACTGAATAATGCCATTGATGAAATATTAATGTTCAGGAACAGATTCTAGTTCATTTTTAGGTATTGTATAACACAATTTCTTGGAACAAAGTTACTGGAGAGTGGTAAGGTACAAATTAATATAATTGAAGCATTTATGTAAATTTCTTGATCTACAAATGCCCACAAGAGACCCAGTAGTGCAATAAGATACAGTGTAGAACTCAACTGATTTGTTTTCACTAAGAACCTCACAATGAAGTGGAC
Organism: Diadophis punctatus similis; assembly: GCA_023053685.1. NCBI lineage: Eukaryota > Metazoa > Chordata > Lepidosauria > Squamata > Dipsadidae > Diadophis > Diadophis punctatus. The sequence goes on along the minus strand of JALIGW010000001.1, from coordinate 217,667,593 downwards.
TAATCAAGAACTCCCATAGTGCATAATATGTCACATAAAGTCATATAGGACTTACAAAACTATGACCAAGTTCTTTTACAACATTAAATCATAGTACACCTTCCTTGATTTTATACGTGATGTCTAAATTCTTAGCATTATATATGAATTGGGCCACTGTTGCAAGTTTAAGAAACAAGATTTAAATAAACTGGCTTAATATTATCTATAAAAATTACCAAATCTATAGTGCAGTGCACTTCGAGGTGTGTATACAAATTTCTCAGCTTTTTGTTATAAAATACGATGTGTTATTTTACATTTTATTTCCATAGCCATAAGCTTTAGACAAATCTGTTTAAAATTTCAGTCATCATTCTCAATGGTATTGCTACAGAAACGTACTGTATATTTTCTATGTAGGTAGATCATATAAAAAGAAAAGTTACAATGGTACCTCTAATAATATTTATATGGCTGGAATCCTTCTGAAGACGGAAAATTAAAATTAGGTAGAGAAGACCATTCTGTCTAAAAACAGCTGGTGATACCTTAATTTATCCAAAAGATTTAGACTTACCCAGATGACGTCTTCCTGTCTGTACTGCTTCCAGTTGTGGCCTGTATCACTGAACATTAGACTGTAGCTTGTGGTCCAGTCTGAGCTTCCATATCTTCCCTGAGTAGCAATGCCTGTAATCTCTACTCTGTCTCCCAAATCAACTTGGAGCCATTGTTCTTTACTGGAATCCAAAGGGGACCAGCCACCAGCTCCTAAAAGAAAAGATAACCCAGAATGATTCTTGTATTCCTGCATCTACTTTTTTATGAGTGCTGCATCTCCGCTAAAAGAATGTACTGGAGAATGTACTGTTAGCCAAAAAAATATCTCTTTCAGGATTGCATATTTTTCCTGATTTCCATTATCCAGAAACATATCCTCATATAGGCCGTGGACGCTTTCCATAAAAGGCCCATTCTAGCAGGAAAATTCATCAATGCTTTTCACCTGGTTTCTACAGATACATCAAGTCCCAAGTAGTGATTTGTGACTGATGTTTGAGCATGCTAATTCTCTTAATGCTTTTTTCTTGTTGTCCTCATAAGTGCTGAGGAATCTTTTTTTTTTTACCAGATATGGACAGCTAGATTCTGTTTAGAATCTGGATCAGGCATGAGGAATATTTTTGTTTGACTTGCATTTTAATTTTAATTGACCTTTTTTAAAAAAAACTAATACATCAAGTGAAACTCAGTTATTACTCATATTTATCTCCTCATGGCATATCTACATATATAGTTATAAGAACTTTTTTCTTTTTTTAAAAAAATCCCAAAATACCACTGACATGGAATGAACTGAATTTAAGATTGGAAATTGAGAGAAGTTACTATTTTTCTCTAAGTCTATATAAAGGTTCACAGCATTTACATTTGGGACTTCACTTTAGACAATACGGTATATTTTTTATAAAACATGGTCTCCAGTGTGTTATGTTTGGAATTGAAAGAACAAGCAAGCAAGACATGCTACTTGTGGTTAGAGATTAGAATGCCAAAGTGAGAAATATTAAGGAGGAAAATGTAATGGACTGTTTGGCATAGGAAAATAAAATGAAACAAAAGAAGGGCTTGTTAATTTTTTGCTAATCTGAGGTTTTCTTTGTTAGTAACATAGTCTTCATAATCAAATGATGCAGTAGTGTGTTCAAAATCCCATTGCTACCGGTTCGCGTGTGCACTCGCGCTCGACGGGTGGGTGGGTGGAGCCTCCCGCCACCACTACTACTGGTTCGCTGAACCAGGCTGAACCGGGAGCAGCCCACTGCTGAAATGATGCCTATATATGTGAACATCTCTAGATGGAGTTCAGAGAAGCCAGATTGTTTATATTATTGTTAAAGGGAGTTTTAAGAACTCAGATATAAGAGCAAAGATGTAGCCAAGGACTAACTATAGAACAGATCACAAATTCTTCCTACACAAGTTTCAAATTAAACTAAAGTGAAAGGGAAAAAAAGCCAATTAGTTTCCACAATATGATGTTGATCATATATCAACATTTTCAAAGAGATCAACAGGAATCATTTTGAAAGTTCTGAACCTCATTTAAGGAGGAAGTGTGGAATTAATTTAAATAAGTTGTTAGGGATGGATGTGCAAGCAGACTACAGGAGATCAAGAAACAGAAGGAAGCTAATTGGATATCAGAAAAAAAGGTGGATATTGTCAAAAAGAAAAGAGGCATCAAAGCCAAGACTGTTAAAGATCTCAGGAAACAATTCAATTTCTGAGAATTGTTAAAAGACATGAAAAACAGCATTACAACAACATCTATAAAGACATCAAAGATAAAAACAGATATAGAAAAATAATAAAAGTCTTCCAAATGATCTCAGAACTCAGGAGATTCCAACATTGAATTGATATGCTGATGGATGCCAATAGACAGATATCATAGGAGGGGAGCCATATTAATCCATATCTTTAACTCTGGTCTGTGAATTTAATACAAGATTGACTGATTAGTCTACAGTATCAAAAACAAACAAACAGTAATCTTATAGCATCTTTTCTGACTAATAAATTTTAGTGAAAGGGATAAGCTTTTATTTCACCATAGGAACAGATAGCAGTAAATCCAAAGAAGACCAAAAGTGGAAGGCATATACTGAAATTTTATACAATAGGGATTTCAACATTCAAACTACTTTATAAGATATTCTAAGAATCTCTATTAAGAGAACCAAAATTAGATGTGTACTCTTGTCATTAACAAGTCAGAAAACTACAAAAATTGTTGGAATATCTGCAGAATCCTGGCAAGGAATAGAAAAATAATCAGCAAAGGTCATAATCAACTTATGCTAATAAATCTGGAACATGACATAATGGCCAACAGTTTTACAATAGTGGCCAACAATCTACAATACCAACATCAAAAAGACAAGACTTAACAGAGAGTGCAAAATATCATACAGTATCTTTGATTTCACATGTAAGGAAAAATAATGTTTAGGAAGGTCCAGTGCAGATCGGACAGATCCCAGCCTTAGCAGGGACAATGAGGAGGCTGAAATGGTGAATAGTTTCTACTTGTTAAGATGAACAGGAAAAGGGGCCAGCAGTCAAGAAATATTCCATAGACCATTGAAGAGCTTGGTAGAGTAGTAATCCAGGTCTTTGAAAAGAGAGATCAGATACTGTGATGTGTCCATACCTACAAATATCAGACCTGTGCAGGCAATGGCTTTCCCTGTGACACACTACAAGCAAAAGTTGGAGTTTGAAGAAGCAGCAGTTTGAACTACAGCATCAATGGATGCACTTTTGGAAGATCTGAAAGATCAAGTTAGGGATAGTTTCACCTGGACAAAATCTAGCTATATAGTTTTTAAGCATTGACATGAACTTAATCACATTGCACTCATGTTGGAGGCACTGAAGCTCTTCCGGGTTGAAAGAATTAGCTGGTGACATCACCATTGCCCTTGGGATGCCAAGTTGGGGGCTCCTATCATGTCCCTGGCAAGAGCTGGAGTGAAGGATGGGAGCTCACCCCACCCCACAGCACTCAGGTCTCAAACACGAGTTTGCTGCTTGTCAAGCCAGTGTCTAACCATGCAAGCAACCATGTTCCTCCCTCAACTTAATATCATATAATCAATTTGCAATTGTTTACAAAGTTACTTACAACTTTTTTTAAAAAAATGAATATATATTGTATAAGAGGAGGATGCAGTCTAAAATGCTCAAATGCTAGGTATTGTAAGAATTTTCAATTATAGATTGTAGAAAAGAGGGCCTTCATTTTAGACTATACAGTCTATTTTTATAAAATACAGTTTCCAGTGTGTTAAGTTTGGAACTGAAAGAACAAGCAAGCAAGACATACTACTTGTGGTTAGAGATTAGAGCTATATATACAGTATATAGTTTTTATACAATCTTCTTGTTGTTTTGCTCAATTAATATAGAAAGAACTAAAGGCAAGTTTCTATTTTCCTTTTCCTCACAAGTATTTTACTGAATTTTCTCTCCCTGGGAGAGGCAGGGAATCTCTCACAAAAATATTTGCTGACTATTTTGGCTTGCTCAAAGAATGCTATACTTTCTTTCTTGCCATATGTTTCAGCATTCCCTTGAGATATATAAGCTCCGGAGAGCATATGCCAGTTGTTGAGGCCCAGGAAAATGAAAGTTTATTACTACAACATTAATCATAGCACGTAGCAGCAATAAGACAGGAACAGGTTCAAAGACCAGACTGAACATTACACAACAGGCATATTTCAATTTCTTGATTCCCTTATTAATAGCTGTTCAGAAATTCTGTTTGGTTTTATTGTTCTGTTAAATTTCCCATTTTCATTGTCTGCAATATTTTCAAATCTCCCATAAAACTACAGTACTTATTTACAATATAAAAATGCCAACATCTTTTTCCTTTCCTTAGGAAAGTAGAGGCAAGGCACAAAGACATAAATTCTGCCTGAGATTCATGTTCAATGCACACCACTAGTTGGATATTTTATGTGGTCTGAGAGATGTCGATTTTTAATGATGACATGCCTTCTTATTTGAAATAGAAACATAAAACCCACTCTAGTTTGAGACAAAGAGACAGTGTTTAATTTTTAGGATTCAGCAACATGATGCACAAAGAAATGCAAATAAGACTTGCAAAGACAGCAGTAGGTGTTAAAAATCATTTTAGGAGAAATTGGTGTGATGGAACTAGTAAAAGTGTGAATAAATACTGTACATATCTTTCTGCAATGCTTTAGTATTGTGAATCCTTATTTTAAGTTGTAAATGTAATCCATATCTGAATAAATGTTCCCCTCTAAGAACTTTCTTCCGTAGACATTTATTGAAATTTTAATATCCCCAACTAATGATGATAATTTAGGAGACAAGTATGTGCACTGGAGTGAAATATAGTTTTTCTGATTTGGATTCAAATATTGTTCAGCCCATGTCAAAGTTCAGGTGCATTTGAAGAATTAGTGAAAACCTCTGAGGAAATTTTGGAGAAGCTAAATGAATTTCATTAAGATTAGGAAAATCCCATCAAGGGATGTCTTATATTCCTAGAAGCAGTTATGTTCCAATAACCCAATGGAATTAGAAATGATATTTTAATTAAAATGCCAAACAATATTTGAAATGTCTTCTTGAAATATCATCCACTATATTCTCCTAATTTTTTTAATGTCATAGAGGCATGTTGTCTAGTGATTTCCTATTACTTTCAGAATGCATCAAATCTGAGTAGAGAAAAGAGGGCTAAGTTTAAAATATTTCTGTGGAAGCTGAGATAGAAGGAAAACAGCAAATATAATAATGAAAATAGATTTTGTGTGAAATATATTTCTTGTTAAATAACCCTATTAAAAGTAGATCTCTTGAGTGTTGTTCAGAGTAAGGCTATCAGATCTGAGGTGCAAAAGTCTGGTTAGCCTCTGTATGGAAGTGGCTAATCAGACTTTTTGTAGAAAAAACAAAAACAAACACAGTTTTGGTCACCACATTACAAAAAAGATATTGAGACTTTGGAAGAAGTGCAACTAAAATGATTAAAGACCTGGAGGCTAAAACATATGAAGAACAGTTGGAGGATCTGGGTTTGGCTAGTCTAGAGAAAAGAAGGACTAGGGGTGGGTGGGACAGGATAGCAGTATTCCAGTATTTGAGAAGCTGCCACAAAGAAGAGGGGGTCAACTTATTTTCCAAAGCACCAGAAGACAAGACAAGAAACAATGGATGGAAACTAATCAAGGAGAGAAGCAACCTGGAATTGAGGAGAAACTTCCTAACAGTGAGAACAATTAACCAATGGAACAGCTTGCCTTCAGACATTGTGGGTCCTTCATCACTGGAGGTTTTTAAGAAGAAACTGGACAGTCACTTGTCTGAAATGGTATAGGATCTCCTGCTTGAGCAGGGGGCTGGACTAGAAGACCTCCAAGGTACCCTCCAGTTCAATTCTGATTCTGTAGCCAAAAGTCAGTATTCTTATATCTTGGCTGCCATCTGAATGTTGAAGTGACTTTTGCAGATCAGATCTGATAGTATTAATTCAAATGTATACACACCAATTTCTGTATCTATTTTTCTCAAATAAAAATACACTTTTTAGAGTTAAACATCTAGAGTTAAACATGTTTCAATCCTTTTCATTTAAAGAAGGTACACTATTTCTTAGTCTTTTGTTACATTCCATCAAAACTCCCAAACAGACTAGTATAAATAATAAGAAATATAAAACAGCTAACATATCAACCCAACTCTTTGAATCTAAACATTATTTAAAAATGGGCTTAACCTAGTTGATTCTATCATACCGTCTAATCTGTGAAGTCAAAGGGAATATACTCAGATTTGTAAAAACTAATATGAGTATGACACAGCTTATTTTCCATCTATGGTGAAATCAGCCTGCTCCAATGGTGATCTTTTGAAAGAATGCTTTTAATAGATGGGAAATGCTTAAAACATTGGAAATTTAAAAGTCAAAATCTGCTGTTTTAAATTAAAGGAAAGGAACAATGTCCAATTTCACCATTTCTACTCCATACAATGTTTTCTGTCCTCAGGACCAAAAGAAGCAATTAGTCATACTTTTGAACAAAGGATGCTATCACAACTAGTGGATTCAGAACTGAGCATCTTTGGTTAACTCAAAATGAAGAAAATAATGAGCCATTTGCTATGGACCTTTTCATAATTATTAAGTGCATCTGTAGAAGAAGTAATATGCTAACTACAAGATGTGAACATATAAAATTCTGGGTCACAGATTTCCATTTCCAAGTTCTGCTAAAGTTTTACAGAAAGTGTTGAGAAGATAGTTGATTTAAGGTGTTGAATCCAGATGTAATTCCTAAATGTCTGTTGGAAGGAACAATATGATGCTGTGGAAATGGCTTCCTTGATTTACACTCAACTCTAGTGATTACATGGAAATTTTGAATCCATGCTGGCTCAGGAATTCGGGGAGCTGAACTCCAGAATTCGTAAAGGGATCATAGTTGTCATCCCTGTATTACAGTCTCCTAGTGTGCTTCCTGGCTCCCTACACACACATGCATGTAGAGCAAGAGTTCTACAGGTGATTATTGAAACCCCCTCCAAACAGGTCCTCAGAAAGCACCCCTGTTGTGCAGGTCCAGATTCCAAGCTCAGTACAGCAAAAGTCACTGGGTAGCCAATTCCAATGGGCACACACAAAGTCCAGGAAAGCAGGCAGGAATCATACAGACCAGGAAACACAGCACAAGTACACAAGGCACAGAACTGGGAATGTTGCTCCTGCAACACTCCAGTTCTCAGGGCAGGGCTAAGTAGGCAACATGGTGCAGGCCTTCATGAGAGGCGAGGTTGCCTCCTCAGGAGTAGTCTAGCTGACCAGTGTTGTGCCTGTCTCCTCTCTGCTCTATGTGTCCTTAGATCACCTGAGACTGCTCTATCAGGTTAGCATTCTTTCAGCCCCAATCCTGACCAATACTGGCTCCACATTTTCTCCTACAGACTCAAACTCACCCTCCTCCTCTGAAGTCACATCTGTAGAGGGGTCTGGGATGGATCCATGACATCTACCCACAACAGACTTTGTTTCATTGAATTCCATTGTTCAGCTATTTGGAAACACTACAGAGAACCAAACTTCTAAGCACAACCTTAAACCCTACTATACGAGATGCTTACATTCATATTTCAACGATATTACAAAATCATAGTATTTTATTTTTTTTAATATAAATCATCCAGAGAATCTTGCCAATGCATGGCAAAAAAACAAACAAACCTCCAGTTAATAACTAAATACTAAAAACATGATTGCATTGCAGTTGGGGAACTACCATTGAGAGGCAATCGATATACCTATTGAAGACCCTAATAAATTTCCTTCTCAATTGTTCCCATCTGTAAAATCATGTAGCCTCTTAGCCTCTGCTTATAGCCACCCAGACCATCACAAGAAGACTTAATGTCATTAAGGCAACTGATCTTTTTAATGAATCTACTAGAGAGTAGACATTTAATAGCATATTGTTTTTGAATAAAGAGACTACCTAGTTTTGAATTCATGAGAAACTCTGGATTTTAACCATTTATGCCTGAGACCATAGCATTGCACACAAAAACATTCCAACTAAACCAAGAGCTATTTAGTCTTACAAACTTTTTGTTCTATCCTAAACTAAACTGGACTGAAGATCTCTACCATCTGATCTCTTCAGATCAATGTAGCAGGAAACTTGTTAATAATGGAAGCGATTATCTCTCAGCTGTGATAAGCTAAATTTCTTCACAATTAAAACCGGCAAAAATGATCTTTCTTTTCTGATTGCAATTAATGTTACTTTCTAGTATGATAACCATATGTATTTGCCGTATCCAACTAAATATAAAGATATTCTGGACTCTGGTTATGATGTCTGAAAGGCTTTGATTCCTAATATATCTGAAATGTCTACAACAAATATTTTGGGTATCATTAAAAACAACTGAACTACCAAAACAGGTTCCAGTTTGTGATTAGGCATTGCATATTCACTCAACACAGATGACAACTGACTAAGTATGGTGATCAATCCACATTCTGGATCATTGCTTTCACACATGTGCCAGTTGGAAATGAATGCATGGAGCATAACATGAATCTTGGAGCAACCTGATTTTGGACTAAATGCAGCTGATGTTGGCTAAGAGAAGCTGTCTGTGGTGCAACTGGATAAGCTCACAGTCACCACTCAAGATATTTCCCTAGAGCTCAGGTTGTCATACCAGTTGCCAGATACCACCAAATGATTCTTCTGAGTTCATCAGGAGATGAATACATCTTGATAAAAACCAAATTTTCTGGTGTGTGTGGGCTTATGGGTTTGCTCCCATCCATATCATGTATTTCAGGATGGTTTTTTAAAAAAAAAATAGTATTACAATAAAATAGAATAACAGAGTTGGAGGTCTTCTAGTCCAACCCCCTGCTTAGGCAGGAAACCCTACACCACTTCAGACAAATGGTTATCCAACATCATCTTAAAAACTTCCAGTGTTGGAGCATTCACAATTTCTGGAGGCAAGTTGTTCCACTGATTAATTGTTCTAACTGTCAGGAAATTTCTCCTTGTTTCTAAGTTGCTTCTCTCCTTGATGAGTTTCCACCCATTGCTTCTTGTCCTGGCCTCAGGTGCTTTGGAGAATAGCTGCACTCCCTCTTGTTTGTGGCAGCCCCTGAGATATTGGAACACTGCTATCATGTCTCCCCTAGTCCTTCTTTTGATAAGACTAGAAATACCCCATTCCTGCAACCGTTCTTCATATGTTTTAGCCTCCAGTCCCCTAATCATCTTTGTTGCTCTTCTCTGCACTCTTTCTAGAATCTCAACATCTTTTTTACATCGTGACGACCAAAACTGAATGCAGTATTCCAAGTATGGCCTTACCAAGGCATTATAAAGTGGTATTAACACTTCATTAATTGAAGAGGTTTTTTTTTCAAAGTAAAAACAATACAAAGAAAATAATCAAACCCATAAATCACAAGTTGATTTTCAGCAAAAAGTTCATAAAGGGTTTCTGGTCACTGAGAAATGTAGTTCTTATCTAATCAAACAAGTCAATTTTACCATCACTGCTAATTCTGTCTTTTAAATGTGTATTTCAGGATATTGTAGTGCTCTGATAGAAGGTCCATTTTCTATATCACTAGACAGAGGGATGTGAAGAGGGAGAGCAATGTGTAAGTTAAGGTGCTGGAGTAGAAATGGGGAAACCTACCTAATCCTCTTTTAGTCACACAAACCAACTAGGTGACTCTGGACCAGCCATTTTCTCTCTCGTCTAAACTGAAGTATTAGAAGAGATTTATCTACCAACTTGCACTGGACCAGCACAGTAGATTACAGCCTATAACCTTCAATGAAGATATCTTCATCTTTCATGGATTCATCTGATATGAATATTAGTCTGATATTAGTAATATGTACACAGCCATATACATGTAGTAATTGAGACAAATAAGCAGTAAACACAGAATAAGAGAGAGTCAGATAGCTATCAGTACTTAAGTAAGGCATTGCATGTGCGATTTGTAAGAAAATCTCTGCAAAGGATCTGTTCCTTCATTTATAAAGTTATTAGACTAACAAAAGAGGACACATCCTAAAAAAGAAACCGACAGAAATCTAGGTAAGATATCCAGGAGACAGGTGAAATATTCAGTTGTGGTATGGTTAATGGAAAATTTCCATCGACTTTGAGACTGTAATATTTATTCTTTAATCAGTTGTGAATAGATTGCTTTTAATCTTGTTTTAGTGACATAAGAGCTCTTTCTCCTTCTCAACACAATTTTGGTCATGTAGAAAAAGCCTATTAGTTGTTTCCTTTCCTCATCAATGTTATCTGAACTTCCTAGAATTAGGAAGCTATGAGGGGCAAAAAATAGTTATTGCTAATCCAAGGCAATGTGGAACAAATGTTGGTTATCTTCCATACTAATAAAAGAATGCAGAAAAGGATTAGGAAAAAAATATGTTTCAAATTATGTGCAACTGATTGTTATAATCAATTTCACAATAGATCCTATTGTTCTTCAGTTTCTTTCTCTTTCCATCAATATTTCCAAACTTAAGTTAGCCCCACCTTTGGGAATTGCTAAGAGAGTTTGGATTGACTCAAGAATGTATACATTACCGTCCATGTGTAAAATCAGGCATTTTAGAGAATACCTAGGAAATCTATAGAATGCCAAAGTATGAAACGCTTAATATTTCCACACATTTCCTTGGCATTCTATACAATACCAAAAGACAAACTGGCAAAGTATAAAGTACTACGACTAAAATGCCATTCTAGCCTTCATTGTTGCAACAAGTAGGTCAATACTGGTCTTTTTATGTTGTTGTTGTTGTTTTTCAGTAAGAAAGTCCTGTACTTTATTTTGCAGATCTTTCATTTTCATATGTGCCTTTTCAATAAAGAGTTAAGGTGAGAGATAACCCTAACCCTCACCCTTCCCCTTTTTATGACTCTCTTTTAATACTTTGCCTAAATAGTTCTTGTCATTCTGCCTAATGCCTAGGTATTATATTTTTTTACAATGCCTAGGGAAAGTGTACAGCATATTAAAATATCACAGACACTTCATACTTTGCCTACAGTAAATGTCACACATTCTATACATTCCTTAGGCATTCTATACAATGAAAACTTTTCACACATTGCCGGTAACATATATAAAAATGCACCAAAGAATTATGCACCATGACAGCATGATGACACTCTGTGATCTTACCATCCCGTCTGATGAGTTTCGCAAAGCTGGGGCTGTGGTTATTGGAGAGTTTGGATGAACTGTCAAAAGCGGATGCAGGTAGTGACAGTATCAGTGGCTCTTCACAATTATCTACAAAACAAGAAAAAAAATATAGAAAGCATGAAATATAACGGAAAAAAAGTTTTGGCTTATCAGGATTATTTCACACACACACACACGCACACACACACACACACACACACACACACACACAGAGAGAGAGAGAGAGAGAGAGAGAGAGAGAGAGAGAGAGAGAGAGAGAGAGAGAGAGAGAGAGAGAGAGAGAGAGAAGGTATCTTATATCTGCACCTGCTCCTTCATAATTAATGAACTACCTTAAAAGAAACAAGCTTGATAATAAAATTCTCAGCAAAAATAGGCATGGTTATATATATATATATATATATATATATATATATATATATATATATATATATATATATATATATATATATATATATATATATATATATATATATATATATATATATATATATATATATAGGGTCTAGCCTCCTAAGATTATGTTGCAAAGGAGGATTAAAATTTACGAAGTCAGAAAGCGTGCAGGTGGGTCTTTTAGGTAGGCAGGTGCTACGAAGTACAAGGTCACCATGCCTTCCGGAGGTTCATCGGGAGAAAAAGCAGTGGGAAGAACTTGTAGGAGTGGCTTACTATCTTCCCTGTTGACTTTCCTTGTGGGAAGAGACAGGAATGTTTGCAAATGGCCACAGGGCATTGCAACCATTGTTATTGTGATCCAGTTGTCAAGAATCCAAATTGTGATCACATGACCAATAGCCACACTGCAATAGCCACAACTTTGGGACACTACAATAGCCACAACTTTGAGTACAAATCAATAGCTCCTCTAGGTCAGTTCCACTTCTAAGTTTTAATGGTCTCTGAACAAGTGGCCACAACCTCTTTTCTGCTCTTTAGCGGCCATCAGTTCAAACAATTGACTGGTTGGCCCATAATTTCAAGGAATACAAAAAGTTCAGATATGGTACAAAGAGAAAGAAAGAAAAAGGAAAAAATTGCAGAGCAGTGTGCATGCCTCACTAATTAATAAATAAATAACACTCTAGTTAACATCACCCCACCAATATCTCCAATGTCTCACATTAACTATAACAGATGAAATAACTCTATGCCAGAAAAAAAATTGTAAGTCAACACAGGTTTAAGTCCACTGGAGTCTCATTATTGTATAAGTCCAGAAAGATAAATGAAACTGAAACAAATGTCTTCAACTTAACGTAGTTGGTCTAATCACAGCTACAGCAAGCAGGTTGCCTTTTCAAAAGTCCATTGGACCCCTGAATGACCATGTCCTCCAGCCATCCAGCCACCTGTACAGCTGTTTTCCAGCCAATTCTAAATTGGGAAGGTAGTATCACAAAGCATCTCTCTCTGTGTGGCCCTTATTTGCTCTCTGCACCAAACCAAAAATGTGTGTACTCTGATTTTTTGGCCTATTAAATTACTCTAATACAATCATTCTTTTTTGGAATCATGATTTGCATTTTAAGTATTGTAAAAATTCAGCCAATGATGGTTAATCGAACAAAAATGTTAGTTTAGCACAGTCTGTAGAATGGATCAATATTAAGTAATAGGCTCTTGGACTTTCCACAAGCACAAAACCAACTAGGATTACACTTCTGATGGAGGATATAGACAGTTGTCGCACCATCTGTACAGAATGACATGGCCGGTAGTATACACAGGCATCACATACACACACATACACAACACAAACAAACAGACACACCTACATGCTATAATAACCCCTTTTATTGAGTTCATATGCAAGATTTTGAATTATGACAAAAATGGGTTATGATATTCAGCCTTTTTTGCCAACTGCTATAAAGCTTAAAGCCACTATTCTTAGTTGTACATTAGGCTATATTCACATTTTTCCCCCTTTGCCAGAACAAAGGACTGTACTGATGGATTCCACTCCCCATACCCCTGGCAAATATTATATTCTGGCTAACATTTGCTTCAAAGAATTGAACACATTCGGGATCTCTGCAGGAAAAAAATGAGAAGTCAGTAGTGCATCAGGGGAAGTCTGTTCCCCCAATGTCTTTGTCTCTGGGTTAAAATAATAGATTACTTGGATAAAACGTAAAGGTGACAATGTCCCCATTCTGCCCTGACATTATTGACAGATGTCATTCTATGCAGCTTATCTGGGGATAGAAGGAAGGCAGATGGAGGCAAAAAGCACAAACTGAAAATATTTACCTCATGGAAATCCTGTTACTGTACCTACATGCACTGATTACACAACTCAAATACATAGTTTTATAACCATCAAAGAATTATAATTATTCATGTAGCAAGTATATGAATTAATTACATCCACTATAAGAATTTACAACAGTTTGTTTGGTGCAGTGGTGGGTTGCTCCCGGTTTGGCCCGGTTCTAAGAACCGGTAGCGCTGGCGGCAGAAGGCTCCGCCCACCTGCCCGGGATGCTTCTGTGCATGCACACGCACGCGAATCAGTAGTAAAGGGTTTTAGAACCCACTACTGGTTTGGTGACTATTAAAAGTTCTAACAGCACTGAAAAATAGTTATTTATGACCGTTTTTCACACTTATGACAGTTGCAGCATCTGCATGGCATCTGCAAGAGCTGAAGTGGTGAGTGGTTAAATGCTGCGACTGCAGGCTGACTGCTAGTTCAGCAGTTCAGCTGTTCAAATCTCACCGGCTCAAGGTTGACTCAGCCTTCCATCCTTCTGAGGTCGGTAAAATGAGGACCCAGATTGTTGGGGGCAATATGCTGAACTCTGTAAACCGCTTAGAGAGGGCTGTAAAGCACTATGAAGCGGTATATAAGTAAAGTGCTATTGCTATTGCTATTGCATGGTCCCATGATCAAAATTTGGATGCTTGAAAACTGGCTCATACCTATGACGGTTGCAGGGGGCCATGTGATAATCTTTTGCCATTTTCTGACAAGCAAAGTCAATGGGGAAGCCAGATTCATTTAGCAACTTTGTTATTCACTTAACAACTGCAACAATTCACTTAATAACAGTGGCATGAAAAGTCACAAAATGGGGCAAAACTTACTTAACAAATGTCTCACTTAGCCACATAAATTTTGGGTTCAATTGTGGTCATAACTAGAGGACTGCCTGTACTCAGTCTTGTTTGAGAAAGAATTGGGTGCTATACATATACATATACATATACATATACATATACATATACATATACATATACATATACATATACATATACATATACATATACATACATTTAATATCCTTAGCTATAAAGCCTTCTTGATGATCTGTTCTGTCCCCACGACCGACATCCAAATAATTACGCACACACAACACTCAAACATGATCTGTTTTAGTCATCAAGCATCTCATAATAACTTATTAAACTCATACAGAACAAGACAGGCAGAATTCACTCGGTTCCAAACACCCCCCTTATTAAGTCCTTATCTTGACAGCTGGCCGAAGTCCAAGAGTTAATTGCAAGGTTCCTAGAGTTGGCAAAGTTCAATCTCTGATAACAAAACCTGACAGAGAAGCACCGAACTGGTCCCACAAAACAAACTCTGATCAAGACGGGATTTTCCAACGTCCCAAATCAGAAGCCACATTTGCCAGGAACAAGAACCGGAAACTGGAATACAAACTGGCCATACTGGAGGACTGGATTCAGAAACCACGATGCCAGAAAACAAGATCTGAGCTGGACTGCAAACTGGAACTGCGTAAGCCAAGATTCAGGAGTCATGATACAAACTGGAACTGAAGTCAGGATGCAAGAGTCAAGAGTCAGGAAACAAACTGAAAACTGGAGTAATGATGCAAGATTCAGGACATAACTGGAAACTGGAGTCAAGATGCAAGGTTCAAGATACAAACTATGATTCAGGATCCAAACTGGAACTTGACTGTGATCAGACTGGTCTCTTTTTCAAGTGTTGTTCTCTACAACTTTCCAGCTGCAGAAACTCTCCTTAAATAGACCTAAGGGTGTGGTGGACAATTAGCCCCAGGTGGCCAATTAGCCCCGAGCAGACCTCCTCTGGAGTAGACCTTTCTGCCTCTCAGCGTTGCTCTGGCATTCTGGAAAGGAGGGGCTACTCCTTTCCTATCACTGCCGCGAGGCACTGAAGGCTCCAAAAGCTCTGACTGCACAGGCTGCTAGGCAGGCCACAACAGATCACAGGCCAACTGTTATCCTTTGATTTGCTCCCTCTGTTATTTTTTGGAGGGTGGGGTGGGGGGAGATTGGATATTTTGCATTGAGTTCCTTAGCAGGTGGGCAGGATTTGTTTCTTTGCAGCTATCTGTGACACAATAGACAGACAAAGTCCACATTTTGGACAGAGAGGACTGCTGGTTTGAAAGAGGGTTCAAAGAGGCCATCTATATCAAAATTGAACAGCCCTCTCTCAATAGAGGGGGAGGGATATCGTATCATTGATCTCCAATTTACAACACAGTTCTTTCAACAGTTCCAAGAAGACTCCACACCCATTTGCACCACTCAAGTGACCCTGATGACACAGATAAACCTCCAGGTAACCTTAACCACTCGCTAAAAGAATGCAGATGGCCAGCTGTCTACAAGGAGTATAAATCCTTCCATCCAGTCACAGCTGAAGAAGCTTCTTGAATGAGAAGTGAAACGTCTTCAAAGAAAACCCAGTAAATCCAATTGCCTCTTGAAAAAGCACCTTTGGGACAACCATGACCTGGATGACTGAGAATCTCCACAGATAAAAAGACAGACAACTTTAGTCAAAGGAATTAAATTCTCCATTATCTGAAAATGCAAAAAAAAAAAAAACTGTTGAGAAACTGTTGACTCTCACAAAATGTGGAAGTTTTCTGCCTGTCTTAAATCATTCTGTTCAAAAATGCAAATGAGGCTACATAAACCAAATGTTTTCTCTTCCTTTACCTGCCTTCAGTGTAGCTGAAACAGACATAGCAACAAATTTCACTCAAGTGTGACCCCACTGATTTTTTTGACAAATCTCCCTGAGAGGAAAATGCAAGTATATAATTAAATGGAGAGGTCCTGCAGGTTAACTAATTCTCAGACTCCACAAGCAACTTCCAACTCATAGCTAAATCTGTGTGTGTGTGTGTGTGTGTGTGTGTGTGTGTGTGTGTGTGTTTGTATATATGTGACAAGGCTATAAAAGTCAAGGAATGCTTCAGGCTATCTCAACTATATAATTTCATTTTGAATTTTGGCTACAGAACCAGTTCTTGGTTTTCTCTGAAGCAGAGATTATTGTGAGGCAGGGGTACCATCTCCTATAAAATAATACCCAAAGATATTCAGCTTAAAACCTATTGCTTGTTTTCACATTATCAGTAAAGATGAATTGCAGAAATTAACTTGTTTGTCCCTGGAAAAGTACCGAGAACTTGCTCAATGTAACTGCATGACCTAGGCAATTTCAGTAAAGACTCTGGGGAATGGTGGAGAACAGGAGGAACGTTGTCCATGGGGTCACGATGGGCTGGACACAACTTCGCAACTAACAACAACAAAAAAGTGACCCAGGTTATACAAAAGTTTTATTATTGAGTTCCTCAACAGTGTGTGTGTGTGTGTGTGTGTGTGTGTGTGTGTGTGTGTGTGTGTGTGTGTGTGTGTGTAAAGGTAAAGAATTCCCCTGTCCAGTGATGTCTGACTCTAGAGCAGCGGTTCCCAACCTGGGGGTCGGGACCCCTTTGGGGGGTCAAACGACCATTTCCCAGGGTTCGCCCCGGCATCCTCAGCTCCACCCCACTGCCACAAGCCTGGCCATATTGCACCTCACAACCCACACCCCCATCGCAACCCACCCCACTGCCATATCACACCCCACAACCCACGCCCCCACCGCGACCCACCCCGCTGCTGCCATTTGGGTTCTTTTACCCTCTGTGCATGTGCAAAGCATTCTGCATGTGCAGAGGGCAAAAGAACTCAAATGGCAGCATCAAGGCGGGTGGGGGAAGCGGGCGGGGGAAGCCCTGCGCTGCAACCACCACCGGCTCCATTGGCTCTGCGACGACCGACAGGCAAGAACGAACCGGGAGCATTTCACCCCTATGAAAGGCATGCACGACTTTGGCGGGGCCGGGACAGGCAGCTGCCCGGAGAGAGCCATACCTTTTGCCCTGAACGCTACAGGTAGACGGGAGAGACTCTGTGAAGGGGGTGGCTCTCTCCGGGCAGCTGCCTGTCCCGGCCCTGCCGAAGTCGTGCACACCTTTCGCGATGAGGCTCGAAAAGCTCCCAGAGGCAACATGCGAAGCGAGCAGAGACCTCACCCGGATCTGGAGACTTCGTCCGGACGACGCCATTTGGGTTCTTTTACCCTCTGCGCATGCGCAGCATGCTTTGCGCAAGCGCAGAGAGTAAAAGAACCCAAATGGCGGTGGTGGGGTGGGTCACAGTGGTGGCGTGGGGGCGGGTCACGGGTCACGGCATTAGGAAGGTTGGGAACCACTGCTCTAGAGGATGGTGCTCATCTCCATTTCTTACCAGAGGGAGCCAACATTGTCCAAAGACATTTCTGTGGTCATGTGGTGGCAAGACTATATACTGAGGCTCATAGAATGCTGTTACTTTCCCACCAAAGTGGTGCCTATTTATCTACTTGCATTTGCATGCTTTCGAACTGTGAGGTGGGCAGGAGCTGGAACAAGGAATGGGAGCTCACCCTGTCGCATAGTGCTTGGATCTCAAACCTGGGCTATCAGCTTCCAGCTGACAAGTTCAGTGTTTTTAACCACTGAGCCATCACCCTTCATATATGTATAAAGTTTTCAATATAATAAAATATACAAACAAAAATATAATAAACAAAATATATACAAAACAAGAACAGATAGAAAATAAAAAATTGAGATAAAAGAAAAAATTGAAAAAGAAAAAAATAAATCACATACAGTTATGTCTTTCACCTTTCTTTCTATCAAGTTACTGTTATGTTAAACTTTTCACCAACCTCTGTCTCATTTTTAATCCCTAAATCCCAAAACCATCAATTCATTTTTCTCTTCTTCCAACAAAAAATCCTTATAAATTTTCCAGTCTTTTTTTTTAAAAAAATATCCTTCTCTCTTTTCTCTGCCCAAACTGGTCAGCTGCAAGTTCAATTAATTTAATAATCCAGTCTTCCACTGTAGCCATTCCAACTATTTTCATACAATAATCTTGCCATGCTATGATATATGTACAATATTATTTTCTAATTCCCAGCCCATAAAGCCCAATAGGAATAATTCTGGTTCCAACATTCTGGTTCCAACATTTATTTTATTAGTCACTAACCTCCTAGTAAATGCTGCAATTAAACAGCAAATGAAGATTTGATTAAATCTGTAAATTGTGTCCATACTGGTAAAAATAATAATTTGTGCTTTAAGTGAGATAAAAGTTGTTTTAGGAATGCACACTTAATGCCCTACCATGTTTAAAGGGCATAAGTGGAACATATTTCAGTAACGCCTTCAGCACCATATAGGAATGCAATAACTCCCATTTTTAGCACTATTGGCTTTTCATCTCTGCTGCAAATAACTTGCATTTGCAACGGCAGAAAAAAGACTTTATGATTGGAAACTAAACAGGTGTTTTTGTAGTGCAATCCAAAATAGAATAGAATAGAATTTATTGGCCAAGTGTGATTGGACACACAAGGAATTTGTCTTTGGTGTATATGCTCTCAGTGTACATAAGGAGAATAAAATACATAAATCTCACAAATAAATAAATAAATAAATAAATAAATAAATAAATAAATAAATAAATAAATAAATAAATAAATAAATAAATAAATAAATATGAAATCATTCTAATGTCTCCAACAAGAAAGATGGTAAGTCCTATATTTATTCTAACTATTCTATAGATTTTCTCAATGTTCCCCCCCCCCAGGAGATCATGACTGATTTTGAATGGTTTAATGTGCTTGTTTTTACACATTCTATATAAAGATATAGTAAACTGCTAAGGGGCACAGTAGCCTAGTGGTTAAAATGCTAGGCTTGTTGACTGGAAGGTCAGCATTTTGAGACTCAAGTATTGCATGATGGGATGACCTCCCATTCCTGCCCCAGCTCCTGCCAGCCTAGCAGATAGAATAACAGAGTTGGAAGGGATCTTGGGGGTCTTTTAGTTCAACCCACTGCTCAAACAGGAGACCCTATATCATTTTAGACAAATGGTGGCTCAGTCTCTTCTTAAAAGCCTCCAGAGATGGAGCACCCACAGTTTCTGAAGGCAAGCTGTTCCACTGATTAATTGTTCTCACTGTCAGGAATTTTTTTCTTATTTCTAAGTTGGTTCTCCCCTTGCTTAATTTCCATCCATAGTTTCTTGTCTTGTCTTCTGGTGCTTTGGAAAATAGGTTGGCCCCTCTTCTTTGTGGTAGCCCCTCAGATATTGGAACACTATCATGTCACCCCAGTCCTTCCTTGCAGTTCGAAAGCATGCAAATGCAAGAAGATAAATAGGTACCACTTCAATGGGAAGGTAACAGCGTTCCATGCACCTTGATGTATAGTCAGGCTGGCTGGAAGTATCTGGACAATGCTGGCTCCCTCAGCTAAGAAACAGAGATGAGCATTGGCCCATAGAGTAGGACATAACTGGACAAAAGAAACATTTACCTTTATAGTAAACTGAGAGGAGTCCTTATGAAGGTACCAGTAAATAAGCCTCATAATGTAATATTGTGATAAAATATTTATTCAGTTTCTAACATAATTGGTAAGGCCAATTCTAGCATTAGGCATAGGGAGCTGGTTTCCTTAGCCAGGAGGTTTTGGATTATTTGGTGTCTTTTCATATCATCAAAGGAGAGATGCTTATAGGATCTTCTCTTTCATGTACCATGGTAATGAAATGTCTTGGGGATTAGCATTTCATATTTTTAATTTGGTCTGCACTTGTATATACCGTATTTTTCGGAGTATAAGACGCACCGAAGTATAAGACGCACCTTAGTTTTGGGGGAAGAAAACAAGGAAAAAAGGCCTCTGCCTCCCAGCAATTTGCCAAACAGCAAACAGCAAACAGCACAGATGATATACACTGTTTGCTGTGTATTTCTGTGCATGTGTGCCTGACCCATAGAAATGGCAAAGAATTGGAGAAATGTACATTATGGCAGTATATTAATCCCAGAAAGTTTTCTTACATGTAATCACACTAACTCCTCCTAATTATTTAAATACATCTACTCCAAACATGACTAAGTCAGGGTTTCTCAGCTGGCTTATTTTAATACTAATACTTAATACTAATACTTAATACTAAAACAGGACATTTCAGATTATACTTTTACAGATCTTTAAAATTGATGTGGCTTTCTGGAAGTATTCTCTGCTATTTAAAAGAAGATACAATAGCACTGGGCCTCTTCAGAGCAAGCATTTATTTTAAAAAGCTTCTTCATTTTGTTAAGTTGTCTAGAACAATAATAAAGCAGTCTTTAAAAAATAAGTCTAATAATTTGAACACTCTACAAACATTTAACAAAATAACATATTAACAGAATCTGCCTGTACCTAGGATAGAACTCACAACCTCTTGATTGTGAGGCAAGAGCTCTATCTCTTGAGTCACAGCAGCTCTAGCTTGCCTTCTTGCAATTTTAGCAGTCTAATATTGCCAGCAGTTTATTTCCCAGCAATATGTCTCATCACAGCCACCTTAGTTTCAGTTTCATTTTACCACGTGGCTTGTAAGCCTCAGTCAGCTGTAGGTCGGGAGGCAGATCATCTCTTCTTGTGCTCTTCTTGTGCTTTGCCCTGTTTGCTGCAAAGAGGTAAATTTCTGGCAGGCAGAGGCCAAAGGGTGGGGGTGGCTGGGTGGGGCTACATTCAGTGTATAAGACGCACCCAAGTTTTCACCCTCTTTTTGGGGGTAAAAAGGTGCGTCTTATACTCCGAAAAATATGGTAAATGTGGAACAAGACCTTTTTTCCCCCACAGTAACAGGTCTGTGAGTAAGGTTGGACAGTAAGAATGTGGCTGGCCCAAAACTACCTAGATACCTTTGATGGCTAAGACTGGATATGGTCTCCATGCTTATGGTCTCCTTGCTTATAGTCCAACTACCTTAACTCTATATTTCTCAAGTTTTGGCCACTTTAAGATGTATGAACTTCAACTCCTAGCCTTCCCCAGCCAGCATCTTAAAGTGACCTAGATTGACAAACATTGCCTTAATCCAGGGGTGTCAAATAGTGGCCCGTGGGCCGGATGCGCCACGTTCTGGCCACGCCCATGCCCAGTTTAGCGAAGGGGAAAAAAGTTGTGATACATCATGTGACAATGCTTTGACGACACGAGTTTGACAATATATACCACATTGGTTCTCCTATAAATGGAGAACAAAAAACCTTGACTTGACCCAGTTTGTTACAGCAAAATGTCTTCATGTGGCCTTGGTGACTAGAAGTGGGAAGTTTATTTTACAACAATGAGAACCTTTTTCTTTTATTTCATTTTATATATTTCATTTTATTTTATTCATGCATGAAAGGACACACTTAGGTAGCATTTAAATATTCCCTTTGCATCTTTTCCCTTTACAAGAATGCTTCCACAAAACCAACAAACTAATTGGGAACATTTATTTCAAGTAGATGAAATTTCTTGATTATGTTTACTTGTTGAAAATTTGGAGCATTACAGAAATCAAGTAACACTGATTTGAAAACCAAAGCTTAAAGCTTAGAGGCAAATTATGGTTGATTAAAGAAATCATACTTAAACCATGCTATGTAACATATGAACAAAGACACATAATATATGGTGATACTACAGCAGTATAGTGTATCCTTTACATGTGAAAGATTTTAACTTTGGTCACTGACATTTCAAGGTAAGACTGGAAATATTCACTTCGAATATTCATTGGAGACACCACTGTCCGTCAGTAGCATAGGCAACAATTTCCGGATGAACCAACACTCTGAGCTAATATATGGAAACTTCCAATATTTTAAGGCTTAAAAATATAACTTATAGCAAAAGCAATAGCACTTAGACTTATATACCGCTTCATAGTGCTTTTTACAGCCCTCTCTAAGCGGTTTACAGAGTCAGCATGTTTCCCCCAACAATCTAGATCAGTGATGGCGAACCTATGGCACGCGTGCCACAGGTGGCACGCGGAGCCATATCTGCCGGCACGCGAGCCGTTGCCTAGCTCAGCTCCAGAGCACATGTGCACGCTGGCCAGCTGATTTTTGGCTTGCACGGAGGCTCCAGGAGGGTGTTTTCGGCTTCTGGAGGGCCTCCAGGGGGGACTGGGGAGAGCGTTTTTGCCCTCCCCAGGCTCCAGGGAAGCCTCTGGAGCCTGGGGAGGGTGAAAAATGGGCCTACCGGGCCCACCAGAAGTTGGGAAATGGGCCATTTCTGGCCTCCAGAGGGTCTCCAGGGGGGCGGGGGGCTGTTTTTGCCCTCCCCAGGCATTGAATTATGGGTGTGGGCACTTGCACATGTGCGATAGCGCGCGCGCATGCACTTTCGGCACCCGAGGAAAAAAAGGTTCGCCATCACTGATCTAGATCCTCATCTTAGGTAATTATTCATGTAAGTCCTTTTGTATTTTTGTAGATACTGTATGTGTATCTTATTACACACAAATAATGCATTCTATAAAGTTGTCCAAACCACATATATGAGGAAAGGTAGTGGAGCTCAAATAATATTGTTCAAGGGTAGTAGAGCTGCAAAAAATACAAGGTAGTTTCCACATTGAAGATAATGATTTAAAATTCATGGGGAAAATATCTTTTGAATATAAATAAAAGTGGGAATATATAAGGATTTCATTTGAAGCTTGCATAAATAACATCCACTAAAGAGCATTTTAATCTTGATTTATTATGAATGATGAAACAATAATTAAATCATAGCTTGGGAGGCATTTTACCATTCCTGGGATGATTTATTATTGCAATTCTTTTAATTTCCCTTTAAAACTGTTAAAGTTTCTTTCTCTACTTAAACATAAAGTATTTTCTTTAATGATGTTATCAAACCGTTACTAACATCAGATCCTGATACATGTTGAATATATGCCATCAGATGTTCAGTTAGGGGACATATTCAGACATTTAATGAATTAGTTATTTATTTGGTTTATCCTCACTTGGATCCATTACTATTGTTAATGATAAAATAAAAAAGGTGAGAAAGAATAGAATAGAATAGAATAGAATAGAATAGAATAGAATAGAATAGAATAGAATAGAGAGGTGGAGCTCTTGCCTGACAATTAGGAGGTTGTGAGTTCAATCCTAGGTAGAGGCAGATGTAAGGGTCTCCTGCTTGGGCAGGGGGTTGGACTAGATGACCTGCAAGATCCCTTCCAACTCTGTTAATCTGAAGCAGAATAGAATAGAATAGAATAGAATAGAATAGAATAGAATAGAATAGAATAGAATGGAATGGAATGGAATGGAATGGAATGGAATGGAATAGAATAGAATAGAATAGAATAGAATAGAATAGAATAGAATAGAATAGAATAGAATAGAATAGAATAGAATAGAATAGAATAGAATTCTTTATTGGCCAAGTGTGATTAGACACACAAGGAATCAGAATACAAAAACAGAATATAATCAATTGCAACAAAAACAATAATGCGTTAATCCCCACAGGGTCTCTGGAAAAGCCAGGCAGTAGATTCTTGAGGTAGTAGATTCTTGAAAGTCCTAAGAGTGGGGTCCATCCTTGTCTCATAGAAGAGAAAAATGCAGACAAATGCACCCCCTCAATATCCACCTCCTAGTAGAAGGGGGCCCTTAGTAAGTATTCCATGATTATCCAGATCAAGCAGTTGGAAGCTTTCTGAGAAAGGTAAAAACCCATTATCTCCTATTATACCACTATTTTTTTTGTTCATTTCATTTCAGTGTTTCCGATACCTTAGTATCGGAAACTTAGTTCAGAGGTACTGTTATTCCAATTCTTCACAAAAGAAAGACAGACGAGAAAATTCAAACCGAATAACAAGAATGGAATATATATTCCATTTACAATCAAATCCTATTAATGTTTACTGAGTAATAAACCCTGCTAAATCCAACAGATTTACTACTTTAGGTAAGTGCTCTCATGGGCTTTTAGCGTTGGTCTATTGTACACTTACAAAATCCCTCTAATGTTCCTAGATTATTCTTTTTATGAGATTGTGCTTGTCTGGTGGCTGGACAATAGGTGGCCCTATTTATTGTATCTGCCTGCAAAGCATGAAGCATGTCTATTTTTATCTCATTCCAATTCTGCCATTTCACCTGGGGCCTCCCCTGCTTCTGCAACCATTGATAATGAGTACGAGAAAAATGCAACCTTCGCTTGAGAGGGAATTCACAAACAGACATAAAGTACAGGACTCAAGTCTGTAGAAAGAAAGGTCTTTGGAAGTTGGCCCAGAGTGTGCTTTTCTTAATGCCAACCGCACAGAATCTCTCTTGGAGGAAATTGTGATCTAGGAGCTCATTAGCCAGCTGTCATCTTTTGGAGAACCCAAACCATCTATGCGTCAGAAATAGATTTTATTACCTCCTGCCAACATTTGGATCTCAGAGAACAGCAGCTGATTTCAGCTGGCAAGAGAACTAAGTAATTCGTTCTTAGAGATCTTTAAAAAAAAAACAATAAAAGGTTTTTTCCCCCCTTGAGAGTTCTGTTTTTCTCTAGATGGAATCTATATTATAAAGTAATTTCTAATAATATTAAAACTAGCCCTATTTATTACAATTTAGGAGAAGGAGAACTTTTTTTTTTACCC
>JALIGW010000001.1:217582470-217639970 GCA_023053685.1 Diadophis punctatus similis | reverse complement strand
ACACACACACACACGTATTATTTGGAAGGGAATCTTTTTCAAAACAAATAACATGCAGAAAGGCACACTCTTGAAAGGCAATTATAAATTGGATGGTGTTTGAGTGTTTTCCATAGGGCTGAGGGCAGGGGCGGGTTCCAACTTACCTTGCTGCTGGTTCGCTCCCTCCCGCGCCATGTGGGCGTGCTCATGCTTTACGTACGCATGCACAGTAACAAAAAAATAACAAAGCTAAAAAAAGATGGTGACTGCATGCACAGTGCCGAAACTCGGCTTCTGCACATGCTCAGAAGGAAAAAAAAAAATTCTAAAAAATTCAAAAAAAGATGCCGGCGCCCACGGACCGGCACCGACCGATCCGGTACAGTGACATCATTGTGACATCACCAGCAGGTCGCTACCGGTTCAGGCAAACCAGCCTGAACCGGGAGGAACCCACCCCTGGCTGAGGGAGCAGATTACCCAGAGGTGAAGGCTATCATAAGTTTCAATTGTAGCATTGCATTTAAAATGTAATATCATTTCACGGAATGATAAGTAATCATTTCTTGTCTCAGCAACCCTAAAAAATAATGCATTTCGTAAGGGGAAATCCATTTTGTTTTTTCTTTAAAAAGAAAACTGCTCTGTGAAAGGCAATACTTTAGGCATGATGGTCTGGAATTTAAGAGCTCCATTGTTAATCAAGGTTAATGCTGCTTTGATATAAATAAATAGGGTTTAAATATATATTTTAAAAATAGGCCCTGGATTGCACCATTGGACTGGATTGGATTAATATTTGAATTGGATACATTAGAAGTTGAAAATAAAAAGTGACTATATGGACCTTAAGTTCTAATTAAATGTGATATAATATAAAAGCTTAAAAGTCTGTTAAATTGGCAATATGGAGATCTGGATGGATGAGGAATTATTTGAGATGTTTAAAAAATGTGTGTGAAATTCTAAAAGGTGATAAAAAGTCAGAAATTTTGTTGGAATATACAGAGCATGAAATAGCAGATGAGTCAGAAATTTTGCTGGAATACACAGAGCAAGAAATAGGAGAGAAGGTGGTCAAAGAGAATACAAATGAGGAACAAAAAAAAAAACCATTGAAGAACATGGGACTGAAAGCAAAAACAGTTTGATGATTTCACTGGGATTTACAGTGGCACTAAAAAAATTGACAGAGGGGAACGTCCCTCAAAGAAGAATCAATCAAAGGGTAAAGAGGGAAATAGTGGGAAGAGACTAGGGAAAATTGGGGGGAGAATCACTCGAATAATATATTCAAAAGAGAGAAAAAGGTCTCAGGAGAAAAGATACAAGATACATTTTAAAAAAAAAGAAGTTAAAGGAATGGGATAAAAGGAGAAAATTAATAAGAAGTGGAATTTTTGGGAGACCAAAAGAAAATGGTTAAAGAGGGGAAGGTTAGTGGAAAGGAAGAAAACTAGGGTTCATTTTAGTAGATTTAAGGAAATTGTATTAATATTATTAATTGTGGATAGTTAATCAAGTTAAAGGGTTTTTATGTAATATTTGAAGATGATGATGATGATGTATATTGTTGATAGTAAACTAGAACAGCAGATGGACTGTGAAAGGGTAATTTGGTTTAATTTTAAAGACCACTTAAATTAAATTAAGTTAATTAAATTATGAGATGAAGTTGAAAGGCAGTGGATAGAAAATTTGAGAAATATATGTAGTGATGAAGAAATAAGACAGTTAATTGATGTTATTGTAAGAGATTAGGAATTTAGGGCGATTAGTAATATTGCTTATGTATTAAGAAGAAAATAAGTTAAGATAAAGAAATATGTAAAGAGAATATTATGGCTGAAATTGAAAACAGAGAGATGATGTAAAATGGATTATGCATATGAAAAGATACGCAAGATTGATCCGGACAAAACTTTGTTCATAAAGGGGGGGGGAGGCAAAAAAATGTGTGATAAACATTGATTTAAAAAACAAAACCTCTTGACTATGCAGGTCCTTGGAAAGGATTTGATAGGTGAATAAAAATGCCAAATCCAGTCCAACCATCTGTCTCACTGTGCGATTCACCATAATAATAATAATAATCAGTCAAATGCAGAAAGCCACACTGCTCGGTTCCGCACATATACTTTGAAAATACATTACGACATCCTAGGCCCCTGGGTGGGGCTCAACTAGTAATCAATGCCAAATCCAGCGAAACAACTGGCCGCTGTGATACAATTGTATAACAACAACAACAACAACAACAACAACAACAACAACAACAATAATAATAATAATAATAATAATAATAATAATAATAATAATAATAATAATAATAAACCAAATGCTTTTAATAACTCCAAAATTCTCCACCAACTGACCATTACTTGAGAATTCAAGACCACACATCTGGAGGATGTTCAGGTTGAGGAAAAATAGTATGCAGCATGTTGCCAAAGAAATCTATTATGAATAATGATGTTATTGGCAGCAACCCACCTAGAAAGCCACCATGTACACTAGGGAAAGTGCCAGTAACTGCAGCTGTTCAGAGATAAATTTAACATATGCACCAAAAATGGAAGACTACAAAAATCTAACACAATACTATTCAGCTTGTAGTTTCACGATGTTTCATTTTGAGTTTTGATATTTGCATTTTACAATTGATAGTATATTCTATATTAAACTTCCATATTGGCTATTCCACAGAAATATGATAAATTGCTGTTTTAGCATCAGGGCTGAGCCCATAGTAGAAAGCTCAAGGCTATCAAAGCTTTTCTCCCAGAGTATACACACCCTGTGATGCTGCTTTCCTGTTCTGATGTAATTGTTTGGTGGTTGGTACTACAATTACCTCCAATTTTCCAAGAGGAGGTCTTTATCTGGAATCCTCCCCTTTCATTCCAGCATATGGGAGAGATTATATCCCACAGCTCATGGACCCTTGTATCAGCAGAACAAGGGAAAAAAGATGATAAAGATGACATGTGCTATATATTGCTATTATGTAGTGTCCAGAGATACTTCACAAGAAGAGTCCTCCACTCCTCTACTCGCAACAGAATACCCTACGCAACCAGACTTGAAATCCTGGGCTTAGAAAGCTTAGAACTAGTCGCCTTCGGCACGACCTAAGCATAGCTCATAAAATTATCTGCTACAACGTCCTTCCTGTCAATGACTACTTCAGCTTCAACCACAACAATACACGAGCACACAACAGATACAAACTCAAAGTGAACCGCTCCAAACTTGACTGTAGAAAATACGACTTTAGCAACAGAGTGGTAAATGCCTGGAACTCACTACCTGACATTGTGGTTTCGTCACCAAACCCCCAAAACTTTACCCTTAGACTGTCCACTGTTGACCTCACCCGATTCCTAAGAGGTCAGTAAGGGGCGTGCATAAGTGCACCAGCGTGCCTACCGTCCCTGTCCTAATGTTCCCTCTTATCAATATTCATTTTATATATATAAACAATGTTGTATCTATGTATATTACCAACATGTACTTAACAAAAATAAATAAATAAAATAAATAAATAAAAAATGTAGGCCTGCAGGGTGAGAGCAGCCCCATCCCCTTTGAGATTTCAGAGGTGATAAATGATTTTTTAAAAGAAAAGAAAAGGAGGTTAATGTTCCTTTTTGTATTTAAGTAGTCACACATAGCAATAGCACTTAGACTTATATACCGCTTCACAATGATTTACAGCCCTCTCTAAGCAGTTTTTTTTAAACAGAGTTCAGCATATTGCCCCCAACAATCTGGGTCCTCATTTTACCGACCTTGGAAGGATGGAAGGCTGAGTCAATCTTGAGCCAATGGGACTCAAAAACTGTCAAACTGCTGACAGTTGGCAGTCAGCTGAATTAGCCTGCAATACTGTATTCTAACCACTGCACCACCACAGCTCATATAAAAATATAAAAATTCAATTGCAATGGTGCTCTCAAGGCACATTTATAAAGCAATACAAGATTCTGGGAAAAACAAAAACAGGATAGTGTTAGTTCCTAATTTCTACTGTAAAAAAGTTTCAATAAACGTACACTATCTAATTTACTGATTATGTACAATGCATATAAATATCAGGCATCATACCTTAGACAGAAACATAAACTTAAATAATTTATATATGTGGCTGTTAAATGAATCTGGCTTCCCTATTGACTTTGCTTGTCAGAAAGTCGCAAAAGGTGATCAAATGATCCTGGGACACTCCAACTGTCATAAATATGACCCAACTACCAAGCATCTGAATGTTGATCACGTGACCATGGAGATGATGCCAGGATTATAAATGTGAAAACCCGTCATAAATCACTTTTTCAGTACCATTGTAACTTCAAATGGTCATTAAATGAACTGTTGTAAGATGCAGACCACCTGCGTTGACATCTAGCACGAATTTTCTCAACTGCCATATATATTTATTTTTGCACCATGTTGCAATTGTTTTTAATTGATTTTATGATGGTTCTCTGCCCAAAGTCACTTGTTTGAGATGGGCAATTATAGGAATTAAATAAATAAACTGCACAGAATATTTGCAAACAATTGTTTCCCAGCTGGCTTGGCCATTCTTGATTTGGGTGTTCATGCTGATGGAAAGCGGGCGCCTTGAAACAAGTAGAAAAATAATTTGTGGCAAAACTTTTCATAGTAGGACTAAACAGATTGAAATAATACATTAAAAGAAGCAGACAGTGAACTTCCAGATGTTCTGGTCTGCAAATCCCATAGGTATTGAGCCAGGATAGGTTGAGACTACATAGGAGTTATAGGCCAAAACAGTACTTGTCCCAATTTCCAAAAAATAAAACCTAACTGAGCAAGCCTTTAGATCAAAGTCTTTTATTTATTTATTTATTTATTTATTTATTTATTTATTTATTTATTTATTTATTTATTTATTTATTTATTATTTATTTATTTATTTATTTATTGGCCGCCCATGTCCCGTAGGACTTATGATCTTGCAGCTCATGCATTCTACTACAAAGCCACTTAAAATTAATAAGTATCACTAAATGTACATTCATTATTTATTATTTTTCCCATCAGATTAATTTCTCCAGTAGCGACAAGTAAAATGCAAATATCATTCAATTTGCACAGCAATATACTATTGTGTCAGATTATTCATGAACTGGGAGAGCCAATGGTAACAAGGTCAGCCAATGAACAGGCATAGCAACTAAGTCAGCCAATGAAAGCTTGAACACATCTGAGTCTGTGCAGAGAAACTGAAGCTAGAAGGCTGGGCGTGGCTTAGCCCACTCTGTACTCTCTTGTCTCCACTCTGAACTGCTGAAATGAAACTAACTGTTCTCTCCTGCCTGTAACTATTATTACGTTGAAGAAGAATCTATGTTGGTATTGTATATATATTCTTGTATATAAAGAAGTTT
This sequence comes from Diadophis punctatus similis, assembly GCA_023053685.1. Taxonomy (NCBI): domain Eukaryota; kingdom Metazoa; phylum Chordata; class Lepidosauria; order Squamata; family Dipsadidae; genus Diadophis; species Diadophis punctatus. The sequence goes on along the minus strand of JALIGW010000001.1, from coordinate 217,634,571 downwards.
CTTATTTAAATCAATCCTGCTGCATCAGTCTGCCTATGTGTGCTTTCTAGATTTAATTTTCTGCAACAAACTGATATATTATTAGTCTTAATATGTGCAAAGAATGTGCAAGCTTCACGTTTTCCAGATTTTTTTTAAAAAAAATCAAATATAAAAGCTCATAAAAATAGGTGGCCCATATAATATTTCAGAAACCTGTTCATTCTTAACTTGTAGTGTGAACACTTCCCCCCCCCCCAAAATGCTGATGTGATTAGGTGGGTAAGATTAAAACATCATTCAGAACTGAACAGCCTTGTTTTCTAATGCTCCCACTTCCTACTTTTGAAAAAACCACAGCCTTTGTTGATTTCTTGATCATTACTATGCACACATAGACTCCTACATTGTCTAATCACATACAAAAAAAATATCTGTCATCTGTCAGCTTTGAAAAAACTCATATGCATTCAGTGTAATGTGGGAGTTGATATAATTTACAAGACAGGAGTTAAATATAGAATAAGATTAGGACTAATTTGATTAATTTATTTGCAAAAATGTCTTAGCCTCCCTAATTGCTTGTGATTCTGTATAGACATAGTAGACAGATGTTTTCCCATCTTCTATCCATAGTGAGTGAGTAACTTCCCACTTGCATGTATAATTAAAATACTATAGATTTTTGGGTGACAATTAAGTTAAAATAACAAGAGCAAAATTCACTCCTAGCATCCTATCAGCTCAGGAAGCAACTAATACTATCCATTTCAACCTATTTTCTCACATTCCCCTAGGTTTACTATTAGCTTGCATCCCATTTCAAAACAATGCCTCACTAAGGATTCCTTTCATTGGTTAAGCAATTAGCAAAGGCAGGCATGAGTCATTAATCTTTTGGTTCATGCTCTCCCAAATCTCTAGAGATACACCAAAAGCTGGCATTTATTTTGAGCTCTTTGAAATGTGAAATATTCCTGCAAACTCTGAAGCCCTGAGCCTCAAAATCTAATTACCTCTAGTTGTTTGCACGAATAACTATATATTTCTAATACACTCCCCTACGTTGACAAAACCTTTTAAAGATCAAAAGACTACTCCCTCTTCCCTTGAGGGTTGTCCTGGGAAATGTGCATTAACTTTCAATAAAGTCACAGAGTCAAAAGCAATGCACCGCATTCTGAGGGATAAATTTGCTCTGTTTTATACTGGAGATGGTCCCTATCAAAGGTAGCCTTATCTGATCAAAGGGCTCTAAAGAAAATTCTAAATTCTATTGTAGAGCTCTATAGTTCCTTCCCTACGGTAGTATGTATGATACACGTACAAGAATGTAATGTATTGGGTTACATCTAAAACTCACCTCCTTTGAAACTCACAGAGCTCTACAATTTCTCACACGGGAAACAATTATTTATAATGATTTACCTTGTTAAAAAAAAATCTGTAGAGTGATGGGATTATTAAATAGGCTGAAGATATTGGTATCTTCTCCAGCAGGCCTAATCAACTGTCTCAAGCATAGAAGGCAATGCTAGCTCGAGTTGAACCCATAAGGAAACACAAAAACAGATCCCAACACCTAAACATAGCCATCTGTTGGAAGAAATATCCATCTGGTTCAGTTACAATCTGGGAGACAGGCACAGGAAATAAAATGGAGGCTGAAGGCTGGTTGGAAAGAAAGGTTCCATTTATTGATGAAGCAAAACCACCAACCACGTGTGATTTTGGGAGAGCTGACAAAATGGAGATGAGAGTTGGTTTCTATACCTTCTTTGGGCTTTGTATTTGAGCTTCCTGTTCCTATGCAAGAGCATGTCCTTTAATATTCTATTGGCTGTTGTCAGATTCCTATGGGGGTCATGTAGGGGTTAAATGGTTTAACTGGTTATAGATGCTGAACATCAAGAAAGAAAAGATACATAATGCTCAACCTGCTTACAGATATTTGTTTTGTTTAAAAGAGGAACTGCAGAGTCTTTATTTCAGGCTTGAAGAAAAATGGAGAGAGTAATTTCAGCTCCATACTAGATTCCGCTGCTTGTTTGCTTTTCACTATTGGACCTTGAAAACTGAATATATTGTTATATAAGATTAATAACAAGCATACCACCTGACTTCCATTTATTTTTCCTATATTCCCCTCTAAACACATTTAGGATTAAATAGCCTAATAAGCAGGAAGCCGTATTTATTTTATATTTATACATATATTTATATTTCAGTCAATACTCTTCTTAGTAGCGGTACAATCACTCAAGAGTAATTTATTAATTAAAACTATGATGCCATAGAAAATTATGAATAAAGTAGAACAACAGAAACAAAGACCAAGCGAGAAAAAGCCTATCTCCCATGCCCACTCCCCCTCCACCAAAATTCTAAACCAGAACTAGTGATTCCAAGCATTGTTTAACACAATTTCAGAACCTTTCAATAAATTTGGTAGATGTTTCCCTCCTGAAGTCTGTTGTTTGGGATTGAGAGAGGAGAGAACAGTAGGGAGGTTAAACACAGGGAGAAGAAAGGCATTTCAGAGATATAGTGGATGCTCTCATTGCCCTGGGACTGTGGCCCCATCCACAACTTTTAACAGTTCTACATATCATGCAGTTCAGTAATGGGTTTAACTTACCTTCGCTACCAATTCAGAACTGTGACTATGCGCTCATGCATGGATGGGCAGAGCCTTCAGCCGCCGCTACCGGTTCACCCAAATCAGGGTGAACCAGTAGCAACCCACCACTGATGCAGTTCTAAAGACATTATCCTTGGCTATAACACTGTTTCATAACCCTGGTCCAAACTGATCTGCAAATGATACCAGAACAGAGGATCATATGGTACAAGGGAAACTGTTGTAGAACTAGAAAACTCCATCTCTCATCAACATCAGTCATGCTTTCAGCTCATGGAGGATATAGTGGAAAGCATATACTGGTATAGCCCTCGTCTTATGACCATAACTGAGTCCAACATTTCTGTTGCTAAGTGAAACATTTGTTAAGCAAATTTTGTCCCATTTTATGATCTTTCTTGCCACAGAGTTTAAATGAATCACTGCAGTTGTTAATTCAGTAACACGGTTGTTAAATGAAACTGGCTTCCCCATTGATTTTGCTTGTAAGAAGATCACAAAAAGTTATCAGATGACCCTGGACCAGGTGTGAAATGCTACTGGTTCAGCCCGGTCCGGGCATACTGGTAGCAGCAGCCGGCGGTGGTTTGGAGAACCGGTAGTGGCGGCAGCGCAAGATTCCGCCCACCTGCCCGGATGTCACCATTTTCTTGTTTTTAACCCTCTGTGCATGTGCAAAGCCTTCTGCGCATGCGCAGAGGGTGAAAAAGTGCATGCTTCTGAACCGATAGGGAAGGTAAGTAGATTTCACCGCTGGCCTGGACCCTGCAACCATCATAAATACAAGTCAATTGCCAAGCTTCCAAATTTTGATCGTATGATTATGGGTTATACTGCAACAGTCATAAGTGTGAAAAACAGTGAAAAAGTTACTTTTTTCAATGATGTTGTAGTTTTGAACAGTCACTAAATGAACTGATGTAAGTCGAGGACTATCTGTATTTCTAAAGATCAGACAGCTCTTGATACAATATGGGATTTTAGGCATCCTAGACTCTATTCATTTGTCAAATAATTGCCAACACTTTGAATTGCCTTTCGAAGAAACCTGTGAATATTATAGGAAGAGAATCATGGTAATCGATGCTGGAAACATCTTTTCCAACTAATAAATGTTATTAAAAAGTATAAGTTAAGTTAGCTTATGGTGAAGTGAGGAATAGCTTACAAAAACTTATGAGCCTTGGTGGCGCAGTGCTTAGAATGCAGTACTGCTTCTTCTGCTGACTGAATGCAGTAAGGTTACTTCTGCTGACTGCCGACTGCCTACAAGGCAGTTCGATTCCCACCAGCTCAAGGTTGACTCAGCCTTCCATCCTTCCAAGGTCAGTAAAATGAGGACCCAAATTGTTGGCGGCAATATGCTGACTCTGTAAAACCACTTAGACAGGGCTGTAAAGTACTGTGAAGTGGTATGTAAGTCCAACTGCTATTACTATTGATATTGTGTCTTTTAATAAAATCTATTGGTCAGAAAAGGTGCTACCTGGTTTCTGATTCTGGTTTTTTGTTGTTTTTGTTTTGAAGAAACCAGGAATAATTGTTGACATTGGATGAGAAGTACAAACAGGATCCCCAGGTCTGCACTTATAAATATGCTTGCTGAGATATTCTAGAAAACTGTAGATTTAAAATATCTTTCAAAGGCAGCATCATGGAGAACATATTGTAGTTCTGAAATCCAAACCTGATGCAATCAAGACAGACAGAAGCAACTCAGGACTGCTAATATGCTCCCAGATATCTCCTAGGAAAACTATGAGGCTTCTCCACAGTTCCAAATTTGTGTGTGTGTGTGTGTGTGTGTGTGTGTGTGTGTGTGTGTGTGTGTGTAACATTTTTTGCTGATAAATAAAAATAAAGGGAGACTATTATAGATCTATTTCGAGCTATTTTGCTCTCGTCAGATAGCCATACCCGTAGTGGGAATTGAACCTGGGCAGTCTGCTTGAAAGTCAGAAGATTAAGCTCTAGGCCACAAGGTTCTATTCCCAATCAGCTCTTCACCAGGAAAGGGTTATATATGTTTATTCTGTAGGATAATGGATGACTATAGTGTGTGTGTGTGTGTGTGTCACAGTTCTGCCTGCAAGTAAAATATATATTGTTTCAAATAGTAATTAAAATAATTCTATACATAGTTCTCTCCAATTTGCACCTTATTCCAAGAAGGTGGAACCAGCCTTTTTCCCCAAGCATCACTTTTTCTCTTCTTGTAAAGGGAACACACAATTATAATATTGTTAGCATCCAAGGAAGACAATTGTAAAAAGCATTTTAATGAGAACTTTGCATCTGTTCCTGTAGAGGTATTCTCACACTATTGTTTACGCAATTCAGCAAATGCAACAACAAGGTTTTTGAATCCTGCTGTGTGGGTGTGTTTTGGAAGAAATGTGTGGTTGACTGTTTGTCTCCTAATCTTCCTTTTCTGGCTAAAAAGGATTTCCTGCTGGGTCCCCCTACCTCTCAACCCAGATGGCAAATTGCAGCAGTGTGAGTGGTGTGATGGATCAGCAGACCAGACTGGCTTTCTGTGGGCTGTGGCTTGAAGTGTTGTAGACTGAGGTCCTTAAATCTGCACTTATTCTGTGGATATGAGACTTGAGCTGCAGGTCTAGTGAAACTCTCATTCAAAATCAGGGACGGTAATCCCTTAATCCATGGCAGTATCTGAAGCCTGGATCCTTTTGCTACGGCAATAGAGCAGTTACCTATCATTTTGCGGGGGGGGGGGGATAAAATGCACACTGGTGTCTAAAAAAGAGCTTTAAAACAAGGAACAGTCAGAAGAACAATTCCATTTTGCCCATCTTGCTCATATGTGATATAGTTCCCACTCTGTGTTGAGCTCATTCCTTCTGGCTGACTCCTTAAAAGGACTTAACTGGGTAGCAGTTGCAGTTCATAGGGTGGATACCTTTGCAGTTTGATACAGTGATTAAGATGTCAGACTAGAAACCAGGATTCTGGGTGTTCTAGTCCCACCTTAGGCATGATCTAGCTGATTGACCTTGGACCTGGAAGGAGGAGAAGTAATGGCAAAAAAACTACTAAAATCTTGCAAGAAAACTGAAGAGCAGGGATGGCCAAATTGTGGCGCATGCGCCAAACGTGGTGCATTGGATGATTACAAGTAGCGCATTGCATCCTTGCGCCTACTTAGTTTTTTAAATAAGCCAACTTGTTTAGGGTGACTCGCTTCCTCCTTGCTAAAGGGGGGAGTGAGGAACACTTGCATGGTAGAGCTGAGGAATTCGCTCAGTTTCTGACGGATAAAGTCGCTCAGATTCGGTCGAACCTGGACTCCGGCTGGACAGAGCCCATTGAGTTGACAGGGGCAAGTCTTAGTCCAGCGTTGTGGGAGGAGTTTGAGCCAGCTACTCCTGATGACGTGGACAAGGCCATGGGTGCGATGAGCTATTCCACCTGTTTATTGGACCCGTGCCCCTCCTGGCTGGTTTCGGCCAGCAGAGAGGTGGCATGTGGCTGGATCCAGGCGGTGATCAACACTTCTTTTAGGGAGGGATCTGTATTGCAGCCTTTAAAGGTTGCGGTGGTGAGACCCCTCCTTAAGAAGCCTTCCCTGGATCCGGCAGATTTGAAGAACTTTCGTCCGGTCTCCAACTTACCTTTTATAGGTAAGGTTGTTGAAAAGGTGGTAGCTTTTCAACTTCTTCAGTTATTGGAGGAAACTGATCATCTAGATTCCTTTCAATTGGGTTTCAGGTGCAGCTACAGTACAGAAACTGCCTTGGTCGCCCTGATGGATGATCTCTGGCGAGCCCGGGATGGGGGTTATTCTTCCATCCTGGTGCTACTTGACCTCTCAGCGGCTTTCGATACCATTGACCATGGTATCCTTCTGCATCGTCTCGGTGAGTTGGGAGTGGGAGGCACCATTCTACGGTGGTTCTCCTCTTACCTCGCCGATAGGATGCAGTCGGTGTTAACAGGAGGACAGAGGTCGTCTCCTAGGCCCCTGACTTGCGGGGTGCCTTAGGGTTCGGTCCTCTTGCCTATCCTGTTTAACATTTACATGAAACCGCTGGGGGAGATCATCTGTCAACACGGGGTGAGTTTTCAACAGTACGCTGATGACACCCAGCTTTACATCTCCACCCCGTTTCAATTCAGGGAGGCAGTGGATATAATGTGCTGATGCCTGGAAGATGTCAGGATCTGGATGGGGAGGAACAGGCTCAAGCTCAACCCCGACAAGACTGAGTGGCTCTGGATATTGCCCCCTAAGGACTATGTCGACTGTCCCTCCTTGGTTCTAGGGGGAGAAAAACTAACTCCCTCAGAATGGGTTCGCAATTTGGGAGTTCTCCTAGATCCACAGCTAAAATTAGATCAACATCTTACAGCTGTGGCTAGGGGAGCTTTTGCACAGGTTCACTTGGTGCACCAATTGTGATCATACTTGGAGAAGGAGGCTCTATTCATGGTCACTCATGCCCTTGTCACCTCTTGATTGGACTACTGTAATGTGCTCTACATGGGGCTACCCTTGAAGAGTATCCAGAGACTTTAACTGGTGCAAAATGCGGCTGCACATGCTGTGGTGGGTGGCTCAAGATACACCCACATAACACCCATACTCCGCCAGCTGCACTGGTTGCCCATCAGTCTCCAGGTGCAATTCAAGGTGTTGATTATCATCTTTAAAGCCCTACATGGCTTAGGACCAGGTTACCTCCGGGACCGCATCCTACCTCATACTTCCCTTCGACCAGTCAGGTCCCACAGAGTGGGTCTCCTCCACTCCTCCACTCCACTCCAAACAATGTTGGCTGGTGGGGCCTAGGGGGAGGGCCTTCTCTGTGGGGGCCCCTCTTCTCTGGAACCAACTACCCCCAGAGATACGAATTATCCCCACCTTGCTGGCCTTCCGAAAAGCCGTTAAGACATGGCTCTTCCTGCAGGTGAGGCTTTGAGACAATTTTACATTTTAGGTCTCCCCCACGTATGTATGATTTTGTATGTTTTTTAAAATTCATTTTAACTGTTATTAAATTTTTATATTGTTTAGTTGTTCTTTAAATGTTGTACGCTGCCCTGAGTCCCCAAGGAGTAGGGCGGCATATAAGAACAAACAAATAAATAAATAAACAAACAAACAAACAAACAAACAAACAAACAAACAAACAAACAAACAAACAAACAAACAAACAAACAAACAAACAAACAAATAAATAAATAAATAAATAAATAAATAAATAAATAAATAAATAAATAAATAAATAAATAAATAAATAAATAAATAAATAAACAAACAAACAGTTAATGAATCATTTGCAGTCTCTGCAATTAGAAAATGCCGGGCAGAAGTTAGAAACTTCCATGTGGCATTCTCTCATTATGTGCGCGGCCGCACGGCCGCACACCTTAGAGGGAACAGTGCACCAAAGTGATCTCAGTTCAATTCGTACAGCCTTTGGTAATGTTCAATTTCTCGGTGTTGGAAACTTAGAATGGAACTTGTGAGGTGTTACTTTAGGTGGGTTTACAAACGTACGAATATTTTTATTGGTGTTGCCATTGCACGTTCCTGCTCAAACGATTGCAAACACTGTGCACTAGCAATGCATCATGTGTTTGAAGTCACGTGCAAATGAGCGGCAAGCGTTCGATATGGTCAGTCAGTTTTGAGTGAGCCATCGTGGCGTGGAGTTTGAAGCAGTATTTTATTGAGTGTACTAGCGTGGTTTTTGTATTGAGAGTGATTGAAAGACAGGTTCAAGATTAAATATATATTACGTTTGTCAAATTTTGAAATGGCATAAATTATTTAAATTGCGTGATTGAGTTATTCCTTTTCCTCCCTTAAGCAGAGCAGATCCTACCACTATCCCTATTTTACAACACCAAACGTGAAAGTAAGAAGGTAAAAAACGTGCTTGAATTGTATGGCGCATCTGAACTCGTCTGTGAAAAAAATGGTGCATGGTAGTATTGGCCACCACTGCTGAAGAGCCTTGTCCATGAATTTAAAAAAAATGACTCAAAGGCACATGTGCAAACATGCACATGCACACACATTGCAAGTAAAATATTAAGTTATTTCCAGCCAGTCACAGGAAAAATGGTCTTAGTTAAATGGAAAATGGAGGATTTAAAGGGTGGGAAGAAAGAGAATGAAATTATAAGGGAGAAAACTGAAACAGCTGCCTTCTGAAACCCACAAAGAGACTTGAGGTTCTTCAGTTCTGTATGTAAGATGAAGCCGTATGGTAACTTCCAAACTCTAGCTTAGGTATATTAAGCATGGGGCTCAGGTTGATGGGGTCATTTACTGCCTCAGGGTTTCAACAATCATACAGCCAGCTCCAAACTGTTCCCGCAGCTTCTCTTGCTTTTGGTAACTTGATTAAATGTATTCGTGGCCCAAAAACACAGCAAGCCTTCTCCTCCTGCTGCGGTAGGGGGGTGAAAAGCCTTTCATTTTTCAGCCATCTGCTAAAGATTGAACCATTCCAAAAATCTGGAAAGGATGACAGAGATTAAATAGTGAACCTGTTCTTTTAAATATTATTAGCAGATTGAACAAAGGGAGAAAGGAATGGTTCATCTGCCGAAGAGAGTTGTGATCTGAATGGCATGGCACTTCAGAGGCAAAGCTGTGTTTTGTTGCAATAAAAGAAAGTAATTATGAATCTAACAAGTCCAGAATGTCCTATAGATGAAGATAAAAGAGGAATGGCAGCTCAAGAAGCTGATTTCAGTCCCTAGTTGGACATCACTTTTCCCCACTGAACTTATTGGACAACTGATTTTCCAAGCTGATGCTCCATCCACATAGCTCTTGTCCGTTGAGGAATGGCATTGGAGCACTTCACACAGGTCTGGACTTTGTCTATAGGCAATTTATGAGAGATCTCAGCTTTCAATGAAGATAACATCTCAACCACGGGGAAATGTTTAAATTACCCTCCATTCACACAGACCTTTTGGATAAAAGCCAACCTATTGAATATTGCTTCTTCAGTTGAAATTTCACCCTCAGATAATCCCTTGTTCTTTCCAGGATGATGGTTATTAGAGTGTAAAAAAAGAGAGGAAGAACCTATAAGTATCTATGAATTGACAGCCACTGCTATGCTATTTTGTTTCCCCTACAATTTCCAATAATCCCAACATATACAGAAACTTCAATGTCCAGCAGGTATCCATTGTCTTTTAATACCACATATCTGAATTCATCAGACCACAATAGGGACACCTGGAAAAGGTTGTAGTCAAGGGTGGGTTCCACTTACCTTCACCACCGGTTCGCATCGCGACATTTCACGCGTGTGCAAACGCTCTGCTCACGCATGTGCACGCATCCCCTCATGCGATTTGGCTTGACCGCATGCTCAGAAGCAGGAATGAGCCCGAAACACAGCTGAGGAGCTCATCAGCTGTGCTTTGGGCGAAGAAATAAAGGTCAGAATTCACCCGCGGGTGGGCGGGGGGGGGGGGGCTTTTTCAAGCTGCGGAAGGGGAAAAATTCACACAAAATCCAAAAAAATATGGCGGCGCACACAGAATGGCACTGACAGTGATGTCACCAGCGGGTCGCTACTGGTTCGGGCAATCCGGTCCGAACTGGGAGGAACCCACCCCTAGTTGTAGCCCTATAGTCTTTTCCTGAAGGAATAGCCATCAATTTAATGCAATGTATTTCAAGAAGGTAAACATACAGAATGAAGCTGAAATGGTTTTCTGCCTTCCTTTATCATACTATTCTTTGTCACTGAAAAGACAAAGGAGAGAGGTATAAAAAGATATGTAGCACTTCCATCCATAAGAAATGTTTGCCATGTAGATACCATAGTTGCTATTTCCTGCAATCGAAGCATTGCTGTCCTTTTTGGACATTTATTAGAACAACACTGACAATATCCATCTCTCCAAGGGCCATTTGGTAGGGGAACAATTGGTTGAATCATTTTGCATGAAATCGGAATCTTAGAAAAACAGATTCTGGTCAGCTTTGGGAATATTTAACTATGCATATGAAGCAGTGATAAGTTCTCCCCTAAAAGACAATGCCAAGAAAAGAAGCTTCTGGTGTAATCTAGTAATAGAATAAGAGAATAACAGAGCTGAGAAGGACCTTAGAGGTCTTATAGCCCAACCCCCTCATCAACTATTTCAGACAAATGGTTGTCCAATCTTTTCTTAAAAACCTCCAGTGTTGGAGCACCCACAACTTTGGGAGGAAAGTTGTTCCACTGATTAATTTTTACTAATTGTCAGGAAATTTCTCCTTAGTTCTAGGTTGGTTTCCATCCATTGTTTCTTGTCCTGTCTTCTGATGCTATGGAGAATTCCAATGTTTCATACACATACACACACACACACACACACACACACACACACACACACACACACACAACAAGCCACCACCAAAAGAATAGAATGTACTTATTTCTCAGACACAGTCCGAAATTATGAACTCTGATCCCAATTACTAAAGAATGAGTCACATTTGTAAGTACGTAAGTATATTCCCGAGGGACATGGTGGCTCAGTGGCTAAGACGCTGAGCTTGTCGATTAGAAGGTGGGCAGTTCAGCGGTTCGAATCCCTAGAGCCACGTAACAGAGTGAGCTCCCATTACTTTTCCCAGCTTCTGCCAACCTAGCAGTTCAAAAGCACGTAAAAATGCAAGTCGAAAAATAGGGACCACTTTGGTGGGAAGGTAACAGCGCTCCGTGCGCCTTTGGCATTTAGTCATGCCAGCCACATGACCACGGAGACGTCTTCGGACAGCATTGGCTCCTCGGCTTAGAAACGGAGATGGAGCCAGAAACGACTAGCACCCATGTGCGGGGGAACCTTTACCCTTACCTTTAAGTATATTCCCATGGCTATATATTATCAAATGAGGGAGATCCATTCATACTGGACACATTTCATACTGAAATTACTTTTCATTTCATTGATTAAATATTGCTCACAATTTCTTTTTCCCAAACCAAATATTTGCATCCATACTATAAAATAATATTAATAGCATGGCCACAATGAGGTTATGGTTTCAATACCCTTTTGGTCATTAAGTGAAAATCCATGTGACCATGACATATGATTTTATTCCTGCTTTCTCTATTAACTATGCCTGATCATGGCAGTTATGAAGCACACAAATGGCATTTACATGACTGTGGGACACTACAATTCTAATAAATGCACATAGGTTGCAAAGCACCTGAATGGTGATTACAGTGGGATGATGTGATGGTTATAAATGGACGGGTCACAAAACCTCTTTTTACACAGTTATAGCCAAACAATCACTATAGCAGGAAGTCAGTAAACAAGGACCACCTGTATTTGTTTCCTGTAAACAAGGACCCCCTGTATTTGCATTTGTTTCCTTTAGGAAACCTTTAGGACCTGTATCTGAAAGGAAATTGGCAGCCTGGTCTGAACAATATCTAGAATGACTTTAATTCTGTCAAAGAACAAGAAAAAGAGAAAAAAAATGTTTGATGTTTTCCATCTGAGTCATCTTAAGATTCACTGCTCAAAGATACTATTTACATATTTAGTAAAATAGAAACTATTGGCTCCAACATAGACATAATCATTAACTTTGCAATAGAAAATAGCCAAATAGTTGGCAAAATCTAAGAGGAAACCATTGCATCTCTAAAGTTTGATGGGTAATTTGAAAAACAAGGGACAGTAATCAATAAATACTTCACAGTGAAGTGCTGTCTGAAAGACTGAAAGGAAGTAACAAAAGCAAGGTCAAAGATATGACGCTCCTGCATCTTCCCCAAATGGAGGATGCCCCTAAAGATGGCTGCGCCTGTTATAAGTGGAAGGAACAATGGCCGTGATTGTCTTCCGGATGTTCTGTGTGCAGACAGCTGCTGTTCAATATTATAAAGATGGGTACAGTCTGAATGGGGACAGACTCAGACAGCATTGTTATACGACAGGACTATTCCTCCTTCCAGCTTCATTTAATTTGTCAGTTGACTCAGAGTGAAACAATGACTGGAAAATTTCCTCAGCTGCTGTGCTTTCAAACAGTTCCAAAGCAATGTTTGCAACTATTTGATGAAAATGAACTTAGTTCAGTTATATAATGAAAAAAAAAGTTTGTTTCTTAGTAGATATTAGGAAAATGTATTGGCTAGCCACTAAGACAGGGGTCTTGTAGTTGTTGGGTTCATGTTGTGATCTGTTGGCTGCCGGCCCCTCCAGCAGCCAAATCAGATGAGGAGGAGGCATGGGAGTCAGGGTCAGCATCAAGGGAACCTGAGAGTTCTGAGGGGGAAGAGGAAATGGAGCTGGCTGAGAGAGAGAGAAGCGGAGCCTGGGCCGTCCGTCAGCCCTCAGATGGAGAGTCAACAGCCCCCAGGTTTTGAGGTGGCTGATGAGAAGAGGAGGAATAGCTGGGTCCAGTGCCTGAAGCGCAGATGTGCAGAAGGCAGAGGAGAGGAGAGCAGTGGAAATATGTGGGCTGATCCTTGGGAAGGAAAAGCCACTGCTGCTAGTGAAGCCCCACTCTAGCTCTGGGGATAAAAGGCAGGGAGCGGGGATGAATATATGTGGCAGACAACTATTCATCTCCCTGCCAGACAGACTTGTTAACCTGCGGTGAAAGAGAAACTTTGCCAGGACTGCTGGCACTCCTAATAAAGGAATCATTGATTTAACTTCAGAGGGTTTGTTGTGTTTGGGGAGCTGGGTCAGTTCAATTCCCATTGATTTCAATAACATGGCCAATGGCAAACGATTGTAAGATCTGCCATTGAAAACATATGGCAGTCACTAAGTTGCTTACCTTTGCTCTAAGCCAGGGTGTCAAACTCACATCATCACGACGGCATCACGTGACACACTGGGACTTTTCCCCTCTTCGCTAAACCAGGCAGGGGCATGGCCAGCGCGAGACACATCTGGCCTGCAGGCTGGGAGTTTGACAGCCCTGCTCTAAGCACATGATTTAAGAAACAGGGCTATGCAAAGTATTTGAAATAGAGATTCACAAACTACATGAAGCTTCTCTTTGTGAAACCTTAAAGTAGCATCAATCTTTACAAGCCTCAGATTTTGCAACTATTCCCAGTTCTCATCTGTCTATACAGGTATGATTGCACAGCCAACATTTATGTTGGGATTATAGCTAAACTTTGCACAGGTCTAGCAGTAAATATAATGGCATTATTAAGCAGAATTAAGTTGGGAACACAAGGGCATGGCCCACATTTTTAGTCACAGAGTCCAGAACCTTTAGCACTTGCTTCAAAATAGTCTTTTTTTTAAAAAAAAATTGATTTCTTTCTAAGATTTGTTATTGGGTCCATAACAAAAACTCTCAGGTTTGAAGTGAACTGAAAACAAAAATGATAGCAAGACAAAAATGCAGTAAGGCCACAATTAAAACAGCTATAGAAACAAATTGCTTCAAAACTCTGGAGAGCAGCAGATTGCAAGAAAATGGAAAGAGCTGAGAAAATGGGCAGATCTTTGTGTGGCTGGTCACTGTCAGGAGAATATTCCATCTCTGGAATATTCTCTCCACTCCAATTAGTGACTCCCAAAGGTCATCAAGCAGGGAACTTTCAGAGGGGCTTCTGATGATGTCGTCATGGTCAGGGTGCTAATAAATGAGAAGATGTTTCTTCAAATACCATTGTATTATAAGCTAACAACAGTGGTATTTTAAAACTTCACAGGCTGTTGAAGGAAGAACTGCCAGACACATCCTAATTTGTCCAGCTGAAAAGAACTTCCCACCTCAATTCATGTTATGAAAAACAGATCTTTCTGCTCAAAATCCAATGCCATGGAACTTAACATTTTTTTGCCAGTCCTCAAACCCAAGAAAAGGTGTGCAACAATACAGTTTAATATGTAGAGTTGGCTTCAATAAGAATTTTCTTTTCTTAGCTAATGAATTGCTTGAGACAGGAAAAATGTAGGAAACAACTGATACAATTATCTCATCTCCAGAATGCCTGAGAAAATCAATATTGACATGTCTAGCTAAACAAATTACTTACTACCTGCTTTTGTAACATGATGGGTTTCATCAAATACAAAAAGTTTATTGAGGAAAGGACAGTTGTAGAAATTATTTGGGCCCCCAACTCAGTATTGTTAGGAAAGATGGACTTTCCTAATATTTTAAAATATTTCCTAAGTTTTGCTAAAAGTGGCAGACTTTTAAAATTTAACCTTTTGGGGGATTTTATCCAATCAAGCATAACATTCTATCTCTGAAATCTTGACTCTAGCCAACAAATTTGACATTTCTTGAATGACTGCAGTTATCTTTCTAACAGTCCTTGACTGAATGTCAAATGCACCAACTGGTATATACCAGCTTTAAAAAATGATTTTATGGATGAAGCTTGGGGGAAGAGAGGCTAACATTGTGATCAACTCAGAATTGGGTCAGCTCACTAAAATGGTCGAGGCAACATTGTGCAATATGAAAAAAGATTTTGAAACAAGTGGCCTCAGGCATGAAAACCTTAGAAGTTACTACCAGAATTTTAGTTTTAGCCTTGAAAAGTGAATATGATGCAGTAGTGGCTTAATCTCATTACGATTTCCAATTCTAGTCTATCTGAGCCATTGTGTTTTATTTTGACTTATGTTTTCCAATTTTCTTCAAGAGAGCTTAGTGAAGCTTGGACTCACAGAAGCCAGGATGCCTCTATGAATGTGAGTGGCATACTGACCTAAGATGCTAAATCAGCGGTGGGTTGTTCCCAGTTCAGCCCAGTTCTGCGAACCAGTAGCGCCGGTGGTGGGACGCTCCGCCCACCTGCCCAGGATGCTCCTGCACATGCGCAGAAGTGTCGCACATGCAAGCGCGTGCACGAACCGGTAGCAACGGGTTTTACAATCCACTACTGTGCTAACTGTAATACACTTGTGCATCTGAAGACAAAACACCATCTTCCCCCAAGCAGTAAAATCCTTTCAGAACAGGCTGACCGTCAATAGGCTAATAGTTCATTAGGCCAATGAACTACCCTATAACAATCTATCCAATCATACTTTATCTGGGCTTGTCAGCCTTGTGAGGTAGTCCAGACCAGAAGTACACCCAGAAGTACTAGCCCTAATTTTATATAAGGTTCTATAGCAGAATCTTGCAATTCTGAAAATGCTTCTCTCCTCACCTCTATTAGCCCAAGAAACTAGAGGGGGACCCTTGTGAGATGTTTATCATGTCTCTTTGCTTTTCTTGACTATGCTGCCTCTTATCTGATCATTGTCTAGTCTGCAGCACTTCAGCCATACAAATTTTGGGGGAGAAAAGGAAAGTAAAAAAATAAGTAAGTGGAAAAAAGTACAAAGAAACTAATAGAGATGCGGGTGGGGGGAAGGAAATTACAAGAAAGGAAAAGTTATAAAGAAGTGGCTTTTGAATTTCTTAAGACGCTGAGCTTGTCAATCAGAAGGTCAGCAGTTCAGTGGTTCAAATCCCTAGCACCGCGTAATGGAGTGAGCTCCCGTTACTTGTCCCAGCTTCTGCCAACCTAGCAGTTCGAAAGCACGTAAAAAATGGAAGTAGAAAAATAGGGACCACCTTTGGTGGGAAGGTAACAGCGCTCCATGAGCCTTCAGCATCCACATGACCATGGAGACGTCTTCGGACAGTGCTGGCTCTTCGTCTTAGAAACAGAGATGAGCCCCCTAGAGCTGGAAACGACTAGCACGCATGTGTGGGGGGACCTTTACCTTTATTTTCCCCTCTGTGCTAATTGTCATATTCACCAGCGATTCTTCTGTTGTATTTCAGTCTTTCCATTTTTGTGCATATCTTGTAGCAGTTACTGTATCATATACAGTACATAAAAACAGTGTTCCATAACTTTTCTAATTGAGTACCCATTCGTCCCAGCAATA
The DNA here is from genome assembly GCA_023053685.1 of Diadophis punctatus similis. Taxonomy (NCBI): domain Eukaryota; kingdom Metazoa; phylum Chordata; class Lepidosauria; order Squamata; family Dipsadidae; genus Diadophis; species Diadophis punctatus. The sequence goes on along the minus strand of JALIGW010000001.1, from coordinate 217,618,076 downwards.
AAAGTTCTAGTTGCAGTTGAATATTAAGTTTAAATCATAATTTAAGGATATTAAATTATTTGGGGGCCCCAGAGTGTTTATATCACAGTATGGATTTTATTAGTTTATTAACCAATGAAAATATCCTGTTGACTAATTCTCATAGAAGTCCTGACTACACCACCCATGATTATTTCACATACAGATACATTCCAGTCCATTTCATATAAGTTAAATCTATTTGAGTACCTGAAATATATAGAGAAAGATGCATAATGAGATTATTAAGATAACAGAAACCATTTTAGGAAATGCTGATATCGATGTAGAAACCGCTCTAAGGTTCAGGGTTTAGAAGAAAATTTTAACCTTCATCTAGAAATACCTCTTTTTTTTCCAAGTATGCTAAAAATAAAAATGTCCTAAAATCTGATTTGTGGTTTTTTTTTAATATGACTAGCATTTTTTTTAATTTTTTTTATTAGGAGAGAAGTATAATCAGCAATGTCAGCCAGGCCAACAGATAATTAATACTGCATCAAATATTCATTTACATGAATAACTATAAATTGAATGAGGGCAATGCTTTCACTAATCTGTTGCTAATGTGAAGTGTAGGCTGGTAATAGAGTAATTATTTGTAATATATTCTACATTTAGCTTATTGGAAAATTATCTTATAAATATTGCATTGTATTTTATGTAACGGGTCATACTGGTTGAGTCTATTCCCATGAACTAAGAATTAAGTAAAAGCATATGTACAAACAGAAAACTTGATTTTATTTGGTACGGCGAACCTTTGGCTCGGGTGGCAAAAGGGTGTGCGCGTGCGTGATAGCGTGTGCATGTGTGCCCACACCCATAATGCAATGCCCTCCCCCTGTGCATGTGCACTACCCCTGAGCTGCCCCTCCATTCATGCGCATACCCCCCGTGCTGACTTCCCATGCATGCGCATGCGCACAGGCTTCACTGAAGCCTCTGGACTTCCGGTAGGCCCGTTGGGCCATTTTTCGCCATTCCCAGGGTTCAGGAAAGCCTGCTGAAGCCCAAGGACAGCAAAAAATGGCCCAACAGGCCAACTGGAAGTTCGTTTCCGAACTTCCAGTTGGCCCGTTGGGCTGTTTTTCGCTGTCCCCAGGCTTCAGGAGGCCGTCCTGAAGCCTGGGGAGAGCGACAATAGCTGAAAAGAAGGCCAAAAAATCAGCTGGCCAGCACGTTCATGCACACTGGAGCTGACATAGGGCAACGCCTCACGTGCCCTCAGATATGGCTCCGGGTGCCACCTTTGGCATGCATGCCATAAGTTCGCCATCACTGTGATATAGGATTCATCTGTGGTACTGATTAACTCTGTTTACTTTTCTCTTTATATTAATTTTTTCTTACATTCACTTATGTTTCGGAAATCACTTTCCATAAAGCAGAGTATTAATAATAGAGGCAGAAGATATTTGTGTGCCACATTAACTGCATTGGTTTTTTCTATTAATATGATAAGGGAGGGAAAAAATAATCATAAAAGAGATTAAAAATATCTCTTCACATCCACTCTTTGTTTTTGACTACATAAAATTATTCTTCAAAAAGTCTTACATCTGCAATTAGTTTTCTAATTCTATGCACAGGGTGATAGCTATTATAAATAAATACATCTATAAATTAGGTATGCATGTGCTTGCAAAGGATCTATTTTAATCCTTTGCTTAAAAATAGATTGGGAGGGATGTTGACTGGTGCTTTTAGCTATTGTTTTTTTCCCGGATTAGATTCCAAAGCAAAGAACAACAAATCATTATGCACCATATTGTGCATGTGCACACAAACAACTAAGTGATCTTGAAGAACTAAATAAAGTTGGTTCCTAGTTAGTACTTGAGAGGGGGACTATCAGGAAATGCCAGGGAAATGGATTAAACAGGGAAGTCAAAAAAGTCAGAAAATGACTGTGGCAAACCACTTTGATATCATTCTTGCCAAAAAAATAATAATAGTAAATACCAAGATATGCATGCAATACCCACATACAGGTAGCCCTCAATTTATGACCACCATGAAACCCAAAATGTATGTTGCTAAGTGAGAAATTTGTTAAGCGAGTTTTGCCCCATTTTACAACTTTTCTCACCACGTTTCTTAAGTGAAACGCTGGCATTGTTAAATTACTAACACGGCTGTTAAATGAGTCTGGTTTCCCCGTTGGCTTTGCTTGTCAGAAAGTCACCAAAGGGGGATCTCACAACTCCAGCACACTGCAGCCATCATAAATGTGAGTCAGTTGTCAAGCATCTGAATGTAAATCATGTGACCATGAGGATAGCAATAGCAATAGCACTTACACTTATATACCACTTCATAGTGCTTTACAGCCCTCTCTAAGCAGTTTACAGAGTTCAGCATATTACCCCCAACAATCTGGGTCCTCATTTTACCGACCTCAGAAGGATGGAAGGCTGAGTCAACCTTGAACCTTGAGATTTGAACAGCTGAACTGCTGAACTAGCAGTAGCCTGCAGTGCTGCATTTAACCACTGCGCCACCTTGGGATGCTGCAAAGGTCGTAAGTGTGAAAAATGGTCATAAGTCAGGGGGTTTTCAGTGTTGTCGTAACTTCAGTCACTAAATGAACTGTTGTAAATCAAAGACTACCTGTATGTCCAAGCACATATACATAAGCACAATCTTACTTGAAGAAATCATAAAGGCGAAAGCACCATTAAAAAAAGCACCGCTTTTATCATTGTATACCTGCCACAATGGAACACTAAGACAGCTTAATAATGCTTGGCTATTTGGAACTTTAGTGGTGAATTGTCTGGTTGCATCTCCCAAAATTCCACTGTTAGAATACATCAAATTAAATGTTAGGAAAGGCAGATGGTGTTCTTTTGCTTAGAAATATCTTCTAAATAAAAGTGGAAGGAAAAATCTGTTATTCTGTGTCCCCAGTAATTGTTTTTTTTAAAAAAAACAATGAAATCACAAACCAATATCCCCTGCACATAAATCCACTGAGTTAAATTAAAATAAAAACGGGGTTCACTCTTTCCATCCATGAATTCTGTTTACCTCGCTGTATTAATCTTGTGTTCTCATAAAGTAAAATCATATACATTATTATTATTATACTTAATTGTATTGTATCTGAAAAGGGTGTATCCAATTATTGCCAAACAAGTATATAAAAGTATAGAGGCATGATCATCTAGAAAACAAAGAAAGCAAAACATACGCCACAAGGTAAATAAATGAAATTTTCAATGTAATTTTATACATCTTAAAGCAGAAGTGTACACCATATATGACAGCAATTTCAAAAGCTGTCCTCCTTTCCTTTGAAAATTCAATGTAATTTAATAGATTGTAGTAGCCATGAGTTGAAAAATGGTTTTCAATCACAAATACCAAACATGCATGGAGAAACAGATATTGTGCCACAGTCTGTAAGGAGCAGAGAACTTGTGATAGGAAGATCTTTGACAACTTTAAATTGTCTTTCAAGTAGTTTACAAATTTTCCAACAGATGATCCAGGATTATATTTAAGAATCTTCTCTGTGCACCATATCAGTAAGAAATGTTGTGTGACTTATACACCAGTATAGGAAGAAATACTACAATGTATATTATCCCATTCTAGTGTTACCTTACCTGGGATGAGGGCAATGAAATTATCAGTAGGATAAACAGATGTCTCAAGGATCTTGATGAATGGTCTTAAAATGTTCTTGGATGTACATATCTCAAAGCTACTGTAGTAACATTGGAATAGACCTTTAAGAATAACAAACTACAAGATTTCTTATATAGGAAATGAAACTTCCTGCAATCTTAGATCATAGAGTGTTATATATATATATTCATAGCAGCTGAATAGAAAAAAGTGCCACCATAATTGTAAAATCCATTAAGTACAACAGCTAGTGATTACTCATGACTGCCAGAAATATATTGCAAAAGTATAAAAATCTTTTCGCAAATATATACACACACAGTCTCTTTCAAGGCATGCTTGATTCCTGGTGACTTGGTATATGCATAAATGTAGTTTTCTGGGCAACATATGGAGTTTATTTGGTACTGCCTTTATTAATTGGCTAATAATTTCTCAGACATCTATAACATCTGGGTTCAAACCAGATTCATTCTGCTCATATATATTTTTTTCAAAATCAAACAAGATCAGTTGGTGTTGCATTGAAGACACAAATCAGTTGATGAAGGACTAACAATACAATGTCTGTTTGAAAAAGAGAAATAATTGGGCTTTTACATGAAATGGCCCTGTAGTCTCCCTGGATCAACAATTATGTCATCACTTGTTCTATATAATAACATAGGCAAAATTACACTATAGGAACAAAATCAATTTAAGTAAGATGGGTGGGAGGATGGGAAGAAAGGTTTTAAATTGTACTAATGCAAACACTAAGGGATTTTAGATTCAGGACCATGGAGAGCAACCTTGTATTTAGAATAAGCTCCTGCAGGATGTGAAGGAATTTAACATGAAGTCAGGCCTGTTGATCTTGCTAGAAGCTCCACCTGAAGTTGGGATTATTTAAAATAAAAATTAGATGATTTTTTGGATTCAGAAGAGCCATGAAATCTCGCTCTTTACTTAGACCTTAGGCAAGGGAGAGTGAGACTCCTGGCTTCATTTCAAATTATGCTTTGCTCTGTGGGATAAATTTAAGAATAAGGATGATTCTTAAATTTATAGACTGCCCACATACAAAGAAGGCAACAAAATATTGAGTTGTTAGACAATATGCGCTCCAAGCATCATATAAACTTACAGTATTTTCACATCTTGTGTTGAACTATGATGCTTTCTGTGTGTTTGCTAAAATTGTCCATGTATTTCACATGGATCTGTAGAGAAGAAACAGGAATATGGCAACCATCTCTACTATTAATAATTCATGCATACCCAATGTCATTTTGGGTTATGTGCATTTTATTCATTTTATTCAGCTTCCCAAATACTCAGAATTTCTAATTAGGAGGACAACTATTCCTCTTTGAAATATTGAAGTCATCAGAGTTACTCATTAAATACATGACCCTTGGATTAAAACTGCAGAAGACTCTCTTGGCAAATGTTGGATGAAAATTCAGATGGGAATAGTAATAGGCTCCTACTATTTCTGTTTTGGGAATATTGGGAGAGATGATGAACTATTAATATTCCAGGGCGTTAAGAATCAAGTTCACTCAGTTTTGTTACTCAAGAAATTAAAACCACACATTCTATGTACATTTACTTACAAAAGAAACAGCTTAATTCCCAATTAGAAACAAGCCTACTATACTCACATTGACTGCAGTGCTGGATATTAAACAAATACTAAGTAACTGCTACTCATGAGGTGCAGAACATTTGAAGCAATGCAAACTCATCTAGGGTTTGTTTTGGGACATGAAACTTCTAAATATTCTAGCAAAGCCACACAAAATACACAGCTCTATTGACAGATGATGAAAAAAGTCCACATCCTGTAATTTTCTGAAGAAAACTATGGAGACCAACAACTATCTCTAAAGTATTCCTTGAATTGTGACATGTCAGGAAGTGCCTAGAAGCCCAGAGGAAGTCTGGAGCATATTTCAGAGAACTGCATATGTGCTGTTTCATGGCATAAAAACACTGCAGAAATGGATGGAATACAATTCCCACTGCAACTCTCCCCATTCTATCAGCGCAAGAGAGCTGTAAAGCAGAGTCATGTGAAGGCAAGAAAGTTTTTCTGGGCTAGAATTCAATTGTCAAAAAAGTTAAGACTCAGTCTGTGAGTTGGATATTTTTCACCTCAGCTTTAGACTTTTTGTAGATGATTTCTTTTCTTTTCTTTTTTTTTTTGCTGTCAAGCATTTCAGTTTCATCCCTATCAACCTTTTGGGTAAGATCAAGTGTAGTTTCATCACTATGAAAATCCGCTGTTGAAATAAAAGAAAGCTTGCATTAGCCTAGAAAAATTTGAGTTAAGGATTAAATAACCGAAGTTCAACATGTAACTGTTCTCCTTTCTAAATAGACCAAAATGCTTGATAAGTGTTTGTTAATTAAAGGTAATGGGATGGGGTGGAGAGTTAGAAACCCATTAGGAGAAAATTACACCAATCAGTGAATGAGTAGGCTATATAGCAGCCTCCAAATAAGCCTGAATCAAACATTTTAGAAAAATGGTATGCATTTTATTGTGTCTTATCTCAAAATACAAACAAAGCATCTTCTTCTAAAGAAGAGAATGCTATGTCCTGAAAGAATACAAGACTGAAAAGGCACTGTGTAGGAATGAAGTAGGTGCTTATTCAGGGAAAATTACTTTCCATACATTTATGAAAAGAACACAAAATACTGGATCCAAGCTTAGCTTTGATCTGGAGATACAGTTCAAAATAATAAATTGACTGGTGAAAGCTCATAGGAGATGAAAGATTAAAAAAAAAGCTCAAATTTTCCCTACACTTTAATCTCTGTGCTCTTCTCCATAGTCCTGTGTATAAACACATAAACACACACACACACACACACACACACATACACACACACACACATGAGAAAGCTAGAACTGGTGGGATTTAAAAGGATTGTTTTTAGGTCCTAAAACACCCATCCGTCCTAAGACACACATTAGCTACCCCAACTCCTACCCTCAAAACGACGCTATAGAGCACTGCACACCAAGACAACTAGACACAAGAACAGTTTTTTCCTGAACACCATCACTCTGCTAAAGAAATAATTCCCTCACCACTGTCAAACTATTCACTAAGGCTGCATTACTATTACTATTAGTCTTCTCATTGTTCCTATCACCCATCTCCTCCCACTTGTGACTGTATGACTGTAACTTGTTGCTTGTATCCTTATGATTTATATTAATATTGATTGTTTCCTGATTGCTTATTTGAACCCTATGACAATCATTAAGTGTTGTATCTCATGATTCTTGGCAAATGTATCTTTTCTTTTATGTACACTGAGAGCATATGCACCAAAGACAAATTCCTAGTGTGTCCAATCACACTTGGCCAATGAAGAATTCTATTCTATTCTATTCTATTCTATTCTATTCTATTCTATTCTATTCTATTCTATTCTGTTCTGTTCTGTTCTGTTCTGTTCTGTTCTGTTCTGTTCTGTTCTATTCTATTCTATTCTATTCTAATATATCATTGGAGATCTGAATAAGATGCTTGGTTCTGAACAGTCTGCATCCCTTTTAGCTTCTCTTATCATATGAGAAACAATCCTGACTTTTTTTTTTTTGCCTTAAGAGGAAATATGAGAATTTATTTATTTATTAGAAGTGAGCAGTGTGGACATAGATGATAGAAAACCTAAAGAAGGTAGACATTTTTCGGTATCTGGGATCACATCTCCAAGACAATGGTGACATCAATGGTGAGGTGCAAGCAAGGGTGAGTGCAGCCTGGATGCGTTGGTAAGAACTCACCTGTGTGTTATGTGACAGACGAATGCCAACCTGATTTAAATCTAAGGTTTAAAAGACAACCATCCGCCCTGTTGCACTGTATGGCACTGAATGCTGGGCAGCAACAACAGGGACCGTAAGCTATCACCATGCCATGGAAATGCGAATGCTCTGTTGTATATCGGGCATCTCCCTTCTTGACCACCTCACAAATGACACCATTTGACAACATTTTGGTGTGGCACCAATTATAGAGAAGATGAGAGAAGGCCAGCTCCACTGGTATGAACATGTACAGAGAGCAGCACCTTCCACCATGGCCAAGACTGCCTACCAACTAGACATCAATGGCCGGCGACCTTGCGGGTGTCCAAAACAGAGATGGCAAGACACCATCAACAAAGATAGGCAAGCCACGGCCTGTACCCTGGAGATGTAGCTGACAGTGCAAAATGGCATTCGATGATACGAAAAGCAGACCCTGCACCTGCGGGAATATGCTAGGAAGAAGAAGAGTGTGAACATAGATGATAATTGTAGGGGAAAGTGACAAAATTAAACTGGGTGACTGATTTGGTCCAGTCCTGAAGCATAAGGAGATGGATACCTTCCTTTCACTTAGTTGCATATGTATTTAAGCACCTCTGTTCTTCCTGTATAAATGCTTTTCTCCTTGTCTCTTTTTTTTTTTTGCCTAGTTTAGATTTTTAGAAAGATCCCTACGGTGAAATAAGTCCGTTAGATCCACATTAATAGGCCACTGAAAGCAAGCACACAGACAGAAAAGACAAATGGGATACATTTAAGCTGAAGTTGGACAGTTTGCAGAGATGGATAGCCCTGGTGTGAAATGAGAGAGCAGAATCTTTTCTATTAGCTAAAAGGAGCACAACAATTCCTTCTACGGCTTAAAAGATCGGACCTAACACAACCTCCCCCATCTCCAACTCCCCCCTAACTTAGAACACTGAATTCCCAAGCAGTACAAGAGTATCTTATGCATAATGAGACTCTTGAATGTGCTTGTGTAAGCCTTACTGAAGTAAGACATTCCACAGCTATGGAGCCAGGAAACTTGCTTTAAGAATTGCATCGATTTCCGAAGTTTAGCTGAGTGCTAAGTCTATTCTTCCCAAAGCACTTACAATTCCTTTGTGCAAATTCTTATGGAAGTGGAGAATGTGGATCTGGAAATTCGTGCCTGGGCTATGACTCATTGGCTTTATATGCACATTGAGATGGCTGATGGATTGTCCATTCCCACTAGTATGAGCTTTCTCTGCCCTTTGAAAGTATTTTGGAAGAGATATTTGAGGGCAGGAAGGCTCTTCTACCCTCTCCACTCCTCTTATGTGTCAGCTTTCCTTTCTTACATATCCTCAAACTTATCATAGGCCAGGAACAATATCTAAATTGGGATAGAAATGACTAATGAGTTTATTAAGGTGAAACTTTCCTCCATTTCGACTTCTCTGTAAAAATGAAAACTTACCTGTACATTTTGTCCTGAGAAAGCAAATGCTCAAGGATTCCATTATTGTTGACAACTCTGGGAACTGTAGGTTTGTTATTCCTACCAGTAATTAAGCCACAAGAGGAAAAAATGCTACATTTTTTTCAAATCCTTGAGGATTAAAACAGGTTCAGAAGTCTCCACTACAAAGTAAAGAAGGAATGTGCTTGAAGTCTGAACTCTGGGACATACGGGGTGCTAGAAACTGAATCAACAATAAGTTTCCTCCCTCTGCTCCTCTTCCTTCCTTCCTTCCTTCCTTCCTTCCTTCCTTCCTTCCTTCCTTCCTTCCTTCCTTCCTTCCTTCCTTCCTTCCTTCCTCAAATTATCAGAGAGAAATTAAAATGCTGGTGGAGCAGATGAGAAGTAGGAGTTGTCTTTTAATTGTAGCTATTTCCTCTTTCTCAGGATAAAATGTACAGGTAAGCCTGTAAAAATGTGGAAAAGAAAGGATTAGTGAAATTTAATTCAAGAGGGCAAGAATTCAAAATCAGTATGAATTTTAGCAAATTGAAGATTGGTTTCAGGATTTTATAGTTTGGGGATTTCAATTTATGTTTCTTTTACTTCTAGCCAGAAGTAGTATGCATTCCACATATTTATTTATTTATTTATTTAGACTCTCTTATAGGCCGCCCAATCCCATGGGACTCAGGGCGGCGTACAGCATGAATAAGAAGCGTACATTTAAAAACAGTAATCATAATTTAAATTAAAATATAATTAAAAAGAAAACATTATAAACACAACATTCAGGGGGAATCTGATTATCCTATTCACCCCATCTGCCGGAAGAGCCATGTTTTTAAGGCTTTACGGAAGGCCAGCAGGGTGGGGATGGTCCGGATCTCTGGTGGAAGTTGGTTCCAGAGGGATGGGGCTCCCACAGAGAAGGCCCTCCCCCGTGGCCCCGCCAGTCGGCATTGTTTGGCCGACGGGACCCGGAGGAGGCCCTCTCTGTGGGACCTAACCGGTCTTAGGGAGGTATGTGGTAGGATGCGGTCCGGCAGGTAACCTGGCCCTGAGCCATGTAGGGCTTTAAAGGTAACGACCAACACCTTAAATTGCAACCGGAGACTAATTGGTAGCCAATGCAGCTGGCAAAGGAGAGGTGTTACGTGGGTGTATCTTGGTACACCCACTACAGCTCGCGCAGCTGCATTCTGTACCAACTGGAGTCTCCGGATGCTCTTCGAGGGTAGCCCCATGTAGAGCACGTTACAGTAGTCTAGCCGTATTTATTTATGCCGTAACATATTTATGGACAATGGACGTATTTATGCATTAAGAACATTTATATGGCCATTCGATTCACTCACTGTGACAGTATGCAAATATAAAACCCAATTATAAAAAATAAAGAAACCCTCATTTTCCAAGTGACAACAATCAGACCAGACACTTGATGGGCTCTGTATCACTCTGGGATCCCCAGGCCCATTGGCAGAACCCATATCTTCAGGACCTTGCAAAAAAAGTGACAAAGTGTGAGGCCAATCTTATCTCCACAGGGAAGATATTCCACAGGTAGGGAGTCACCACAGATAAAGCTCTTCTTCTTAGTCCCATTAGATGGATCTCCTTAAGAGAGGAGACCCATAACGTTCTTGCCTCCTTTCTGTGGTGGGTTGGGTAGATATGACTGGGAAAAAACAGTCCTTCAAATAACCTTGTCCCAAACCATGTGGGGATTTGAAAATAACAACTAGCACCCTGAATTGGAACCAAAAACAAATGGCAGCTAATGCAACTCCCACAAGAGAGATGACACTTGAGCAAATCTAGGCTTGTACAAAACCATGTGGGCTATATCATTTTGAATCAATTGAAGCTTTCAGATACTTTTCAAGGACAGCCCCATGTACAGTGCATTGCAATAGTCAAGATATGAGGTGACTAGGGAAAGAGTAACTGAGCAAGGAGTGTGGTCCAGGAAAGGATGTAATTGACTCATAAACCACAATTTCACAAAGACTTTCCTCACCACAACTGCTTCCTGCTCCTTGAGCAGGAGTCATGATCCAGAAAAAAACCCAGATTACATACCAGGTCTGTATGGGGCAGTGTAAGCCCATCCAAAACCAGGCATGCTACTTAGTTGTATATTATTAAGTACACACCAGTGGTGGGTTCCTACCGGTGCAGTCCACTCTACCACACTGGTAGCGGCGGGCTGGTGACATCATCAAGAGGCTACCCACCCGGTGCGGTCGGTTGCCAGTGCCTAGGAGCCACCATCTTTTTTTGCGAATTCTTTGATGATTTTTTGCTTCTGCACATGCATGGAAGCAAAATCGTGGTGAAATCTCATGAGGGGATGCGTGCACGTGCAAGATTTCAGTGAGATTTCACTTCTGTGCATGCGCGGAAGCTAAAAATCACCGAAATCTCATGTGTGCGCATGTCCCCTCATGAGATTTTGCCACGATTTTGCTTCCACGCATGTGCGGAAGCAAAATCGCATGAGGGGGGCATGTGTGTGCAACGCGAGGGGGGAGTGCGCACATGCGCACACACAAAACATGGTGATGTGCACGCAACACAGCGGTAGCAAGGTTAGTGAGCAATCTGCCCCTGGTACACACTACTTAGTACTAGACAAAGCATCTGCAAAGAGACACAGCTATTTATATTAATCAATCCTTACAAGTTACTGTTCATGTCAACCGGAGCACACAGACAAGAAAAAGAAGTATTGTGGAGATGAAACTATGCTTTATAGCTACAGGTGTCATTTCACAATGATAAAAGCCTTATAGTCACCAATTTCTTTACTAGATATCAAAGGGGAAAAAAGCATGAGATGATTACATGACATACGTAAACCATACAATGCTCGCTTGATAGTGTTCATGGTAAAAAAAAAAAGCCCATTCTGAATTCAAGGAAATTTATTTTGAAAAAACGTGCAGCCCAGTTATGTGGCAGATTGGACTTTCAGGATTTTCATTTCACTGACTTAAAACAGTGACAATGTTTTCATGATAGTTCTTCCAATTTCCCACAAGTGAAATAATGTCTCGTTGTCTTTTCTAGTCTTCCTTCCATTTTCCTAGTACAGTGTAAAATGGATTGGGTTCTTGGGGAGCTTTTCATTTGAACAGCCCATAAATTTGCCGAGGCATCATCAAAATGAACACGGGCTTTAGCTTTCATGAATGAGACAAACTTACCATAAGTATCCAAATAACATTCTTTTTTTTTATACTCACAATGCATGTCAGTAGCAGATAATTTAGTGCAATGAAGACTAAAAATATAGGATGATCACTGATGGTATGTCTCTATAGCCTGAAATCCAATTGTATCAAAATTTACTACTGTGGTGTGTGCTGAATTATGTATATAATGAGCTTGTCTTTCCATCTGATATTTCCTTTTTATCTTATGGCAGAATAAAGGTAAGTGCTGTATAACTGAATTTCCCTGTTTTGCTGTCTATACCATCTTTTATACCAAATTGGGTTAAGCCACCCGAGGTCAACTATGTGTGAACTGGATGGCTATATACATTTGTTTAATAAGTAAGTAAGTAAGTAAGTAAGTAAGTAAGTAAGTAAGTAAGTAAGTAAGTAAGTAAGTAAGTAAGTAAGTAAGTAAGTAAGTAAGTAAGTAAATAATAAATAAATAAATAAATAAATAAATAAATAAATAAATAAATAAATAAATCAATCAATCAATCAATCTCCATTTATTTTTTCAATTACAACTACATATCCATTATTTGGGTGAATTATTGTGTCCCGTTTCCACCTGTAATCTCTATATCATAGCGATCCATGGGTGCATATATAAATGGAAGCAAGAGAAGGAAGAAAATAATGACAGTACACTGATTAGCCATGCCTGATTTTAAAGGCTACTGCTTTGATAAGTTGCACAACATGATTGTTGAAAAGAATCAGAATAAGGGAACACGAGTCAAAACAGTCGGAACAGGAAAGATAATATAATACAACATCTGGCAGTCTATTATAAACTAGTTTTGTTCAGCCACGCCAAAACAGGGCCGCTACCATTTAATAATATCTGATCAAAGAAAAGATTTTTAAAAATATAATTACAACAATATCTGTTGGTCCTGATAAGAGCCTCCAAACCGATAACACCCAGCAAGGAGCTCACTCTGCTCCCTATTCCCACTATCTCTTTATTATTATATCCTAGCACTGGATTTAGTGCTTAAAGAATGTTCTTTGGGGAGCTTGTAATCTTTTCTGAAAACAAGATGAAACAAGAGTTGTAGCATCCCCAGTAATGTACCTGCTGTTTATTGTGAAACAGACAATATCAATAAAAACCAATTTCAATTCAGGTCATGAATATTTATGTTTATGCAGTATATGCCTAGTTTTATGTCATTGTTTCCACTTTTTTCCCCCATTTAACTTACTGAGAGCCAGTTTGCTATAGTGGTTACAGCATCAGGATAGAAACTGGGAGATGGTGAGTTCTACTCCCACCCTAGGCAGAAATGGAAAGTGATAACCTCTTTCAGATTGATTGGCCCCATCTCACATCAGTTCCAGAATGGCCATTGGACTTTGGACTTTTGAGGGAGTAACATTAGCATCCAAAGAATTCCGCTGACCCGTTCATATGTTCAGAGCTACAAAGGAATGAAGTTGGTAGGTGTTAAAAGGAAATGTGCAATTTTTCTGCGGTGCAAATTTGACTATGGAAAACAAAGCATTCCCAAGGGTAGGATAGTCAATTATTTTGCCAGCTGGCTGGACATCACTTCTGAAAGACACCACTTTGAGGGAGACTTATTTAGATTTTTCAGGATGCACTTCTTTTTTTAATAGAAGTCAAGCTTATTGGCTTGAGTTTGTACAAGAATCATATTTCAAATAATTCCAAAGCCAGGAATCTATTTTTTTAAAAAAAGCTCAAAATATTTCCTTAATCGATTTGGCAATGTGGGAAGAAATAGCCATGTGGTTCAGTTCCAAGCTGGGATAAAGACACTGGAAACATGGAGGCTGATTGGAAGGATGGTTTAATGATGAACAGAACCAACAGCGTTTATGGTTCTGGTGCAGCTGACAAAATGGAGTTGAGAGTGGGTGGCTTTTATTCCTTCTTTTGGGCTTTGTATTTGAGCTTCCTGTCCTGTGCAAGAACATGTCCTTTAATGTTCTATTGGCTGTTGTCAGATTCCAATGGGGTCATGTCGGGGTTATGCAGGGGTCACAGCAATATCCCTCAACACTCCAGGGCAAGGTGTAATTGAGGGCAAGATGCTGTATTTTGTGGCTGTTCTTCTGTTAAACAATGGAATAAAAAACCCTTCCAGAATTCTGTAAATCAGCCGGCGTTATACCAACAGACAAAGGCTTACTTTTTTCTTATCCATGCTAACTATGCACATACATAAGCAACCTCTTCAAGCAACAGCAAAATGTTACACCGCACAATAGGCTCTTAGCCGAAATGTGCCATTACTCCCTCCCCAAATACTCCAATGTGGAGCTATAATTGCAAATTATGGTGATTAATCATTCTAGGCTTCTCCCACTTATATCCATGCCAACATGAAATCTGGGCCAATTTACAGCATATACTTTTTTAAAAAATGCATCTTCCTATGCAGTCGCTGCTCGGAGTCTGGATTTGGCCACCTCATTTGCATAGAATAAATTTGTGTTTTTACATACTTAATGTCTTACACTTTAATTAGTAATATCGTTTCCCCAGGCTGAGTGTGATCAATCACCCGGCAGTTCAACTTTATAGCTGCCTAAAACATGGATACTTTGACAAGTCAATCTAGTGCTTCTCTATTTTAAAAAAAATGGAAGGGATGAGATACTAAAGAGGGTGTGCGTGATCACTTGAAATTATCCCTTGAAACTGAACAGTGAAGTTAATTATTTAAAGCTAAATTTAATTTTAATATATTGTATTTCAATGCTCAGTTCATAGATTTTCCCCAATCCAAGTGATATCTCATATTGCCACCTTAGCACAGAAGTAAATTCCAGCTGAAATAACAATGTGTAAAATTGCGACTGTGTCACATCAGAGATTTAAAAATTATGGTCCAGAAGTCACGTACATCCTCGGCTCTTTTCAATAGTCCTCAGAATCTCTCTCCTTTGACTGAATCACCGAAGTTCAACATCAAATAGTTCCAGAATATTATGGGTGGGTGGGTGGGGGAATGGCTTAGATTAAAAAAAGCACTTTTTAAAAATCAAATGTCCCTCAAGTATATCAATAATTTCAGCCTCCCTTCCACCGTTGGTGTCAGTGCATTAGTAAAATACTTCTAATATTTTCTGCGGCTACTGTACACACTAATGTGGGAATATTGAGCATCAAGGAACATTCTGAAAAAATATAGGATTCACGCGTACTCCTAGAGATTAAACAGATCTACAGTATGTACAAAACATACAGTATCAGCCTTTGGGAATGAAATACAAAGAGATCCCATTTTCAGCTCCTGGAGAAAGACTGGCACATAAAACTGTTTTGTTTTGTTTATTATTTATATCCTGCCTTTATTGTTTTTACAAATAATTCAAGGTGGCAAACATACCTAATACTCTCTCCTCCTCCAATTTTCCCCACAACAGCAACCCTGTGAAGTGTGTTGGGCTGAGAAAGTGAGTGATTGGCTCAAAGTTACCCAGCTGGCTATAAAACGAAGACAATAAACAAAACAGTTGAAACTGAACAATTCAGTACATGGGATGCCATGGCATACTGAATCAAACAAATGCTAAGAGTGACTGAGAACAGAATTTCAGGACAATTTTAGAGATATGGAAGAGATGTAATAGCAGGATCAGAGTGTTCTATTGTAATAACAATGCACAGGTGCCAAGCATGTCTTGTTCTGAGAATTCAGCAGCTCCCAATCTGTTGTGATGTTAAAGAAGTGGAAGTGGATTTGAACCTCAGAATTACTATACTGAAAGCTTAAACCTGTAGGAAATGACCAGGATCAGCCCAAGGGAAGGTTTATAAGTCACAAGTCCCTGCACGCCCGCAAGAGATCTAAGTCCAGTCCATCTTGAATGCCTTCTTAATTCCCATGCATTTCTCTTGACCATTAGTAGCTCAGATTTTTGTAAAGAGCTTAAGCTTCAATAAATCTTGATACTTGTGCGAACTGCCTGAATCTCCTGATTTCCCTGGTGCTTGACAAAACTCTAGAGATTGGTGTGCTTCTTTATTAAGGTATTAATACATTTATTAAGGCATTATATGCATTCTAATGTCTGCAATAAAACAGAGGTGTTTATTTGAATCACTGGCTGAAAATCTTCCAGTGTTATAATAATACATGTGAAGTTTGGCATAGGAACTATTTTCTGTGCTTATTCCCTGACCTCTATAGTTGCTCATAAATTCATAAGCAAGATATTGCCTATATATATGAAATCTACCAAGCGAGTCAGCTTGAAACATGGATGCCACAAGCAACAGAAGTGATATGATTCCTTCTGGCACACTGGGGGATTTTCTATATGTTCAGGTCTGAGACAGAATGCAGCCTAATCAAATAGAATTCTTTATTGGCCAAGTGTGATTGGACACACAAGGAATTTGTCTTCGGTGCATAAGCTCTCAGTGTACATAAAAATACATTCATCAAGAATCATAAGATACAACATTTAGTGATAGTCATAGGATATTAAATAAGCAATCAAATCATACTAGGAAACTAAATAAAACAATATAAGTCATAAAGATACAAGCAACAAGGTTATAGTCATAAGTAGAAGGCGATATGTAATAGGAAGGATGAGAAGAATAATAGTAATACAGTCTTAGTAAATAATTTGACAGTGTTGCGTGAATTAGTTGTTTAGCAGAATGATGGCATGGGGGGAAATTGTCCTTGTGTCTAGTTCTTCCGGTGTGCAATACTCTATAACATCGTTTTGAGGGTGGAAGTTGAAACAATTTACAGTATGTCCAGGATGTGAGGGGTCTGTAGATATTTTCACAACCCTCTTTTTGAGTCGTGCAGTTTACAGGTCCTCAATGGAAGGCAGGTTGGTAGCAATTATTTTTTCTGGAGTTCTAATTATCCATTGAAGTCTGTGCTTGTCTTGTTTGGTTGCAGAGACAGTTATAGAGATGCAGATGACAGACTCTAACACTCTATTGAAAAATAAAGAGAGGTACTGGGACACTATATGTAGGTAGTTTCAAAAAAGTAATCTCTATTAGACTAAACAATAACTATTCAGAATCATAGCAATCCAGGGGTGAGATTTTGATAATGTCAGAGTTTAGGTGAGATTATATATTTATTTATTTATTCATTTTTATTAATTCATACATTTAACAAATTTATATAGCCACCTATCTCACAAAGAGCAACTCTGGGGGTTTCGATAATGTCAGAGATTAGACGAGATTATTAATTATATTATTTATTATTTACTCCCTCATACATTTATTGTTTATTCATTTATTTAACAAATTTGTATCACCACCTAGGCGATAAAAAAGTAACTCCGGGCAGCATAGGATAATTGAATAAAACAGAATATAAAATAAAATTATAAAAATCCATATTAAAAGATAAATATTATAAAAACCAATATACAACTGTAAGCAAACAGAGGATAAAAATGACCAAGTCAACAATGGAGCCATTTAAACATGTCTCTGAGAGCCCCAGGTCTGATAGTATTACCAGGTCTTTAGGGACTTCAATATTTATACAATTTATTGTATTGAAAGTCTTTTTTTTTTTTTTGCATTGAGGTCTCAAAGCCATAGATACTTTTTGGTGTTATTCTTCAATACCGCTGTGAGGTAGGTTGGTTTGCAAGAGAGATTGGTGGTCAAAAGTTATTAAATTAAGCTCTGTGATCAATTTTTCTGGAGAGTATTACTTCAAAAGAGAACTTCCTAAAGTTGTAATATCTCTGATTCCTTTTTGTAACCTGACTGTGAATAAATTATAGTAGGTTCTGTTAAACATGAATGCCCTAGATGATCGTGATTAGGATAAATAATGAGCATACACACTACCCAGGACCAAGATAAATTGTTTTAGACAAATAAAATACAGAATTAGTACTCAGAAATGTGTTTGTTGCCTTTGTAAAGCTGCCAATAATTCTAGGTAGTATATAGGAAAAGTTTAAAAATGCAATATAGCAATTAAAGAGCCAAAATAGCAGAGAACCACTCAGGGAATACTAAAACCATCATAATATATGCATTCAGAGAAACTCTAAACCTGGAGCCTGCTGGAAGAGCCAGATGTTTATGATCCTTTTACAAGAAAAACATAGTTGGAGGTTACTCAGACCTTGGCAAGGTGAGGGAGGCAAGGTGCTGTTCCAGAGGTGAGGAGAGCAAAAGAGCAGATAGAATTATGAAGGAAGGCAATATGTATCCTTTGCATTTTCAGAAGGGATTTTATAATTTACTGTCATGATATAAGGGGGAAAAAAAGATTTACCTGAATCTGATGCAATATGTGTTGACGGCCAAACCCTTAGGGCTTCAATATGTTGAAGCCCCAAGGAGTTGGCCTCAACACAGATTTTAGGATCAATGATTTCACCAACTTGCATCAGATTAAGATAAATCATTGATGGGTAAAGTGGGTTGACCGCTCACTAAGATAAGTACTGTTTTTAACTCCACTTCTGAACCACTGCATTTAGAAAACCTCACTGGGACATGGGGTAAAACATCTGCAAAATCCCTGATCAATACCTCAGTGTTGATTTTCCAGAGCCTAGGGAACCCATTTACTAAGTATGTAAAGTATTATTTTATTCATGTACAGGTAGTCCTCAACATTACAATCATTCATTTAGTGACTATTCGAAGTTACAACAGCACTGAAAAAAGTAACTTATGACTGTTTTTCACCCTTACAACCATTGCAACATCCCCTGGTGGCATAGTTGTTAGAATGCAGTATTGCAGGCTAATTCTGCCAACTTCCAGTAAGTTCGATCCTGACCAGCTCAAGGTTGACTCAGATTTCCATCCTTCCAAGGTCAGTAAAATGAGGACCCAGATAGTTGGGGGCAATATGCTGACTCTGTAAACTCCTTAGAGAGGGCTGTAAAGCACTGTGAAGCGGTATATAAGTCTAAGTGCTATCGATATTGCTATCCTCCTGGTCATGTGATCAAAATTTGTGGACACTTAGCAACTGGCATGTATTTATGATGGCTACAGTGTCCAGTGTCACATGATCATGTGATCATCTTTTGTGACAGTTAATGAGGGAGTCAAATTCACTTAACCACTGTGTTACAGGGGTGGGTTCCACTTACCTTCGCCACCGGTTCACATCGCGACAATTCGTGTCCCCTCGTGCGAATTGGCTTTCACGCATACTCAGAAGAAGAAATGAGCCTGAAACACAGCTGAGGAGCTCGTCAGCTGCGCTTCGGGCAAGAAATAAAGGTGAGACTTCACCGGCGGCGGGAGGGCCCTTTTCAAGCCACGGAAGGGGGAAAAAAGATGGTGGCATGCACAGAACAGCACCGACAGTGACGTCACCAGCGGGTCGCTACCGGTTCGGGCGATCCGGTCCAAACCGAGATGAACCCACCCCTGCTTTGTTACTAACTGCAGTGATTCATGTTATCATGAATTGGGGGGGTCATAAAATGGGGCAAAACTCACTTAATAACTGTCTTGCTTAGCAATGGAATATTTGTGCTCAGTGATGGTGACAAGTCAAGGACTACCAATATTCAATTTAGTTTTATTGTATGTGGTTGTTTTTTTAAAGGACTTTTATTGTTAACTTTCTTCAGTACCACTCACAGGGAACGTAGTAAATAATTAAAAATTAGTATAAAGAATTCTAAGAAGGCAGACCAGTGAAATTCATTGTGCCCTATTCCTATTTGCTTGTTTCCCTCCCATTGCTTTCTACTTTCTGTTTCCAACCTGCCATATTGTATGGAACAGTGATTTCTTCCAATCTCAACCTCCCCATTACCAAAATAAATAAAAAACTCTCTAGCATTTTTGTGAGAAGTGTCCTTGTTATGGTGAGGTAGTCCTTGGTGCTCTCTGAGCTTGCTTGTTTTCTTGCAGACACTTCATTACTCAAACTAACATCATCAGTGCTAGTAAGGAGTGGAGTTTGCTCTCAGTTTTATATTCTAGTGGCTTGCCTGTCAGTGTTGGTGGGTTCTAGTGGTCTTAGAGATTCTTTGGTTGGACTATTTGCTGTTGACTTCTTTGGCAGTTTCTTGATTGGGGTATTGTTTATTTGATTGTTGGTCTGATGTTAATCTTAATCTATGCTGATCTGGGTGCTGACTGCTGGTGGAGAGATGCTTGGGTCCTTGTTACTTTTTGGGCTGGGTGATAGTCTCTTTTGCATAGTCTATAGATGTTATTCATCTCTGTGTGTCTATTGATGGTTGATTTGTCAGAGTGCCAGGCTTCTAGAAGGGAATTTCTGGAATTTTTGGACTTGCATTGGTCTAGGATGGTCCCATTTTCCCAATTGAAACTATGGTTAAATCTATTATAATTTTCCTCTTCTGGGAAATGGTAGCACTTAGTGCAGTGAATCAGAATATTGACTATTATGTTAAAAGCCAATGAGTTAATCTAATAAATAGTTTCTAATTCTTTGACAACCTTGTAATCTATAAGTGAAATTGAATTGTCCCTGATGGGCTTTCTACTGGGAGCAAGAACTTGTTCAGAATACATTTTGTGGGTTTGCTTTAGATTTTCAACTTTACTTGTTAGCATAGTCATCAATTGATAGTGCTCAGAATTAAATTGATCAATGAGGTATTGCTGTGTTTCTTTTTCTTTACCTTTGGGCATTCACAATAACTTGTATGTAGTTCAAAGGATTTTTGTTGTGGTACTTGGTTTTCTCAGCACTGCTTTCTTTTAACAGTCCAAAATGTAATTCCTTTGGTCTAGTGACTCTAGTCTCCTGCCATTAATTAGATAGTCTCTTCTTGATAATCCTTTAGTTGTTATTTCAGTGTTCATCTATCTCTTTCCTAAAAGCCACGCCCTCCCAATTTTTTAAAGAGACTAAAATGACAGTAAACATAATTTGAATCATTGGAAGAATGGATAAATTTATTTGCCGTGCATTTTAGGATCAATCCTGCAGCAACACTTATTCATCAATAGAGGGGCCATATTTAAGCAATCATAAAATGTCAGATTCTTTTCCAAAAGGAGCTTAACATTTATTGAACAAACTACTGTCAACTTCACAAGAAGGCAGCGGTTGACATATAAACAAAATAATGAGGCCTCACAAAGATTTTTTTTCTAAAATGTACCAAGATGATCATACAGTTGATATCCAATCCTAAAAAGCAGACGATATCACTTCAATATCTTCATTATTAAGGCTGGTTGCTCTATCTGTTGTTATTAATTTGGTCTTCCTTATATATAAGCTTAATCCAATTTTTTTTCTTCACCATGCTCCCTTCATCATTAAAACTTGTAGATTATCTGAATGTCCAGTTCTCAGGGTGGTATCATCAACTTCCTGATGTTTTGTTAGAATATTCATGACTGAGAGAGAGCCAATGGTAACAAGGTCAGACAATGAATAGGCATAGCAATTAAGTCAGCCAATGAGAGTTAAACACTTCTGAGTCTGTGCAGAGAAACTGAAACTAATCTTGTGTCTGCTCTCTGCTGTACTGCTGCATGTGTCTGAACTTGTCTGTCTCTGCTCTGAACTCTGAACTAGAAGCTGCTTGTATTTTGCTTGTAACTGCTACAATGTAGAAGAAGAACTCTGCTACTAGTATTGTAAATATATATATTAGTATGTTTATAAAGAAGTAAATTAATCCTGCTGCATCAGTCTGCCTGTGTGTGCTTTTTGGATTTAATTTTCTGCAACAAACTCTGATACTTTTTCTTTCTCCAATTTTAACACCAAGTTCATGTTCTCCCAATCTAGCTTCCTTCAGTATATATATATATATATATATATATATATATATATATATATATATATATATATATATATATATATATATATATATATATATATATATATATATATATATATATATATATATATATATATATATATATGTCTTTGGTTATTCGGGTTTTCTCCCGCGTGAAATTGGAAGTATCTTTGCAACGTTTCGACGAAGTCCCATTCGTCATCATCAGGCTGGAGTCTTCAGCTTGCTGCTTCTAGGAGCAATGTGAGATTGCAGCTGTTTCTTCCTTTTAACTGCCACTGGGGGTTTGAACTGATAGGGTGGGAGCTTGGCTGTGTTCTGATTGGGTGGAGGTGTGTTCTGATTTGTTGGGGGCTTGGCTGTGCTCTGATTGGATGGGGGGTTGGCTGTGCTATGATTGGCTGGGGTGTCAGTTTGCTTCATGTATGGAATGGAGGGGTTTAGAGTGGCTAAAGATGCAGCTATGGTCTGGCTTCTGGTTTGTGGCCGTGCCTCATTGGTGTGGGTTTGGGTTTGCTTTTTGCATGGGTGTGTGGTGGTGACATCCTGTGTGGTTTTCGTGAGTGTGGGTCTAGTGTCATTCTTAGTGTTAGGGACTCGTTTGTCAACAAGTGCTGGTTTCCAAATGGCTGGTAGGCGGGAGGTGTCATCTCATTTATTCATGCTTTGTGGGCGTTTCTCTATCTCAATGGCTTCTCTGATTATTCTGTTGTTAAAATGTTCAGTTTTGGCGATAGTTCTGGTCTTTTTAAAGTTAATTTCATGTCCTGTGGCTTTAAGATGTTGGACCAAGGAAGAAGTTGGTCCAACATCTTAAAGCCACAGGACATGAAATTAACTTTAAAAAGACCAGAACTATCGCCAAAACTGAACATTTTAACAACAGAATAATCAGAGAAGCCATTGAGATAGAGAAACGCCCACAAAGCATGAATAAACGAGATGACACCTCCCGCCTACCAGCCATTTGGAAACCCGCACTTGTTGACAAACGAGTCCCTAACACAAAGAATGACACTAGACCCACACTCACGAAAACCACACAGGATGTCACCACCACACACCCATGCAAAAAGCAAACCCAAACCCACACCAATGAGGCATGGCCACAAACCAGAAGCCAGACCATAGCTGCATCTTTAGCCACTCTAAACCCCTCCATTCCATACATGAAGCAAACTGACACCCCAGCCAATCATAGCACAGCCAACCCCCCATCCAATCAGAGCACAGCCAAGCCCCCAACAAATCAGAACACACCTCCACCCAATCAGAACACAGCCAAGCTCCCACCCTATCAGTTCAAACCCCCAGTGGCAGTTAAAAGGAAGAAACAGCTGCAATCTCACATTGCTCCTAGAAGCAGCAAGCTGAAGACTCCAGCCTGATGATGACGAATGGGACTTCGTCGAAACGTTGCAAAGATACTTCCAATTTCATGCAGGAGAAAACCCGAATAACCAAAGACCTACATACAAACACCCGCGAAAACCTCAGAAAACATATATATATATATATATATATATATATATATATATATATATATATATATATATATATATATATATATATATATATATATATATATATATATATATTCCATGTTTAGGCTGAATTGTTATTGTTAGTTGCGAAGTCGTGTCCGACCCATCGCGACCCCATGGACAACGTTCCTCCAGGCCTTCCTGTTCTCTATCATCCTCTGGAGTCCATTTAAGCTCACGCTGACTGCTTCAGTGACTCCATCCAGCCACCTCATTCTTGTTTATTCTGCTGAATAAACAGAGAATATACAAGCATTTCTTAGATCTTTGCCAATCTGGAGTCAGTTTGATTCAACCTGTTCCCTTTGTGGCTTCCTGTTCTGTATATAGCTTTTTCGTGAATATAATGAACTATTTTTCTAAGGATTTCCCACAACTCGAATGGTCAACACAGACAAAAGCCTTTCTATCATCAGTGAAGTCTTTGAAGCATATATTGACTTTTTGGGGGTATTCTTTGAAGAAATGAAATGAAATCATTACGTTGGCAGTAACTGGCAAGTTGATTTCTTGCTAAATTTCTTTTTTTCAGAAGCCCAGCTGTGTTTTCCCCATTACTATTTCCAGTTTGGGTATTTCAGTCTCCAGTTCAGGCTCAGCACATCTTGCTTGGCTATTCTGTCAATTCTGGATTGACCTTGATCTTAAAATTCATCAATCTCCTCTTCTGCATCAAAGGTTGGAGCATAAACTTAAGAGAACCATCATGTTCAAAGACTGCATA
Source organism: Diadophis punctatus similis (assembly GCA_023053685.1). Classification (NCBI taxonomy): domain Eukaryota; kingdom Metazoa; phylum Chordata; class Lepidosauria; order Squamata; family Dipsadidae; genus Diadophis; species Diadophis punctatus. Next base: position 217,593,949 of record JALIGW010000001.1, on the reverse strand, counting down.
TGAAGTCTAATTGGTATTAATCAGTTATTGACTGCATTTTACCCAAATACTGCTTTTGCTATTTTTTTCCTGACCAGAAAGGAAACTACTCTGATCTTCCATTTCATTCTTTATTTATTTCCCATCTTTATTATTTTTATAAATATCTCAAGGAGGCAAACATACCTAATGTTTGAGCCGTGGTGGTGCAGTGGTTAGAATGCACCAGGCTACTTCTGCTGACTGCCAGCTGCCTGCAGTTCAGCAGTTCGAATCTTACCAGGCTAAAGGTTGACTCAGCTTTCCATCCTTCCGAGGTGGGTAAAATGAGGACCCAGATTGTTGGGGGCAATATGCTGAACTCTGTAAACCGCTCAGAGAAGGCTGTAAAGCACTGTGAAGCGGTACATAAGTCTAAGTGCTATTGCTATTGCTAATACTTCCTCCTTCTATTTTCCACAGAAAAACAACCCTGTGAGGTGGGGTGAGAGCCCTTGACTGGCCCAAAGTCACCCAGTCAGGTCCTTTTCTATTTCTGCTGCCAGGGTGGCTCAGGGTTGGAGCTGGGTCTGGCAACAAAATACCATATTTTTTTGGAGTATAAGACGCACCTTTTTCCTCCCTAAAAGAGGCTGAAAATTTGGGTGCGTCTTATACTCCGAACATAGCTTATTCTAAGCTTTTTTTTTCAGCCCTAACGAGGTGCTAACAATCTTCCTGGCTTGCAGCATTTTTTTATTCCTACTCCCTCCAAAGTAGTTTTTTCCAGTCTTAAGTCTTTGCAGGCTTGTTTTCATTCCTACTCCCTTCGAAGAATATTTTTTTCAGCCCTAACCAGGGGATAAAATAATGTGCTGAAGCTGACCAGACTAAGGACGCTAGCCAGATGAATACCTGGTAGGTAGATTTTTTTCCCCTATTTTCCTCCCCCAAAACTAAGGTGCGTCTTATACTCCAGTACGTCTTATACTCCGAAAAATATGGGTATGTGAGTGTTGTTTTGCTTTCCACACAGAAAGTCCTGTTACTAAAAGAGAAGGCAAGTTTTAAAGTTTCTACCCCAATTTCTTTCTTTAAAAAATTATTGTCTTACAATCAGTCATCTGATCTGGTTTGTTAGTCCAATAATGTGCCGTGTAAATAATTCATGTAACTGCAAACTGAACAAATGCTGACATCCCCCCACTATTCAAGCTTCAGCTATACAGTACATTGCAATAAAAAGGAACCACCCCCCAAAAAGAAAGGAATCCTAAATATGTGCTGAAATTGCCAGATGTCTTTCAATCGGGACTATAAGGAGTGCAGAAAAGCATAAGGTTCTTCATCCCATTTGCTAAAAGTATCCACAAAATACTTTCATTAAAAAAAACTATTATTTTAATTCTACTGTATAGCTTGTGTGCTACTACTTACAGATAGTCCTTGACTTACCACCACAATAGAGTGCAAAATTTCCATTGCTTAGCAAGGCAGTTGTTAAGTATGTTTTGCCCCATTTTACAACATTTTTTGCCACAGTTGTTAAGGGAATCACTGCAGATGTTAAGTGAATCATGTGGCCATTAAGCAAATCTGGCTTCCCTTATTGACTTTGTTTATTGGAACCCAGCTGTGAAGGTTACAAATGATGATCACATCAGGGGTGGCTTTTCTCTTACCTTCCCTAACAGGGGTGGGTTCCAACTTGCTTCGCTGCCGGTTCGCTTCCTCCCATGCCGCGTGGCCGCGCCACATGGGTGCGCACGCACATGCGCAGTGCAAAAAACCCTAAATGTTTTTTAAAGCCGAAAAAAATCGGGAAAAATTCAAAAAAAAGATGGCGGTGCCCACGGACCGGCACCGACCAATCCGGTTCGGTGATGTCATCGTGATGTCACCAGGGGGGGTCACTACCGGTTCAGGCGAACCGGTTCGAACTGGGAGGAACCCACCCCTGGTCCCTACCGGTTTGGAAGTGCGCATGTCATGTTGGAAGTGCCCGCTATGCTCGCTCCTGTGCACACATTACATCTGGGTTCTGACCCTCTGCGCATGCACAGAAGCCTTTGCGCATGCGCAGAGGGTTCGTTGCCAGCCGCTTTCAAGCAGCGGTGACCGGGGAACCAATTCGGCCCTAGTAAGTTGGCCATCACTACCGGTTCAGCGAACAGAGCCAAATTTCCGGCACCAGCTCGTGCGAACCGGTCCGAACTGGTAGCAACCCACAACTGGATGACATGACCCAGAGATTGTGCAACTGTCATAAATGTATGCCAGTTGTCAAGCACCTGCATTTTGATCACGTGACTATGTAACATATGTAACATCCTGATACTGTAACAGTCATAAGTTTTGAAAACCAGTCATAAGTCCCTTTTTTTCAAAGCCATTGTAACTTCGTATGGTCATTAAAAGAATGTTTGTAAGTCAAGGACAATCTGTAGTTTGATTCATCTTCATCATCATCATCATCATCATATCATCATCATCATCATCATCATCATCATCATCATCATCATCATCATCATCATCATCATCATCATTATTATTATTATTATTATTATTATTATTATTATTATTATTATTATCTCTTTTATTCATTAAACATGAAACTCAGTCAACTGAACATTTAAAAAAGTGTCACAAATACCACTGACTGGTGCTAATGGTTGATACGGGTTGCTGCAGCGTCCTAGGTATCAACCAAGTATCTTCTTAAAATGTACGATGTTCCAAGTAGCGCAGGTTTTTTTGCAGTTCTGCTGGTGATACTGGAGGAAGCTGCAATTTCTTGATGTGTTTTGTGAAATTTTTGGACATGGTATCAAGTGCCCCGATGACAATGGTTATCACAGTTACATGTTTCATCCATAGCCATGTAGTTTCAATGGCCAAGTTGCGATATTTTGTAATTTTTTCCAGTTCTTTTTCTTCGACTCTGGCATCTCCTGGTACAGCGATATCAATAAACTGTACTCTCCTCGACAATTGTGATATCTGGCGTGTTGTGTTCCAAATGACGATCTGTCTGTATTCAAAAGTCCCACAAGATCTTCACCTTCTCATTTTCAGTAACTTTTTCCACTTTGTGCTCCCATGACTTTTTGGATACAGGTATGTCATATTTTTTACATAATGACCAGTGGACTAATTTAGCAACTCGATCATGTCTAACTTTGTAACCAGTTTGCACGATTTTGCTGCACTCACATATTAAGTGTGAAACAGTTTCAACTTTCTCATTGCAAAGTCAGCAGTTTGGATTGTCAGTGGATATTATTATTATTATTATTATTATTATTATTATTATTATTATTATTATTATTATTATTATTATTATTATTATTATTATTATTATTATTATTATTATTATTATTATTATTATTATACAATTGTATCACAGCAGCCAGTTGTTTCGTCGGATTTGGCATTGATTACTAGTCGAGCCCCACCCAGGGGCCTAGGACGTCATAATGTATTTTCGAAGTATATGTGCAGAACCGAGCAGTGCGGCTTTCTGCATTTGACTGATGGTGATTTTGTCAATTTTGAGCTGTTTTAAATGTAATTCCAGTGCTTTTGGGATAGCACCCAGTGTTCCAATCACCACTGGAACATTATAATAGTGTTCACCATTATTATTATTATTATTATTATTATTATTATTATTATTATTATTATTATTATTGTTGTTGTTGTTGTTGTTGTTGTTGTTGTTGTTGTTGTTGTTGTTATTATTATTATTATTATTATTATTATTATTATTATTATTATTATTATTATTATTATTCTGATCTTTTTGTATAGGTGGCAAAAATGTCTAATATTCTTGCCTCCTATTTCCCCCACAACAACAAGTTTATGAGGTAGGTTGGGCTTAGAGAGAATGACTGGCCCAAAGTCATCCATCCATCTTTTGTGCCTAAGATTCAATTTCCGGGTGTCTAGGCCACCTATTTCACCATTGCACTAAATTGGCTTTTATATAGACATGCACATGCTCAAATACATACTCACGCAGAAAGAAACAAATACATGAAGGGGAGAAAGTATGTTGGAAGAAATATCCATCTGGTTCAGTTCCAAGCCGTGAGAAAAACATGGAAACATGGAGGCTGATTGGAAAGATGGTTTAATGATGAAGCAGAACCACATGGGTTGTAGTTCTGGTGCAGCTGACCACAAGGAGTTGAGAGGGGGGTATTTATACCTTCTCTTGGGCTTTGCACTTGAACTTCCTGTTCCTGTGCAAGAACATGTATTTTATTGGCTGTTGTCAGACTCCCATGTAGGGGTTATGTAGGGGTCATAGCTGAGGTTGTCTGAGCTCCCAGGTTTGGTTGAAGTCAACTGCTGAGATGCTGCAATGAAGAGGCTTTGGACAATTCCTATTGTGGCTGAGGGCTAATCCTACCTTTGTTGGATCTTGGGTGAGTGTATTTGCTTATGAATAGAGCTATCTCTTTATCTCTTAAGTGCTGACATCTGCTGAGGGCTATTAAGAAAGGAAACATAAATATATTTATTTCTTAAGAAAGAAATATAGTATTCTGCCTTTTTAATATTTCTCAAAATATTTCATTCTTCTAGGAGAGGGGTGGGTGCTACCTTTCTACTACAAGTATACTAATACCATTCTATAAAGCCTTAGTTAGACTGCACCTAGAGTACTGCATCCAGTTTTGGTCACCACACTATAAAAAAGACATTGAAGCTCTAGAGAAAGTGCAGAGGAGAACAACCAGGATGATTAAGGGACTGGAAACTAAAACATACGAAGAGCGGTTACAAAACTGGGGATGGCTAGTCTAGAAAAGAGAAGGACCAGGGGAAACGTGGTAGCATTGTTCCAATATTTGAGGGGCTGCCACAGAGAGAAGGGGGTCAGGCTATTTTCCAAGGCACCAGAAAGCCAGACAAGGAATAATGGATGGAAACTGATCAAGGAGAGATTCAACCTGGAAATAAGGAGAAACTTTCTGACAGTGAGAACGATCAACCAATGGAACAGCTTGCCTTTGGAAGTTGTGGGAGCTCCAACACTTGAGACTTTCAAGAAGAGATTGGACTGCCATTTGTCAGAAATGGTGTAGGGTCTCCTGCTTGAGCGGGGGGGGGTTGGACTAGATGACCTACAAGGTCCCTTCCAACTCTGTTAATCTGTTAAAGGTGGGGGCTGCTTTCCAAGAGCATGTTTCTCCATTTCTCATCCAGAGAAATATAATATTCTGCCTTTTTAATATTTCTCAAAATATTTCATTCTTCAAGGAGAGGGGTGGGTGCTTACTTTCTACTACAAATATACAAGTTATTTTTTCCCTTCTTCACTTATAAGAGCATATGCATTGAGAAAAAGAAGCATTTGCTGGATCTAATCTAGAAGAAAGCCTAAACAGGTTAAAATATTGACATGCTAATGTATGCCATGGATTTTAAAAGGAGGAAGAAAATGAAGAGAGGCATTCTTACCATAAAGCCATTATCGTCTGTGACCATTTTTATTTCATGACTCCCTTAATTATGCAAAACAGCTGAGCATGGCAGAGAACACCAGAGCAGAGGTCACATTTTAAAACAACTGAACTGCAACAAGTGACAGTAACAAAACACCCAACAGTCCAAAAGACACAAGCTCGCTGGCAGCTGTTTTCCATGTACTGAATTTAAAGCCCTTTGTGGTTCACAGCATCCAGTGTATTTCTTGATGGAACAAAGAGGTGAGGAGGAGATGAGTTATAAAAAGTCTGAAATCATAACCTGAATGATGCTGGCAAATTTGTCTTAGTGGCAAGTTGAAGTCTTGCGGAACTCCCTGAGGCAAACAGAATAATGAAGTTAGTGATGAAAAATAACCCACTATAAAAATGAAACAGAGGGAGGGAGGGAGGGAATGTCATTACATCTGCAACCATCCTCTGGGAAATTTTTATCATCATCATCATCTGTCTCTGAATATTTACAACATGATTATGCATGTGCAGCTGTGTGTACATATCAGATTGCCAACTACATACAACTTGCACTCATATCAGGGTGAGACACAGCTATCTACAAACTCTTAGAAAATGCCTCAGCACTTTTTCCAATGTTTGTTTAAGCCTTCATTATTGCTGTCAGTATAATACATAGTAAGGTTAAACTACAGGGGAAAAATATTTCTTTTTCAAATATTAATTACATAAGTGTAACTTACAGTACATCAAGTTATCTTCTTCACTCCGCTCTGCTCTCCTCTATAATATTGCAATTAATTCCTACTGATTCCCCTCATCCTTTCAATCACCCTTTTATTTATTCTATTTATAAAGTTGCTTTCCTTGAGGCACTCAAGGCTGCTTACACAGGGATCCCCTCACAGTTTATATCTATAACAACTCTGTGAGATGGATTTACCTGACAGATGACTAATCCAAAGTCACCCCACAGTTTCCATGGCAGAGGGCAGACTTAAATCTGGCTGTCTCCAGTATTATTTCAACACCTTAGCCAATATACTGCACTTCTCTTCATATAATAGAACACATTCGGGTTTCTCTGAAATTACTTTACTCTCCTTTTAAGTTTATTTTAAGTCATACATCTGCAAGTAATTAATTTTCAACACGTTTCAGAATGGTACAGAATACACATTATACTCCTTCTATAGTGTTTGCCAGCAAAAATAAATAAATAAATCTTAACTAGAGAGAGAGAGAAGCAGCTGCCATCAGTGTATCTCAACAAAATGGATCACACCATGATTGCAAAAGATTGGAATGTCTCATATTAGTAATCCAGTACTGAAAATCAAAGGTAGAATTAGGCCAATTTCAAAGGGATATAACCCAGGAATGTGGAAAACTGAATGGTTTGTCCATCCCTAATACAGACTCATGACTGTCATGTCCACATGTAGTGCAGAACAGACCTGGATTCAATTTACATTGATACTATCCAAGATCAGAAGATCAGAATCCTATTAAATACTGGCCACAAATGTGGCATACAGTTTAATTGAATGAATGAATGAATGAATGAATGAATGAACGAATGAATGTTTTTTTATAATTTCTCTAATCTTCAGTCTTATTTAGATGCATTACCAAATGTTCAAAAGACTGAAGATAGAAGGATGCACCCCAATTTGTCATTTCAAGTCTCTGATAAAGATATGTGTCTTATCAGACCCAAGCAGTAAGATTCTTACAAAAGAATCTTATAAAAGATACTTAGTAGAGCAGGGGTGGGTTCCAAATTTTTAGTGCCGCTCTGTGGGCATGGCTTAATTTTGTGGGTGTGGCTTAATTTTGTGGGGGGTGGCTTGATGGTCATGTGACTGGGTGGGAGTGGCTTTGCGGTCATGTGACTGGGTGGGGTGGCTTGATCATGTGACTAGGTGGTCATGTGATTGGATGGGCGTGGCCAACTTGACGTCACTCACATCAAGGGTTAGGGTTAGGTTGCCTGGACTCTCCTCGCCTCAAAGGCCTCAACAACATACAATTTCCCTGTCTATTTACTACTACTGAACATCCAAAATATACTATTTAATCCTATGTATATATGCCATATGTGTACATATATATTACACAAGCACACAAAAATATACATTATCTACTATATATACTGTATGTGTATGTACACACACACACACACACCTCTCTTCTAAAACTATACACATTCAACCTCACTTACTGCATTTGGAAAAACACACCCATAGTCCACTTTCTGCCACACATTTAACCATAACTTCTGTACATTAGAACATTACACATGCCTTCAGATGTACGTCCCTAGTTTGCACATGACTGTTAGAACCAGGAGATGTCATGGATTGAGTAAAATGTGGTGAAACTCACTTAACAATGCTCTTGCTTAGCAACCAAAATTTTGGGCTCAATTGTGGTCATAAATCAAGGACTATATTTGCCTTCCTCTGCATGGCAGCCTTATCCTAGTAAACTCCTTCTCCTTTCTGGCAATTTTCCTCTCTGTTAGAGCACCAAAATAACCCAGACAATGTAAGGTTTCCTGCTGCAGCAGGAGGTTGGACTAGATGACCTCCGAGATGTCTTCCAGTCCTAAAGTGCTATGCTGTTGAAGTTTCAAAGTGTCTTCTGAAGCCACATCTAGTGCCAGGGTTTGTGGTACTTCCTTCCTCTTCTCTCTCTCTCTCTCTCTCTCTCTCTCTCTCTCTCTCTCTCTCTCTCTCTCTCTCTCTCTCTCTCTCTCTCTCTCTCTCTCCCTCCCTCCCTCCCTCCCCCCCTCTCTCTCTCACACGCACACCTTGTCTGGGCACAAAGTATTTGTTGTTACAGAAGTTTTCATTTCTCTCTATAATACACCTGATACTAATCAATACCCTATCTCCCAACTAAGTAAAGCCTATGCATATTTACTTGGCATTAAGGCTACTCTCTTTCAGTGGGATTTACTCTTAATAGATACACAATCATGATTGCAGGCAGGCAGCTAGCTCTGTTGTTTAACAGGTTCTAAGTAAAATTTCTACATTAACAAAATTTATACCTAAACAACAGAATATAGGAGCAAAAAATCATAACAACAGAATATAGGAGCAAAAAATCGTAGTCTGAGCTATCCTTCTTTCCCCCTCCCCCCTTGCTTCCTTTTGCTTTCAGGGTGGGAGGGAAAACCAAATAAAAATGGGAAGGAGGCAAGGAAAATGCTGCATGGCTGCAAAATAGGAGAAGGGCATTTTTCAGCTGCTTTCTGGGACTGAACAGTTTAGCAGACCCAAGCAGGGGTGGGTTCTAACTTACCTTGCTGCCGGTTTGCTTCCTCAAGATGGCGACCGCATGCACAGTGCCGGAAACTCAGCTTCTGCACATGCTCAGAAGAAAAATAATTTAAAAAAATTTTTTAGAAAAAAGAAACCCGAAAACAAGATGGCAACTGCATGCACAGTGCCGGAAACTCGGCTTCTCCACATGCTGAGAAGAAAAAATAAATTTAAAAAATTCAGAAAAATAAAATAAAATAAATTTTAAAAAAGGTGGCTGTCCCCATGGACCGGCACCGACCGATCCGGTTCAGTGACATCATCGTGATGTCACCAGCAGGTCGTTACCAGTTTGGGCAAACCAGTCCGAACCGGGAGGAACCCACCCCTGTACTAGAGTATCTTTTTATTTTTCAGGCCACAGAAGCAGCTGAAAAATAACATGCCAAAACCTAATGATTTTTATACCATGCAAAATGCATTATGAAAAAGCTTCATGGTGCAGACAGACATCACAAATAATTACACTTTCAATCTTCACTTTCACAAGTTTTACAAACCTAGCATTTCTCAAGTACAAAGATTAGTACTTTCTCCAAGATTTCAACAAGTTTGCAAAGACAGTGAGAGCTGCAAAAGGTGAATACATTATTTGGAGCTGCATTAACCCAGCAGGATTTCTTAGGCTTCCTATCAGAATAAAATTTCTAAGATTGCCTCCTATACATCGATTGTAATATTCCATTAATTCATATATATGTTTGAGAAGATTAAGAGGTAACTCTCATTAATTAGTGCTCAATAAAAGCTCAAACATATTATCATCTAGGTACATATGAAAATATTTGAAGCAAAAACATTGATAGCTCTTCCTGAAAACCAGAAATATGTCCAATATTTGATGCCACAGCTTTGTATTCAAGGTTTCTCCTAAACCATTTATTTATTTAAACAATTTATAACAATGTATCTGGGAGACCTACAAGAACTCACAGCAGCCAGCAATAAAATTAAACGATTAATCCACATAACCAAAATCCAGGAACGAAACAAAAATCACCTCCGATTTACCACAAAAAAGGCAGCAATAAGACTAATCAACCTATCAATCACCAGAGCTTATATTATTCATGTTTGGCAGGAAAGACCAGAATTCTTTTCCTGAAAGATTTGTTTCCTTACCTAAGATTTATATCCCACAAACTTAGGCACTGTCTTTTAATTCCTTTAATTTTAGAATTAAAGGACAGTCAATTTCACAATTTAGAATCAGAATTATTCTTTCAGAACCACACACAGACACACACACACACACACACACACACACCTGGTTGGGAAGGGGTTTGGCCTAAAATAGTTTTCTCATCTGTTTTCTCCTGGTAGCTCAAGTGACTACAAGCTCTTCCTGGGAGTGAAGGGCCATCAAAAGCAAGATGAGATAAGGCACAGAGACTGAGGACAAAAAGAGATTGCCTGAAAGCTTAATAAAGCACCATATATGAGATCTGGCAACCATATAAATTTTCATAAATAAATAAACAAACCAAAACAAACAAATCACCTGCCACCAACTCTACCACCAGTATTAGAAATGGAACATTCCCAATTTTGCTGAAGTCCAATGCCTACTAATCTGAACTTTTGGCCACGCTAATATTGAGTTGAGGAGAACTTGTTTACAAGACCCAATGGTTTTTTGTTTTGTTCGTATTTCAAAGTAGCAAAACCACAAAAACTCCCATAGGTTCCACCTCCTTAGACTGCATATTATCAAACGGCAGGTTCAACTGAGATGTCAGTAGTTAAAAATATGGGTTTGACATCTAATAAAAACATGCATTGCACAAACAGCTCCCTTTTACAGCAGTTCAAAAATAGGACTGAATATGCCAACCCAGAAAAAAAAAACTGGACATAAAAATGCAATATGAATATGCAACGGAACTGTCTGTCAATTAAATTTAGAGCATTACAGGTTTATGCATGTCATCTGCCAGCTATTGTTTTTTTCAATGTGGAGTATATAATTTTAGACTATGTAAGTAAACAGAAAACAAAAAGTGACAGGAGATAGGAAATGTCATGTTGATGTTGCAGATACTGCTTGACCCAGTACTACATTATCTGAGCAAACATAGGCTGAATCTGCTTGTAATGATCAATGGATTTCCATTTTGATAAGTTTGAAGTTCAGTTAAATATTATTTTCAGGATACAAATGCTATTGATGACATTTAATTACCACTTTATTGTTGAGTCCTGGTAGAAATTATTATAGTCAACATTTTTTCTTTTTATTTATTTAGTGTCGATGGTACATTAATCAGGAGACTATAGTTTTAATACAGAGTAGTTGTTTGGCTGCCTAAGACTACCAGTCCATTTGGTTCATATTTGCATGCTATTCAGAAGTGCACCACAGGGGGCACACTAGCTCAAAACTCAGAATGGCTAACACCACTTTGCAGAAACATCTAGGCCTTTCCCCCTCTCCCCCAATCGATATCACCTCACATTCAGGCATCACATTCGGGCATCACATTCAGGCAAGTCTGGCATCAGTAGAGTTTATACTTTGTGTTTTTATTTTCCTTTGGATTTGCCTGGATGTGGGTCAAACAGAATTACAGAATAAATCCTTTGTAAACTCATTTCGAATTATGAGTGAGTGCCATGTCTTACTTGTTCCTTACAGCCATTACCAGATGCATGTAGATGTTCCCTCTTTTTGATGGTATATCAAACTCCAAAGGGGGTCTTTCATCAAATCAGAATGAGGCACCAATGTCTTTGCCC
>JALIGW010000001.1:217384970-217577470 GCA_023053685.1 Diadophis punctatus similis | reverse complement strand
AGAGGGAGGGTCTAATTATTCTCCAAAGCACCGGATGGCAGGACAAGAAACAATGCTTGGAATCTAATCAAGAAGAGAAGCAATCTGGAATTAAGGAGAAATTTCCTAACTCCTAAAGTGAGAACAATTAACCAGTGGAACGGCTTGCCTTCAGAAACCGTGGGTGTTTCATCACTGGAGTTTTTAAGAAGAGACTGGACAGCCACTTCTCTGAAATAGTATAGGGCCATGATGGCAAACCTATGGCAAGCGTGCCAGAGATGGCATGCAGTGTCCTCGCTGTGGGCATGCGCGGTGTCGCCAGTTGCTCTTCTGGTTAGCTGGTCTTTGCGGGCGCTGGGGCACCAGAAAATGGCCTGAAAATGGCCAAAAACCAGGCTGTTTTTCAGGCCATTTCTGGGCAGTTTTCTGGGCCGTTTTTGGGCCGTTTTTGGGCTGTTTTGGGGCCTTTTTCAGGCTGTTTTTCAGGCCAAAAACGGCCCAAAAATGGCCTGAAAATGGCCCCAAAATGGTCTGAAAACAGCCTGAAAATGGCCAAAAAACAAACATGCACACACCAGCCAGCTGGTCTTCGGGTTTCTGCTGCTCCGGCATGGGCACATGCATGCACATGCATGCGGGTTCCGGTTTGGGCACTTGGTGCTGAAAAGGTTCGCCATCACTGGTATAGGGTCTCTTGCTTCAGCATGGGGCTGGACTAGCTGGACTTCCAACTCTATTCTATTCTGTCTTTCATGAGGTATTGCTAGGAGAATCTTTCTCTAATGGTTGGAATCACATAAAATCCTTAGTGAACGACTAGAGCAGGAAAAGCACACATTGGTTGGGAATAAGCATGAAAACCTTAGCTTCAGAGCTGCCTTTCTATGCAGAGGCATCCACAGAATCTGGTGTCTTCACCAAAAACACAGCGTCTGCAGGGAGTGGTCAAAAAAGTCAAAATGGCAGCCAGTTGTAATTGAAGCTCCGTCTGTAATGCGTGTTCCATTGCAACTGCCATTTACACTCTTTTGGCCTTACCCTGTGGACCAGAAAATGAGCATGACACCAACACAATGCGAGTTCTGCCCCTTTTGTTGCAATGTTTATACAAAAGGGCAGAGCTTGCATTGCAACAGCACAGTGCTCATTTTGTCATTTATCCTCCTGCTTATCCTCTCTCAACACCTGCCTCTGCTTCTGTGTCTGATGTGTCCTTGTAGACAAAGCTGCCATGTTCTGAGTTACGTACTTTGGCTAGATACTACGTCTTCTAAAGACCCATACCATTCTTTTGATTTTCAGTATCTTTAGAAGGAGCACTTTAATGTATATGCCATAGTATGGTGTCATTTCATCTAGAAATGCCTTAAAGAGTATGCAGCTTAAAAGTGATTGGGCAGAGAGAAGGAACAATAAAATCTTGCTTCTGCAGAAATTGCATAATGTCCCCTATGATTATGCAGCTCAAGAGCTCTATAGAGCCAGAACTGAATGAACACTTGTAAATATCTTACATTGTATTGCATCCTTTATAATATGTGCAGATAGGGATGAGGATGAGAAGTATATAGCCTTTGACTCAGATGAATGAACCGGGGGGTGGGTGGGTTTCTAACTTACCTCGCTGCCGGTTCGCTTCCTCCCTGCTGTGTGGCTGTGCGTGCGCACGTGCAGGGCAAAAACTCGGCTTCTGCGCATGTGCAGAACCAAAAACAAGCAAAAATAGCCCCAAAAGCCAAAACAAGATGGTGCATGCGCAGTGCCGAAAATTCGGCAAAAAAAGACCCAGCAAAAAATCCCCCCCCCCAAAATTCAAATGATAGCAACAGCCATAAATACTTGTATACTGCTTCACAGTGCTTTACAGCCTTCTCTAAGTGGTTTACAGAGTCAGCATATTGCCCTCAACAAGCTTGGTCCTCATTTTACTGACTTTGGAAGGATGGAAGGCTGAGTCAAACTTAAGCCAGTGAGAACTGAACTCCTGGCAGTGAGCTAGCCTACAATACTCCATTCTAACCACTGCACCACCATGGCTCCCTTGATGAGGCAGAGAAAAAGACAGATAATATATGATTGACAGTTTGTTATACTGGTTAAGGTACCCTGCTAAAAAGTGGGAAATGGTGAGTGTAGTCCCATATTAGTAATGAAGCCAGCTGGGTGACTTTGGGCCAGTTTCTCCCTCTCAGCCCTAGGAAGGATGGTAAACTCTATTGAAACCTTGTCAACAAAACTGCAGGTATAAGTCCAGATAGTCACAAGGAATCAACAATGACTTAAAGACACACACACTCATGCCTGTGTGTGTCTTTAACTCATTGCTGATTCCTTGTGACTGAGGAATATCTATATTTCTATCCTGTTTCTATTCACAATACAGATTGTGATGATGAAGATGATGATGATGATGATGATGATGATGATGATGATGATGATGATGATGTTACACATAAACACAGGGTCAAAAATATGCACTATAAAATAATAATTTTCAGGTTATCCTTAAAAATGTTAGGGCAGGTCACATGTGCAAGTAATATAATTTGAGACAATAAAGTGATTTTTATTTTATTTTTAAATGTTTGCTTAATTTCTGCTGTTAGATATGACATCATGTGACCTCAAGTTTTGGGGATGGCATTATTCTGTTCCCTAAATCATCTGGTAAATTGACCTCTTTTTGAGAGGCCTGAAATTTAATGTTTATTTCTCCCCCACTCCCCACCCCAAAAAAAGAAACCACCCTTAAGAGTTTTATACAATTAACCCTTTTATACAATTATCCAATTAACCCTTTTATACAATTGCTCAAGAGTTAAAACTAAAGGGGTCTTTTATAATTCCACCAGGCAGTATTAGGAAGGAAGATGTAATCATTCAATCTCAAATTCAAACTACAGAGATGAAGATGGAGAAAGCAAGTATCACAACAGGAAAGGTCTGCTCTTAGGTCCCAAAAGACGATACTCTGTAATTGATAATTAATAATTAATTTGCACTTGGAAGACTATTGGTAACCAGTGCAGTACAACACAGAAGAGTATTATATGGCACACCATGGAATACGAGTAACTTTCATTGCTACTTCATTCAGAAGCAGCTTCAGCTCCCAAGTGGTCTTTCGGGGAAGCTCCATGTAGAGCACATTGGAACAGTCCATTCACAAGGTTTGTGTAGGGCCTCCTGGTCAGCGGTGAAATCTACTTACCTTCCCTATCGGCTTTGTGCATGCGCAGAGGGTTAGAAAAAGAAAATGGCGACATCTGGGCAGGTGGGCGGAGCCTTGCGCTGCCGCTGCTACCGGTTCTCGGTACGGACGGCCGCAGCTACCGGGCCAAACCGATAGCATTTCACCCCTGCAGTCCTGGTCCAGAAATTGATGCAACTGGTGCACAAAATATATCTGTCCCTTAAGAAAAATGATTTGGAATGCATAAAGGCACTTCAAATTTATGCTGGAAATATGTAAAACGTGAAGTGTCATTTTAACACGCCTGGTGGACTTAATTAAAAAGCCAGAGAACTTTGGCTTCAAATACACACAATGATACTAAAATAATAATAATAATAATAATAATAATAATAATAATAATAATAATAATAATAATAATAATAATAATAATAATAATAATAATAATAATAATAATAATAATAATAATAATAATAATAATAATAATAATAATAATAATAATAATAATAATAATAATATGCAACCAGAACTTGTCTTGGGATTAATGGAGAGGCAATTAGAAAAAAAGTTATGAAAGATTGTTTTTATAAATAACTGCTGTGAGATTATTATGTGCACAAAAATGGAAAGAGACTCTGTAATGCCCAAAACGGAAGAATGGTTGGTGAAGATGACAGAATTAGAAGAGATGGCAAAATTGATTTGTTTAATTAGAGAAAGGACAATAACAACATTTATTAGTGACTACAAACTCCCTGAGCAAATTTGCTGGGGGGGAAAACCCTTGTGATTTATAGGTTTGATGATCAGAGAGGGCAGACTATGGAAAGAAGAAAATTATGTTGTAATATTAGACAGACGGGGCAAAATATAAATGTATTTGTAACTGCTGTTAAGAAGATTGGAAGCTGTTTCTTTATAATTTTTCCTTTCCTTTCTTTTTCCGTTTTTCCTGTTCATCTCTTTCTTTATACTTTTTTCACTTCTTATTACTTTTCAGTACTTTCCTTACTTTTTTTCTTTCAAAATTTGTATGGTTCTTATTCTTTTAAAGATCTCTCTCTCTCTCTCTCTCTCTCTCTCTCTCTCTCTCTCTCTCTCTCTCTCTCTCTCTCTCTCTCTCTCTCTCTCTCTCTCTCTCTCTCTCTCTCTCTCTCTCCCCCTCCCTCCCTCCCTCCCTCCCTCCCTCCGTCCCTCCTCTGGGCCTAGGAATGCCTCCCCCTCCCAAACAGGGAAGTAAAATCCTATTGAAGACTATAGATTTCAGCTCCAAAGACTGAAATACTCACAGCCACTATGACTTCTTAGAAGGAGCTTAAATCTGCTCTTCCCCATGCATGGCCCCATAGCCTCTAAACACAAGACCTAAACACAGAATAGCATCATTTGGTCAGCCTGGGATTGAGATAGCAATTGTGTTATCATCAGTGTTGTAGTAATATCTGACCCCAAATGAAAGAATGATATCGTGTCAAGATTGATCTTCCCCAAAACACAAAGCAGGGTCAGTCACAGAGAAATGACAACTATTGCAACAGTCCTAATTGTTATAGGCCATCCAGAAAGATATCAAGGTCAATATTATCAAAAGCTATTGAGAGATCCAGAAGAGATCCATCTAATCTGAAATCTTGTAGAGATAGAGGCCATATGGAGGTTGTGTGCAGCAAACTGCCTACCTTAAATGGGCTTCTCATACCTACATGATCTCACCCAGTTCACATAGCCAGGATGATGTAGGACACTATCCCTGGCTGGTACGTGATCTCATCTAGGTTGTATCAACAGGATGTTCTTAAGGATTGGCAAGGAGAATTCACCAATAAAAATGCTGTTACTTTCTTCTACCTTTTGCTGCTTGGAAAACTGTATAAAAAGCAATAAACACTGCAAAGGCAGTCAGACATCTTAGCATCCTGCAATGGCTTGTCTCTAACTCCATCAAAATCTGACTGAGAAGATCCATGTAACATTGGAAGTTGGCAAAAATTGTCCAGAACAGTTGGGTCCAGCAAAGGGGATGTACCAACATTCATTCTCATTGAAAATTCCTACCCAACTAGATGCTCTCTCCCACATGGCCTTCAAAAGCAGAAGGGACATAGACCTAATAAACAGGATCCCTTTCACATGCTCAGTGGTTACAGAATCAAATTCATCCTAGGGAGCCACATACAACCATGTTTCCAGCACCTTGACATGACGTGCACAGTTGGAGTTCAACTCTGAGTGAACCCAAGCTATGTTATCTTCTAGATGCCCTGCAAATGATCCTTTGACTCACCCTCATCTCCCATCTCCAGCAAGGAAGGATCATCTTGAAGGTGGCCACTGGGGGCATCTATCAGCAGATATGATTAGTAGAAAAATACCGTACTTCTGATTTCCAGCAAAAGATGCCCATTGGAGGGTAGAAACAAAACATTGAAGAAACAAAAAAGGGTTTGCTTAACAATCTTCACATTCACTTAATAATTGTCATAAAAATCAATCGAAACTTCAAGTTAGGTCATGTGGTACCTTGACTTACAGCTGCAATTACTTACAACTCAAATCCAAGTTCAATCGTGGTTGTACGTTGAGGACCAACTGCATGAGAGAACATTCTCCAAGCAGGCTTACTTAACTGTTAAAATTAGGATTCTACTTGTTAAACTCATGGTTTAACAAGCAGTGTTCTTGTTAGAAATCAACTAAGGTAAATATTTGAGAGACCTAGGCTTTCAGGTCTACCAAAAAAAATCCACTAAGTGCAGCGTCTAATTCAGCTAATTCATGCTGAAAACAAAGAAATCCAGTGACAAATGTGAGACAGGCGTGCATGTCTCCACCCACTGACCTTTGAAAAACTAAGCACAAATTACTACAAGTAGTATTACCACCCTTTGCTCCCCACTCCACTAGTAGAATGCAGATCAAAGTGTAGGGGGGGAAATGAACAAGGCTTCTAAATATTTCATTAGATTGGTTTTTTTTTTAAAAAAAATGTCTAAATGGATTCTTAAGTTCACCTTCAACTTCCTTTCAAGTTTCTTTAAGGAAGATTTGTTTTAATACAAATTGAGCTACGTCCTAGCCATCCTGCTTAGAATTCTTATGATCGCATCTTCTGTTACTGGCTTAGAAATTATTCGCTCTTGTTTATATTTAAATGTCTCTTGAAATTAATAAAAATCTGCACAGCATGGTTTTTTTTTTTTTTTTTTTGCAGGATTTTCCTTGCTATGTGTGTAGATACGCTAGCAGGTTAAAATAAGATCTGTCAGAATGGTACTTGCAGTTCCTCTACCTTCCTTAAGCTCTCTAAGAGTAGAGAGATACAAATGTTGCCTTATATCATGTTCTCCATGTATGAGGTTTTGCATGACCCACTTTCACCCTGATCCCCAAACCTGGAGGGGGCAAATTTATCTATGTTTATACATATCCAGATATCCTGAACAATGTATACAGTTATACAGATCACAAGGTGGCAGTGTGTGACTGAATGCATCCTTATTAAGATTCATCAGTTAGAGGTACGTAGATTGGACAAATTCCAATAAAGCTAAAAGTACCTTCTGGTGGTCAATATAGTCTGCTAAAATAAGTTATTTTAATCTATTTGTAGCATTCAGAGGACCAAGTAGGGGGAAAAAAACCTAAAGTAATGTTTCCCATATTCTCTGCCTGGTGTTAGATGGCACTATTGTCTGTTGGAATTTGGTAATATGTTTTGCCTAGAAAACATAATCCTGATGTTTTCATGTTTGAAAAGTTGTGATATGGAGGAGAAAGGGAGAGGGGGGGAGGAGGAGGAGGAGGAGGAGGAGGAGGAGGAGGAGGAGGAGGAGGAGGAGGAGGAGGAGGCGGTGGTAGAGGAATTTATATTATAAACTTGCATCTCATATTATATTATACTCTGCTGACCAGATTCAGATATAAAGATATCTCATAGCTGAGTATTATAGATAGGCTGTTCCAACTGTTGTGAGTAAAGACACCAGTTCATTTTAGCAAACAACATTTTTTTAGATGAAAGCACAGTCCTCTGTGCGCAAGAGAACTACAATTAGTGCTAAGAGGAAAGCTTTGATTTCATTTTTGCATATATAACTAAAGAATAAAAAGGACATTGCGTTGGCAGAAACTCCAGGCTTGTGCAAGCTTGTTTCTATAACCCTAAACCATGATTTCCTATTAATGGCCCCTCTGACTAATTCTGCATTGATTCCATTTGTATGCAAATGGCAGCATAATTCAAGTTAGAAAAATGTATTTATGCCTCTGCTATATTCTCAGGAACTACTGGCAAAAAGGAAGAGGATTGCAATAATCACTAAAAGCTATTACTTCCCCAATGAGTGTTCCAGGTGATATGAACACAGCTGCAGCAACGAAAAGTGCTGGTCCTTCCTAAAGACTGAAAAGGTTGTTTCTTTTTATACCACTGTGTATAAAGGTGGTGTCTTAAAGGCGACGAGAGCAGAAAGGGGACATGAGCCACCCCATGAGCCTTAACTGTTTACCTGCTATATACTTCTGTGGGCAAAGCTCTATGGGAAGGACTTATGGAAAAATTCTAGGCATGGGATGAGGAGACAATGAGAGCTGCCTAGAAAAGCCAAGAATATATCAAACGGAGAGCCAGCTAGAGTTGGGTATCGTCTATCCCAGGGGTGTCAAACTCGTATCATCACGGTAGCATCATATGACATATCGTGATTTTTTTCCTCTTCGCTAAACTGGGCATGGGCATGGCCAGCACCCGTGGCTGTGAGTTTGACAGCCCTGGTCTGTCCACTAACACTACCTCCCAGTGACAAACAACTATTGGCAGACCTAAGTATTTCCAAATTTAGTAGGATTTTATCAAATTTCCTGACAATTAGAACAATTAATTTAAATTTTAAAAAAATCCTGACAGTTAGAACAATTAATCAGTGGAACAGCCTGCCTCCAGAAGTTGTGAATGCTCCAACACTGGAAGTTTTTAAGAAGATGTTGGATAACCATTTGTCTGAAGTGGTGTAGGGTCTCCTGCCTAAGCAGGGGGTTGGACTAGAAGACCTCCAAGGTCCCTTCCAACTCTGTTATTCTATTCTATCATTGACATGGCTGAATATCCCATGTCCAATTTTGAGGATGCATAGAAGCAAGGGCATAAATGCATATTTGCAGGGCATAAATGGTGAGAAGGAATGAGGAGTCTGAATATCTATTTCAGAAGGTCGTTCACCAGCCTTGTTAACAAATGTGGAGTTAACCAAAATTGGGTAGTAGAGGGACAAGCTCACATCACGTAACCGATATCTCATCCATTTCCTACTTCAACATAATTTTGTCAGCCAAACTCTTTTTAAATGAACTCCAGGTTGTCTTCTCTCCCTTAGCTACAACGGGGGGGGGGGGGAATCAAAGTTCCCCATTACCTTAAAAATGTATTCAAGAATTATAGGAAGAGAATATCTGTAGCTCAGGGTTGAAATTTGGAGCCCTTGGTGCTCCGTGAGCTTGGTTGTTTGCTTGCAGATACTGGATAATGGAATGTCTGCAAGCAACCAACCAACACCAAGGACTCCACAAGAATTATTAAATAATGTAGGCTAGTGATTTGAGCATTGGAAAACACTGTTCAAAAGTTTAGAAAATACTTGTCGGTACCAAAAATGTCGCAACAGTTTTGCTGCAAAAATAATAACTAGTAGGCCCTCATGGAAACACATCAACTCAACATCCTAAAATGACTTCAAGGAATCTTTTCACTTCTCTTGCTGTGAGCTTCCTTCCCTCCCTCCTCTATGTTTTGATATAGCAGTTTGTGGCTATAGGGAGGAGAGAAGAAGCCTACTGAACATCTGTCTGTCAGGGCCATTTCATTATCATGCTCCTGAATTTGTGGTGGTTATTCTTTCTAAACTGCATAACAGCTTGGATAGTTAAAAATAAAATATGGCAGTATTTTGGCATCCACTCTTGGTTCTCTTGGTTCTGCGCGGCACCGTTGTCACCACTTAAAACTCAATCAATTCTACTGATCAGCAGAACAGATGGTAAAACTGGCCCATAAGAATCTGTGCAAAGCAATTAGAAAAAGCAAGGAAAGGATTAATACAAGTGAATTAATTATCAGTGACGTCTATCTAGCACTGTACACAGGAGTCTGCCTGTTTCTCAGATGCATGTTGATTGCTTTGATGACACTCTCTTCTTCAAGGGCCAGGGCCTCTGAGGTTTGACTGGGAAAGCGGAGTTTAATTACACGGGGAGAAACCCCCACTGGGATTTCACTATTTCAGATGAAGTCTTTAGAAAATGATTTGTTTGCTTAAACTTAGGAGGCTTGTGACAAATTTGGCTCCGAATGAGGTGAATACAAAGGCTCTATCTTGAATGGATCTGCAGACACTGTAGTTAGACAGCAGCAAGGCAGAACCAGGCAGAGATTCCCCATTCATTATCATGATGATGAACTTAACCCATGGTGGGGAATGAAGGCTAACTGGAGTCAATGGAGGTATCATTAGAGCTGTTATCAAGATTACTTTGATAGAGGCAGATAGCTACATTTGCTCCAACTTATCTAAGCCATTGGGTTTTTTTTTCTGTTGCTTGCTTTCAAACATTAGAGACACTGCTGGGAAGCTCCATTTTGGAGTGTTTATGGGGAAAGATTTAAACACACACACTCACACACACACACACACACACACACACACACACACACGATTTAAGGGGGGCAGGATGATGAGAGGTCCTCTCACCTGAACCAATCAGGGAGACACAGTTGGCACAATCCAGAACACATTTGCACATGGTAAATCTTACTAATTTCAATGAGCCCTTAGTGTATTTGTCTGTACAGCAGATTGTGGACATTATCTCTGAGGGAAAAAAAAGAATAATCGGGGAGTTTTAGTGTTCATTAACCTACTTTTTCTCTACACTGTATAATTTATAGACAATGGATAGACACAGTGCTGGTTTCTCAGCTATGAGAAAATTGCTGACATAGAAATAAAGAAAATCAATAAACATTGTTTCACATATGTTCATTAGTAAACAGCTTTTCGGGTTTTACAAAACAAGGACAGAATCTGCTCACAAGGAGATAAATGTGCCCCAAAAATAGAACAGTACATAGAAAAGAAGTCATGCCGAATAGTTTTATTTGACTCTTGCATTATTTGTAAGCATCTCAGAGTCACTGAAAGTGAGTGGGAGGCCATATAAAGTCTCTTAAATAAAATAAATAAATAAATAAATTCCATAATTTCATTTTTGGAGCATTCCCAACTGTGAGTTTTTTCCAAAACCATGGTGTGGCCACAGTCACCTCCTCTAGATCCTTCCAGTTTCCCTTCCTCAATTTTATTTTATTTTTTATTTCAGATGATAATGATGGAAACTGGCCATCTGCGAAGCAAAACTTCAGCTTTTGGCACCATCATTATTTCCAGGTGTATGTGCATTTTGAGAAATGAAAAATGAAAAATAGATAACCTGGTGGTTAAGTTTGTTTCTGGATGGATGTGCACACTTCCAAAGACAAAGCTAAGGAGAGATTAGTAGGAAGCATCTTGCAAGGAGATAAATGGATGCTTTATGACCAGTTACCATGACACCCTTCCTAGGGTAAACATTTGCAAGCATATGCAAGGAATACTCTCAAATCTGTGCCCCACCAATCCAGTCATGTTGCTCTAAGACAATATTTCAAGATCCGTTTGAGGTTCACAACTGAACAAAGTATCCAAGTATCCAAACCAAGCTATTCCTTCAAAGGGGACTGAAGGGGGAGAAAGCCCCATGATATTAATACTGATAATGGGACAGGTTTGCCCGTGCAAATAAATCTATAGAAATCTGGAGCCAAATTACATTTCACAGTAAGGCTACACACCCAACAAATATATAGGGAAGTGAATTAGCAAATGGGACAGGCAGGAAATTTTAACTACACTGCCTTGCCAGGGTTGCAGTTATAACTCTGATATTCTCTATAACTACTTTAAATATAGATTCAAAGCACTGATAAGCTCTGATCATGGATCTCCTACATTTTGTGTAGCTTAACCATTATGTAGAAATATGTATGAGATAATTAAACTTCATTATAACCTCCTATCCTGATTGCCTTTCATGTTATGCCTCTGCTAAAGATATTTGGCATGGATAACCACATAGTAGCTGCATCATACATAGTTGAGAAGAGCAAAGCAGCTCTGTATGGCAAATTTGGATACCTTGATCCAGATTTTCCTGTTATACCGCTAATAAGGGTGAAAAATTGGGGTACCACACATTCTAATGAGCTGCTGCCTAGCTACCCGGATTATTTTTTCACTATCCAGCAAACGGACGAGGTTTAAAGCTCATGGCATTGCTTCCTAGCAGTCTCACTTTTTCTGTACGTAAAGCAGTGTCAAAGTGTTCAACACCACGAATATTCTGAAAGAATTGTTAAAGGTTCCCTCAGTTTTTGGAATTCACTTTTTCAAAAAAAAAGTAGAACTTTGTGGAGTGGAACAAAATGACTTCATACCTGTCACAATAAAGGAAACAGTGGGAAAATAAACCTTATCATTTCTTCTAGGGATATTGATTGTTTTATTCAGCAAGATCATTTTTTAAAAAAAATCCTATGGCTGAATATAAACATTGAATATGTATTGACAAAATTGGCTTTCTGTTTTTAAATAAAAATGTATGCAAATTTGCATGCTTATGTATACATGCACAGAGAGATAAAAACTTGTCTAGTTTATTTACTTTGTTACCCTATCTTCTTTTCATGCAAATTCTACTATATCTTGAGAGTTTCAAAAGGCACTGCCTTGCGGTGGGGGTTTGGTTTTTTTTGTTGTTGTTGTTATTTTGTTATGATACCAAAATACTTATTTACATTGTTCTTCTTTGTTACTATTTATTATTCTAGACTCTTGTTCTGAGGATGACCTAGCAAACTCTGATGTACAATCTAAGAAAATGAAGTATTTTTTTTAAAAAAAGATGTAAAGAACTAAATGGATTCTGTTTAGAATGTGGATACCACATAGCCTTATGGGGTAGTATAAATGTTATGTTTTACTGCAATAAGGTGCTATTCTTTAAGTGTGGGAGGGTGGAATAAGAACATAGAGGGCAGTGACTAACAGCAGAGTAGCAGATGAAGGACAGAGAAAGAGAGCAAATATTGGGATCCTGATCAATCACCTGCCAAACTCCACCATTTTTCCTCCACCAAACCAGGTTTTGGTTCATCAAAATTGAAGAAATTTTGAATGGTCACAATCCATTTAAACTTGTACTATATAAACTTTGAGGGTTTCAAAATTAAACAAATGAAATCCAATTGTTTCTTTTGAACGCTACTTCTGCATTTTAATATTGCTACTAGATCAAGTGCATTAGCTGCAGTTTTGTTTTGTTTTGTTTAAAAAAAAAAGATTAGCAGCCGTACTATTTGCACAGATAACATTCGGAAGCAACATGTACTCCATAACAAAATATTCCCTACTTAGAAACGTTGCTGCTGTTATTTTGATAGTGACAAGTAGTCCAATGGCTTTTAAGATACTGAATGTATTGCCTCCTACTCTTAAAGTTATGTCAGAACCTGAAAGACCAACGCATAATAGGAGTGCAATTAAGAAACATATTAAAGAACATCACAAAAACTTCATTATTCCAGTTCAAGTGAAATAATCATTAGAACTTTAAAAGTAAGTAGAAGTGATTACAAATAACAACAATATAAGTAGAGCAACTCTGGGAAAAGAAAGCAAAGATAGTGCCAATAGTGATAGGCAACTTGGGTGCAATCTCAAAACAACTGGAGCATCACTTGAACACCATCAGCGTTGACAAAATCACCATCAGTCAATTGCAGAAGAAAGCTTTACTCAGATCAGCTTATAACCTTTTTAACATCATCAAACAACAACATCTGCATTTGCCAGGTCCTTGGGAAGGACTCAATAAGGGGGGGGGGAATGCCACATCCAGTATAAGCATCTGGCTGACTATGCGATGAACAATAATAATAAAAATAAAAATCTGAGCTCTGGTCTGCTTATTATCACTTCAGTTACATTTTCCATAGCTGATCTTTTAATACCTCTACTTGACTCTTTTCATCAAATGAAAGTAAGCATTCACAAACCAAGCCCCTTTCTCTCTGCTCCGAGGGCAACAAAATCCAGTAAGAAAGTGTGTGGGGGAGAGAAGAAAAAGTCTATGGTTTTATCTGTAGCAACTGGTCTCTCTGCTTTCCTGGTTGATATTGCAAACAACGTCCTTCTCCAAGTTTACTCCACCTTCACAGTGACTATAGTATAAGAATACTTTGATAAAACAGGTCACAAAATTATTGCAGCATGGTAAATTATTACATGTCGTGGTAATCATTATAGGCTAGATGGT
The DNA here is from genome assembly GCA_023053685.1 of Diadophis punctatus similis. Taxonomy (NCBI): domain Eukaryota; kingdom Metazoa; phylum Chordata; class Lepidosauria; order Squamata; family Dipsadidae; genus Diadophis; species Diadophis punctatus. Next base: position 217,563,891 of record JALIGW010000001.1, on the reverse strand, counting down.
GGTTTCTCCCCACCCCCTAAATTTCAATATCAGTGTTTCTATATAATCTTGTTAAAGACATATTAACCGTTATATCGAAAACACTGCCTCTATGTAGGTTGCTCCAACTGCACACATAGAGTACGACAAAGTGGATTTAGCATCCTCCTATCACACAACAAAGGATGTTGACTGAGTGAGCATCCAAGGGCATATCAGGAGCATTGCCTCCAATCCTACAGTAGTATGCTGAAAATTTGAAATCAGAAACGAAACTTCTAGTTACGCAGTTCAGTCCATGTGCATCTGCCGACATATCGCTTCTGCTGTTTTACCATATCTCAGAAGCAGATATTTTCCCCTCCCTTTGCAATTATTTCAATTTATCCAGAATACCCAGAGAGATCTGCAACTGCACGGAATTAGTAATGAATGCTTTATTTGGACGCATATATGGACAAACTTGCTACAAACTTGCTACAAACTCCATCTTCCAAAATTACTAATTTAAAAAAATAGTAAAAAGGATTACTAAAAGAAATATAAGAAAGCTTCTAGAAACCCCAAGGTTAAGCAGAAAGTTCTTCTTATAAGTGAACAAGGATATCACTATTAAAATCATACCCATTACAAACATGATAAAATAGAAACACACACTAATGAATGCTATATCTATTTCCCAGCAATTAGAATCCTGGGGAGAAATCTCATTACTATTGTAGTAATCTAATAAAGGGCTTTGATGGAGCAAGACTGAAATATTTCTGGGAATACATTAGGAAAAGTAATTTTTGTAACACTGTCTACTGACTGCCCAGATAGCCCATTGTTGAAATTACTAAGAAAATAGCTCAGGAAATGTTATAATCAAGTTATATGCTGATCAAGCAGATAGACAAGCAGCAGAATCTCTTTTTAATGCAATGTACCAAGAATCAAAGAAATGAAAGATAGGATATAATCTAACACATGTTAAGGAAACAAATAGCTCTCTCTTTCACACACACACATAGGCACCTACACACAGACACAGATCAGATTATTCATTTCCAGGATAAACAGAGTTAAGCAAGCACTAAAGATGAGAAGTAAAATATTAGGAGGAGAAAGTAAAAACACACGCACACATTCATTGTTTAAACCAACACCATTCATTACTCTTCCTCACAAACTATCCTTGCTTCTATGACATACATACTAATTCAAACACTGATATTTTGTTGTTCTTTACTTTCAGGATAGATCTTATTTTAAATGTGGTCAAGGTTAGTTTATACAAAAATAGACGAGAAAGAAAAATCTGCCCTATAAAATACTGGGAACTGCATAAAGGCTATTTCTTATTCAGCTGGCAGATCAGATACCAAACATTTTCCACAGAATCCTATGATCTGGATTGACATGGGGCTAATCTATTAAAGTCTTGAAAGGTGCACCTTCACTCAGAGGTTAGATCTAAGTGACCTTTCTCTAATCCCCTTCAGAACTCTGATTCTTCTTCTTTTCCAAAACTGCCAAGAGCTCAATTTCCCAACAACAGAGTTTGACTTTTAATCATTACAATTTATTTTCTGCTAAACCAAGATTCTTCCTGTGTATTTCAATTGACAACTTACATGACAGGCAAAAAGGTAAACTGATGACCGTAGCTAGGCTTTGGGTACGGATTGTATTCAATATTGGTGGAGTTGTGAAAAGCACTGATTTTTCTCTTGGAAGTTTGTGGGAACCACTGAGATAGTGGGTGGCTCTGTTGTGAAACAATTACTAAAGTGCAGCTGAAGACATTACAAATGTGCAGAGCACAGATGTCTTACTACTGTTGATGATTTGAATATGCAGAGTGGATCCTCAAACTTAGTACCTTCCTTTGTGATATAATTTCAAATAATCAAATAATCAATAATACTATTGATTATTCTGCTATCAAATAAGCATGCAGGAATCAACCTTAAATTCACCTAGATAGTCATTCCAAAAGAGTATTTTGCATGCTTTCTGAAACATCACTAATAAAATGGAAGCATTCTAGTCCTTGGATAACGGTCTACTTTCTAATGAAACAATTACGAATGAATAGAATGAATTAAAAGATTACAAAGCATGATCTGGCATTTCAATGAGCGAAAAGTATCCTTATCTACACAGAGAGATGATTATTTCAGTTTTCGATTTTGACCAACACCCGGTTGAAGTGAAGGGAAAAAAAGTTTCATAATAGCTGAAACAATGGTTTTGCCTTTATTCCCCCAAACCATACAAAAGAGTGGAAAAATGTAGGGAAAATAGTAACGGTGGCTGTTTTATGGAATAACTTTCCCAAAGGCTCCTGGGGGAAAGCATCCTGCTAAATTCATTGCTTAATGAATGCATAAGAATTGTATCTAGTGCAATAAAAGAATTGATCACTATACTTTACAAAGATAAAATCCCAAATATTTAGGGAGCAGTTTCGGTGTTCCGTGGAAATGTTTACTGGTACGGGGAAATTAAAGTGTCACCCAAGAAATAGTAAAGCTCATTAACTCAGAGTTTTCTTTCAAACCGATATTCGAATTAACTTTATTACAAACGGGGTAATAGTAAGACTTGGTGGTTAAATCGCTTCCCACTTAGCATTCCAGAATGTTATTAAACCATATTAGCCATTACTCCAGGTAGAAAGAAGTTTTACTGCCCGCTTACTAGTTTTATTCATTAAAATCCAACCTGAAGGCACACCCACAAGAGAGTCATTCATGAAGCTTATTGCATTCCTTTTTATTCAGAGTAGTCCATTGCTTCAACTGGGTAGATATCCGAAATATATTTCTTTTAGCACCCCCCTCCCCCCAATTTCAAGGAAGGGAATCAAAAAGGTAAGAGTGACCTCTAGCGTTCAAAAAGCTATTAGGAACTCAAGAAACAACTCATTCCTTTCCATCAAGGCATAAAGAATGTAATTCATTTGTTCCAAATATATTTTCCCTGTGCTTAATGGCACTCAGTGAATAAAACACAGGCAAGGCACTGGTTAAAATGTGTCCTGCCAACTGGTCCCATTCTTGAAAATTTGCCCTGATGCTCTAATCTACATAAATTTGTGAACAGGATTAAAATCTTGCATGACTCCAGTGAACAGTTATGTTCTCAGTCACTTCTGCTAAGCACTGCTACTGACACATTGCAATGCCTCCCGTGTGGTGTTATTTTGTCCATGTCATCTTCCAAAGCAACATATCAACAGTGCATTATTCTCCAATCCAGCCATTCTGAGGCATGAGAACCCGTAAGCTCAATGGGACTTACTTTCTGACTCAGCATATTGGAGACCATTCTTTAGGAGCAGTCCCTGCCCTTAGCTACTCACGGTGAGAAGGGACTCCATTCCTGGATGGAAATAAATATCCGAAAAGGTATAAGCCATGTCCCTCTCATTGGCACTGGCAATCTACACCCACAAATGCTTTATCACAACAATTGACTAGTAACATCTAAACCAAACCCATTAAATAGTAACAATGCAAGGAACAGTTCAGGTGAGGATGGAGGGATTTCCTTACAAGTGAAAATCAGAATAGTCCAAGCCGTGCATGTGACATGGAAGCAGCAAGGAACCCATGAGTGACCAGTAGTTTTAAAATTATATCAGTGCCTTTTCTTCTACACCAAACTATTCATACATTGTTTAATAATCGTATGTGCTTCAAGTCTCAATGTGATGCCTCTTCAACATTGAGACGGAGTTTAGTCTTCCTCAAACTGGCCGTCTCCAACTACTTCTAAGCCAGTAAAACATTGAACATGCTGTCCAAGGAAGGTGGGAGTTATAACCTAATATGATTGAAGACCCCCATGTTATGGAAGGCTGTTGTGGTTGACCCTGGCTTGGGGAAACCCATCAGAAACCCACCCTGGCTTGGGGAAACCCATCAGAAACCCACCCTGGCTTGGGGAAACCCACTGAAGCAGCAGTGCAGATGCTGATCCTGTTTAAAAGAGAACAACCAGAATTACACTGGGGCAACTGGAAGAGAGCAGAAGAGACACCCTGGTGATTACCAAAATAGTGTGTGTGTGTGTGTGTGTGTGTGTGTGTGTGTGTGTGTGTGTGTGTGTGTGTGTGTGTGTGTGTGTGTGTGTGTGTTGAATTAGAAACCTTTAAGACAGCCAAAGGAGCCATCCTCACTCTGCAAGGGAGAGGAGACTGAAGGCATTTCCACGTTACCATCAGCAACACGGAAAACACGAAGCCTTAACGCAGGAATACAAATCGCCAGCCCTTCATCCGAGGAGACCCAGAAGAAGCCAACTTCCCTTCCTTCCGACCAGACTAGGCGGAGAATTGTCGCACAGGGGGGCAAAAGGATGCTGAGATTTCCGCAACTTCGGGTTGGTGTTTTTTTTTTTTAAGGGTGGAAACCCGGTCCGCACCTTCCTTTCTTCCTTCTTCTCCGGCACGAAAAGTGTGGAAAAAGAGCGAGAGCCGATTTCGCAGAGAAGGTTTCCAAGCTAACTTCACCCGGGACCCCAACCGCTGGATCTGTCGCCCCTTCCTCGGTTCCAGCAAAAACCCTCTTACCCAACCCAGAAGAGATCTCGCCGGATAAGCGCAGGGAGAGAAAGTCTGGGATACTTACAGCTGGAAGCCGCGAAGCCGAAACGCCAGCCGCTGAGCAGCAGCAAAGTCACCGCGCTGAAGAGTTGAGCCCCGGGCTCCATTGCCCCGGGCTGTCCTTGCCTCCTGAATCTCCAATTTTAAACCGCGGCTCCTCCGGCTTGGTTTCTTTGCTTTGGCTCAATATACTCCATCCGACACCCAGAGCCTGTTGGGAAGACAGAGGCGAGGCGGCGAGAGAAGGCGCCTCTCTCGCCGAAGCCTCCGCCAAAGAGCTCCTAAAGCGCCAAAAGGGCCAGCCGGTTCGCCAATCCACCTCCAGGAGCTGCTTTTTGGAATTCAGCAAGACTGGAGCCGGAGAACTCCTTATAGGCGCGAGGAGCCCTTCCCGCTCCCTCCGCCTCCTGCTCAGCCTCCTCCCCGTCCCTCCTCCTCCTCCTCCTCCCGCGCCGGCGAGAGGGAGGATCCTTTCTCAGCCCTGCTAGCAAAGCCCAGGCGATCGGCTTCGGAGTTACCGGGGAAGTTGGCCGCTCGGAGCATCTCTTCCTGCGCTCTCGCTCTTTCCGATGATGCCCGCAGAAGGGGGGGTGGGAGAGAGAGAGAGAGAGAGAGAGATTGGTACCTCGGACCTCGAAATGGGGAAGGAAACGTCACCTCGGAAAATCAAAGAAAGAAAGGGGAGTTTTGAGACCATCCGGGCGGCAGGATATAAGGGGGGGGGGACTCGTCTGGACCCGAAACGTGGCAGAAGAGAGCAATTGAGGCAGGGTTGGGGACGAAGGTGGCACGGATGGAATATGAGCTTTGGGAGACAGGTGCGTCAAGGAGGAGGAGGGGGCGTTGCGTTGTTCACGGTCTTCCTGGGGGGGGGCTCGAGAGGAAGAGGCAGGGGGAGCGGAGGGATGAAGGGGGCCCAAGGGAAGAGGGGCTTCTTCTCCAGGTGAGATCAATGCCCCTTCTCTTCCAAGACAGTGGCCACGCCACACCTGGTCTTGAACGTGTGAAATGCACCTTAAGCCAAACAACGGCATCTATACAGATCAGATCCAGGCTTGGAAACTGGGGGGTGGGGGCAGTCGGCAGCAGCCTTACCTTTCCGTTCGACAGACAGAGGGGTTCATGTCTTAGTCTCAGCTGCCCACATTATCAAAGTGACGCTGTTTTATAAGGGGGGGACGGGGGGGGGGGAGAGACAGGGCGAGGAAGTGTCAGCCTGAGACCTCCTCCTCTCTACCAATGATGCAAAGTGAAGAATATTGTCTCTGCCTTGTTACACTCGTCAAACTCTCCATCGTCGCTACCGCACTGCTGCTGCTGTCTTTTTTCCCAGAACCTTAGCTTCATAATTCCCCAACTCTACGTTTTGTCGCTTTGCCTCGGCTTTGGCTCACATTAATATCAGGCAGTATCAAAGGCGGATAAAAATTGTATCAGGGATCCCCAACTTTAATTCTCCAGGAGAGAATTTGTTCCGGCGCATTAAATGTCTTTGTTGTGAGTAAATTTGCCAGTCTCCAGCCATAATAAATATATTAAGAGAGCGGTCAGAAACTATTAGGAGGTTTTTAGATCTGTACATCCCCAGACTTAAGATGGTTCACTGAGAGTGAAATTTGCATGTTCAAAAATTGTGCACCTGAGTGTGCACACACGGGAGAGGGAAGAAGCCTTTGAACTGTTTCTAAAAACCTGCTGGGTGATTAGTGATTAGCTGATTGGATTTGCCCTTTAAAAAGCTGGGTGAACAATAGATGGTAGCAAAGAGAATCAGAAAACTCTTTGCTGTCACCTGTTGGTCAACTGGAGCTTTGCAATATGGATCTGGTTGCTCTAGATTTGGAAGTTTGGAGTATAAAAATAAATTTGAGTTTTTAAGAAACTAGCTAAAGCTAAAAGATTGGAGAGGAGGAATGGTAATCAGAATGAGTTAGGAGAAAACTGGGCTTTGGTTACATTTCTATTTTTTTCCAATTGTGTATAAAAGATAAAGGCTTTCATTTCAGCTCCAATGTGGCAATCCCAAAACAAACTGTTATGGGAAAAATATCACACCAGATTACTGACATCTCATTGTCCACTAAGTAATTTTTGTTTGTTTTATGCATAGCATTGTCCATATACAGTATGTATGTGTGCACACGCATGCAAACACAGACAATGGCAGATAACCACTGCTTCCATCAGAAGAACTCTTATCAATCTCAGTTTCAATACAGGTAGTCCTCAACTTATAAAAGTTCAGTTAGTGATGATTCAAAAATTACAATGGCACTGAAAAAAATGACTTATGACCATTTTTCACACTTATGACCATTGCAGCATCCCCATGGTCACATCATCAAAATTCAGACACATACAGATTAACAGAGTTGGAAGGGACCTTATAGGTCATCTAGTCCAACCCCCCGCTCAAGCAGGAGACACTACACCATTTCTGACAAATGGCAGTCCAATCTCTTCTTAAAAGACTCAAGTGATGAATCTCCCACAACTTCCGAAAGCAAGCTGTTCCATTGGTTGATTGTTCTCACTGTCAGAAAGTTCCTCCTTATTTCTAGGTTGAATCTCTCCTTGGTCAGTTTCCATCCATTATTCCTTGTCTGGCCTTCAGGTGCTTTGGAAAATAGCTTGACCCCTTCCTCTCTGTGGCAGCCCCTCAAATATTGGAACACTGCTATCATGTCTCCCCTGGTCCTTCTTTTCACTAGACTAGCCATGCCCAGTTCCTGTAACCGTTCTTCATATGTTTTAGTCTCCAGTCCCCCAATCATCCTGGTTGCTCTCCTCTGCACTTTTTCTAGAGTCTCAATATCTTTTTTGTAGTGTCGTGACCAAAACTGGATGCAGTACTCTAGGTGTGGTCTTACTAAGAGTGGTATTAGTACCTCAATTGATCTTGATTCTATCCCTCTTTTAATGCAATTTAGGATTGCATTGGCTTTTTGGGCTACCTCTGCACACTGCTGGCTCATATTTAGCTGGTTGTCCACTAAGACTCCAAGATCCCTCTCACAGTCACTGCTACTAAGCCTTGGCAACTGGTTCATATTTATGATGGTTGCCATGTCCCAGTGTTTTTCAGCTTTTGTGACCTTCTGACAAGCAAAGTCAATGGGGAAGCCAGATTCAATTAACAACTGTGTTATTAATTTAACAACTGCAGTGATTCACTTAACAAATGTGGCAGGAAAAATCTTAAAACGGAACAAACTGCAACAAAAAAGGTCGTAAATGGGGCAAAATTCACTTAGCAACTGTCTCACTTAACAACAGAAATTTTGGGCTCAATTGTAAGTCAAAAGTCAAGGACTGTAGTAAAAAAAATAAAATTAACAGGGGAGACACAAAGGGGAAACAAATGCTGACAATCAGTCATCCATGTCCTTATTGCTGTTCAATGCGTGGGGAAAGAAGGACCTGCTCAGAGTCATTTCGTTCTGAGATGGTCACCAAATAAATTCAATAAATAAAATAAGAAGTCGATTTGCATAGATTGAAATTGCACCTCCCCTCCCCCCATTTATCTAAGCTCCTGAACGATGTACAGAAAAGCCCCAAGATGTATACAGCTGCAAATACAGAGGAGTAATTTTCCCACTTAAATGGCAAATAGATTTGGGCATATAGCCCGAGTGCATTCTAATTTGCAGTGTGGTGGCCTGCAAGGTTTGGCCTTCACTCCCCAGCATTTATTAAAACATAAGATAATAAAACCAAAATTAAAATGGAAGCTATCAGATTTGGAGCACTAGAGTCTCTTGTGAACGAATGAATGAATGTCTGACTTCTAGCTGCATATTTGAAATCTATGGATTCTCACTTTGATGAATTGATGACTTTTCATCTCTTCCCTCCCTCCCTCCCCCTTCTCCCCCCTCTATCATTCCTGCCATATATTCTTATATAGTTTTCACAAACAAGCCAGCATTCCTCTGGTATCCTTTAGCAACAGTTTAAAGTTCATAGCTGATTTAGTTTATATTCATCTTATTCCTGTATTTATTCATATTCCGTTCCATTCCATTCCGTTCCATTAAGAAGAACTGGCATCCAGCGGGCATTATTAATTTTCCATCCATCGGGTAAGCGTTCTGTGGGCACCGAGTCAGGTCATTCCTCAGTGGGTTTTTGGGGTGGAGGGGAAAATGTCAACCCCTAATGCATTTTTCTCTTTAAAGATTCTACAAGCTTTTTCTTCCACTTAACCCGTTAATACTTCCTGTGTTGAGATAGGGCCATTTTGGCTGCCTAATCAATGCTGTATGTTTTCTGAACACAAGAAACTGAAGAAACAATTGGATTCCAATTTTAAGACTGGAAAAGATATTGAGTTAAAGGGCACAAAAGGGTTTTGATTGGAGTCTGTACTATTATTCGTTCCCTTCCAAATACAGTGTGGTCTGTTTAGTTGCTATCTTTACAATGGGGAGAAGGCCCCTTTGCCCTTCACGGCATTAAAAACGGATCCAGTTTTTCCTGCCTTGATTGCATTAGGGATTATGTAGTTGTTGTTTTTTTTCCTACTTCCACGTTTCATGGAGAAGAGAAACCTGTTAGATAATCCTGATTCCCACATCTTTCCAGACAGGAGATTTTTTTTAAAGGCCAGGCCCTTCGATCAACCTGCATATGGCCATCTGTGCAAGTTGTTGTAATTCTCTGCTGCCTTTTTAAAGAAGGCAGTTCTTCTATCAGGGAGAAAAGAGGAGGAGGAGGAGGAAGATGGTAGGACTATAGAAGCTGACAAATCTTCTCACCTCTTTTTTTCCCCCCCAGTTCTAGCTTTGAGGGAACAAGGCCAACAGGTCCAATCCCCTAAAGAAAAGATTAATGACAGCCAAAAAATCCAAACAAATAGATCACCAAGTAAATCAACCTAGAATGCTCACTTAAAACATAAATGATCAGGCTCAAATTATCCTACTTCAGACATATTACGAAGCTTCCTGAGCAAGGTGGAAGGAACGAGGAAAGCAAGACCAACCAGTGGGAATGAGTGTATCACTGGAAAATTTGAAAGGCCTGGTTAGGGATAGATTATCATGGAGAAAATCTATCTGTGAGGTTGCTAAGAGCTGAGAATGACTTGTAAGCTCATAATCAATCAACCTTAACCTTTCCTTCTACTATCCATTGTGTTTCAATGGGAAAGATGAGGAAGGAGAGTATCTTTGATCCAATATCAAAAGGTTCCAGTGCAGAAATGAAATCACATTCTTTTTTTTGCAAAAAGTTTTTTTATTTTTCTCCACCTTAAAAATATATACTTAATAACACATATACCATAAGTAACATATATATATATGTATGTATGTATGTATGTATGTATGTATGTATGTATGTATGTGTGTGTGTATATATATATATATATATATATATATATATATATATATATATATATATATATATATATATATATATATATATATATATATATATATATATATATATATATATATATATATATATATATATATGTTTTCTGAGGTTTTCGCGGGTGTTTGTATGTAGGTCTTTGGTTATTCGGGTTTTCTCCCGCGTGAAATTGGAAGTATCTTTGCAACGTTTCGACGAAGTCCCATTCGTCATCATCAGGCTGGAGTCTTCAGCTTGCTGCTTCTAGGAGCAATGTGAGATTGCAGCTGTTTCTTCCTTTTAACTGCCACTGGGGGTTTGAACTGATAGGGTGGGAGCTTGGCTGTGTTCTGATTGGGTGGAGGTGTGTTCTGATTTGTTGGGGGCTTGGCTGTGCTCTGATTGGATGGGGGGTTGGCTGTGCTATGATTGGCTGGGGTGTCAGTTTGCTTCATGTATGGAATGGAGGGGTTTAGAGTGGCTAAAGATGCAGCTATGGTCTGGCTTCTGGTTTGTGGCCGTGCCTCATTGGTGTGGGTTTGGGTTTGCTTTTTGCATGGGTGTGTGGTGGTGACATCCTGTGTGGTTTTCGTGAGTGTGGGTCTAGTGTCATTCTTAGTGTTAGGGACTCGTTTGTCAACAAGTGCGGGTTTCCAAATGGCTGGTAGGCGGGAGGTGTCATCTCGTTTATTCATGCTTTGTGGGCGTTTCTCTATCTCAATGGCTTCTCTGATTATTCTGTTGTTAAAATGTTCAGTTTTGGCGATAGTTCTGGTCTTTTTAAAGTTAATTTCATGTCCTGTGGCTTTAAGATGTTGGACCAAGGAAGAAGTTGGTTCCTCTTTTTTGACTGAGTTCTTGTGTTCTTCAATGCGTGCACTTATTCTTCTGTTGGTTTGTCCAATGTATGTGGTGGGGCAGGCGGTGCATGGGATTTCATATACTCCTTGATTTTCTAACTCAATTTTGTCTTTGGGGTTTCTTAGGATGGTGGATATTTTTCGGTTTGTGCAGAATGCTGTCTTGATGTTGTGTTTGTGGAGGATCTTGCTGATTCTGTCTGTGGTTCCTTTTATGTATGGTAGGAGGGCTTTGCCGTTTTCTTGTTCTCTGTCTTGGATTTTAGTGGGGGTTTCTTTTTGGATTAGGTTGGTGATCTTATTTCTTTGGAATCCATTGGATACTAGTACGTTAGTGAGAGTATTTAGTTCGGTTTTTAGGTGTTGTTCGTCAGCTAGGCGTTTTGTTCTGGAGATGAGTGTCTTGGCTACGGAGTTGATCTGTGCTGGGTGGTGATGTGAGAGTGCGTGCAGATAGCGGTTAGTGTGGGTTTTCTTCTGGTAGATGGTGTGTCCTAGGGAGCCATTGGATTTCTTGTAGACTAAGACATCCAGGAAGGGAAGTTGGTTGTTAGCTTCTGTTTCCATGGTGAACTGTATTTTGGGGTGTAGGCTGTTGAGGTGTATGAGGAAGTTGTCCAGTTTTTATATATATATATATATATAATATCCCTTGAGTTTGCATAGCTTCAGACTTTCCACAGATTACAGATCTATTTTGTATGCCAAGAAATAACTTTTGCCATCCCTTTCCCATTGTCAGAAAGCCATGTGATTTTCTGTGATTGGGCCAATAATATCCATCAAGGCTTGAGTCAAATCTCCTCATTTTCTTCTGATGAGAATCAACTTGAAAGGTGCATAGGGTATAACTCATAAATGGTGTTCGGTCTTCAAATTACCCTAAGGTTAATAAATTCCTTGTATTAGCTAAAGAGTTATGACTGGAAAATCTGTGCGTGCAATAACTAGGAATACAAAGTGCAGCAACATTGTTGCAACTTTAATTAGCTTTTTCCAGTCAGTTTATGTCAATTTATCCTCGAAATAAAAGCCCTTCTAGAAATTCAATATAATAAGATTTTCTGTAATGTGCACAGAAAGTTGGATCCAGAGATCCTTTTCCCAAAGCAGTCTATTCCATTTTCAGGAAGAAGTGAATGCACATATAGAGGTAGATACTGAAGCATAGGAAGGAGACTGTGACTAACAGTGCAGCCAAAGCTAAGAGCTTTGAATAGATGGAATTTCTTTTTTTTTGTTTCTCTAAAGAGCTTCTCCCATGTAATCACATTTAGATAAAGGCAAAACTGTTGAAAACAGGGTAGACTTTCATAATTCTATCAAGGGTCATTAGTGCTGAATAGAAGATATCTTTAATACTGCAGAAAGATTGCCTGGAGAAAGAATCACTAAAGATAGGATTATAACTTTTGTAAGTATTTAGAAAATATTCTTGTAGATGACGCTAGTGGGAAAAATGGATATAAGCTTTATTTAGGAAATAATATGGAGATTAGAGAGTCTGAGTTACTTCAATTTGTCTGTAGTAAAGAATCTATAAGATGTATTTTCCTTATTATGGAGAGAGAGAGTGAATAGTACTTTTTGTTAAGGGGAGAATTCCCCCGTAGAGGCGACATTGGATCTGTTGCTTGGAATTCAAATACTTGGAAATAAAACCGAGGTTAAAATGTCTAATAGAAAATATTTATTTCAGTACAAAACAATATAAAACAATAAATCCGGAATAAACTACATCTTTGCTAAGTAACACGTCCTTCCAGGTCGGAAGGCATAACAGAAGTGATTAATGGTGGATAGGAATGTAGACATGTGCAGAACATCATATCACGTGTTCTGCTTCTATTGGGAAGTACCATAATATTTAAAATAGGGGTGCCTCACCCTGCATAGACTCACAACTGACAATATTCACATCGTGACACTTTTGCTGCAGGCACTAAACATACCATACCTTCCAATTGTTGGACTTCACTACAGCCTCTTTATAATGGTTTTAAGAAGTAAGCCACTAGATGCCTTCTGAGTTTGTATGTAACTGTTACATACAGTTATGCATGTAACTGTTCTGTGAAAAATGAAGCATGTTTCTAAATATCAGTTGTCTCTTTTCTTTCACAAGGGTCATGTGTTAAGTCTGAAAAAGTCTTGAGTCCATACCTAGATCCCAAAAGAGAGACATCAACATAGACAAGAGTAGAGCTGCCGCTTGAATTCATATCAACGAAGTGCATCTATAGCAGGGATGTCAAACTCGCAGCCCCGCGGGCCGGATACATCACACGCTGGCCACGGCCACCCCATTTTAGTGAAGGGGGAGAAAGTCATGATACGTCATGTGATGATAATGTGACACCACGAGTTTGACACCCCTGATCTATAGTGTAAAAGTGTGGCTGCTCAGATTAAGCGTAATCTGGTCAACCTTAAAACCTTCCTGGATAATACTTCTTTCAAAGGTTTTTCAGTAATATAATTCCATATATAATACAAACTGATTTACACTGAATGATTTTGGGGGTGGGACTTCCAACATATCTGGTAAGGGATGATCTATAGATTTAAAAAACTGTTCCATGTTCAACAGGCCTGTCTGGGGACAGTTAGTTGTTTTTGTTATTTTCAAAAAATAGAAATCTGGAGATACAAGATATGGGAATTGTAGGACATGATTTGACTTTGCAATTCAACATTTGGGGGTCAAGTGATTTCATCTGAACTGTTTTGAGACTGAAATTAGATTCAAAAATAAATGCCCAGAGTTTATAATGGAGAAATATCAAAACACCTGAAGAATGGAATGAAAATTGTAGGGATGAGCCATTGTGTAGCTTTATTTGGATATCTTCTAAAGCAGGGGTCCCCAAACCTTTAGACCTCAGGGACCACCAAGTTCATAATTTTAAATTCCACAGATGTTGCGGCGGGGGGGGGAAGCAGCACAAGTGGGCCTAACCGGCAGTTGCGATGGCTGGAAGCTGCAGGAGCGAAGCGCTACTTGCATTTGCATGGCATCAGCATTCCGCCTTGGTATATTTGCACCAGCTGGTGACACAAGGCAGCCCTCAAGAGACGAGAGTTTGCAGGGGGGCGAGCTAGCATCCGCAACAGACAGCAAATTCCGGCTGCTCTCTGGACCGGACGCCGTTTACTGCTCTGAGTCCCAACCGGCAGGAGATGAGGGCTGCCTTGTGCCACCAGCTGGCATACATATACCAAGGCGGAATGCTGATGCTGTGAAAATGTTGATGCCGCACTACAGCAGAGAGAAGAAGCCAGAGCGCTTGCTGAAGCGGCGTGGGAAACTTTGGCTGGGCTCCTCAAGAGACAAGAGTTTGCAGGGGGCCGATCTAGCATCCATAATGGACAGCAGAAGGAGAGATGTAGGCCCGAAAGGTGGCTGAAACTCCCACACCCAGGCAGCGAGTTCTTGATCTTACCTTCCAGTTCCAGCTCATATGGCTAGCATCGCTCTACTCAAGGTGAGGTTTGTGCTCAGCCCAGGGGTGAAATGCTCCCGGTTCGCTTTTACCTGTCGGTCGTCGGAGAGTCGATTGCGACAGTAGCGTGACGCTCCGCCCACCCACCAGGATACCGCCATTTGAGTTCTTGTACCCTCTGCGCATGCACAGAATGCTTTGTGCATGCGCAGAGGGTAAAAGAACTCAAATGGCAGTGTCTCGATGGGTGGGCGGAGCATCACTCTACCTTTGTGATTGGCTCTCCGACGACCGACAGGTAAAAGCGAACTGGGAGCATTTCACTGTTGGCTCAGCCTTAAGAGTGGGGACTGGCATGTGGGCGGGGTGATGTGGGTGGTGCAGCCTTGTGTTCCCATGTGCAGACTGGATTAATTACTCTCGGCCATATCCGGCCCAGGGTCCATAGCTTGAGGATGAGTGCAATATAAAAAATGCAAAAATACAAATATTTCTCCACGGACCACCAAAATTTTCTTGCGGACCACCAGTGGTCCGCAGACCACTGCTTGATGACCAAACCAATTTGTTTTGCCATGGGAAAAGGTGCCACGGTTCATAGATTAGAAGGTAAAGGATGCACAAATGAGATAAAAACTGAAAGGCTTTACAGGTAGTTGTCGACTTACAACCTTTCATTTATTGACCGTTCAAAGTTACGCAGCATTGGACAAAGTGATTTATGACCATTTTTCACAATTATGACCATCACAGCATCCCTACAGTCACATGAACAGAATTTGGGCCCTTGGCAATGGGTGTGTGTGTGTTTGTGATGATTGCAGCCTCCCAAGTTCAAGTGATCCCCATTCGCGACCTTCCCAGCAGGCTTCCAACCAGCAAACTCAATGGAAGGAAACCAGATTCCCTTAACAACCCCGTGATTCACTTAACAACAGTGGCCAAAAATGGTCATAAAATGGGGCAGAGCTCGCTTAACAACTGCCTTGTTTAGCAATGGAAATTCTGCCTCAGCTGTTGTCGTAAGTCAATGACTGCCTGCATTGAACACAGCAAAGTTGAAGGATCGCTTTAACTGCAAACTGCAATATGAAACAGGGAATATCCACAGACAAGACAGCTAAATAAGAAATGGCGGAATGTATACACAAAGCCGAATTTCGCATTCCTCAGCTGTTAGGAAGCTCATTCAGCTAATGTCTAGCACCACTCCTGCATTTATGTTGAAATGCTTTCCTAGGAAGGGCTTCAAGATTTACATAGTGTTTGACTACAGTTATTCATATTTCTAATTAAGCATGCACACTAACTCTTTACATCTCTTGCCTAGTAGTTATCAAAAGTTTATGTAAGACAGAACCAGCTCATCCATCAAACACTCCTTGCACTGATGTTTGCCCTTGGAGTTAAAAGAGACTGACAATACATTTTTGAAAATTGTTAATTATGGGAAGCAATTAGAGGCGAGAAGCGGAGAGAGTTACTTTTAAAAATCTACAGCCTTACTCAGCCATCCTTTGTGCAAGAACACAGCAGGGAAGCCATTTTATATAGGAAAGCATTGAGGAAAAACGGTCCATACCATCTACATTGCTCCGTTATTAGAATCATCTTCCGCATTAGCACTACTTTATGGCAATCAAGTTTGAAGTATTTAAAGCAGGGATGGCAAGGATCCATCTTTCCTCTAGGACAGGGGTGTCAAACTCAATTTCATTGAGGGCCACATCAGGGTTGTGTTTGACCTTGGGAGGGCAGGGGGGCCAGGGGGCATGGCCAGCTCAACATCACTCATGTCGGGGGCATCTCTGGTGGCCCGAGCACTCTGCCAGTGAAACTGGGCTCCCAAGCTCTGTTTTATTTTTTTATTTTTTTATTATTATTTTTTTATTATTATTTTTTTATTTTTTTTTATTTTTTTTATTTATTTATTTATTTATTTTTATTTTTTTTTATTTTTTATTTATTTATATATTTATTTATATATTTATATATTCATATATATATATATTTATATATGAATATATATATATATATATATATATATATATATATATATATATATATATATATATATATATATATATATATATATATATATATATATATATATATATATATATATATATATATGCCAGACTTTATTTATTTATATAAGGACTCTGGGTGGCTTAACAACATAATAAACTTTAAAAACATTTTAAACGTTAAAACAATTTAAAATTTTGGGGCTGCAATGGCCTCCTGCAACCCTCTGCCAGTAAAAACGGAGCTTGGGAAGGCTGCACGCAGCCTTCCCGAACTCCGTTTTCGCTGGCAGAGATACTGCGGGCTGTTCCTTTGCTGTTTCCAGGGCAGCCTTGAGGGCCAGATCTAAGCACCCCAGGATCTGTCCTCCAGGCCTTGAGTTTGACATCCCTGCTCTATGAGGAAAGTCTAGCATAACCCACCTCTCAAATATCTAGTTAGGAGTACATGGAGATGTCACACTGAAAGCAATGGGGAAAATATCCTATTCCAAACTTAAAACACACAGACATTCATATGTATACAGTACTTCCCCCAATTCCTTTTGCTTGCTTGTTTTTCTGGATCGCAAACTTACTAAGACACTGAAGAATGTTTGTTGACATAATGAAGAATGCTTTTCAATTAAAATATTCTATAACAGACCCATTTATGAGGACCGTGAACCTTGTCTTTTATTTCAGCTTTTTTTTCAGCTTCAGACCTATAGCTTTATTATCACTTGCAATCTTAATGCAAGTAACATTGTGCAGGCAGCATCTGATATTTTCAAATTTCAAGTCTTATTGTTTCTGACATTTATTTGAAATTAGACATGCTATATTTCAGTTACTGCAGTGGAACTATTCGATTAATCATTTTTTTAAAAAAAGCTGCCTTACCTACATTAGGAGCAGAGACAGCAGTGCATGGCTGAGGATCTTGAAAATAATAGCTTCAGCTCCTCTATCTGACTGGTTGTCCATTACAGGAAGAAGCATGTAACTGATCGTGGCTAAATTTTGTAAAAGTTTTTTTTTTTGGTATCTCTCTCCATCTGCACATCCATCAGCAGGTTAACTCTGAAAAATGAGTCGGACAAGACCGTATTGTGGTGCAGAAGAAGAAGCCAGCAAGAGAAAGAGATCAAAAATAGGGCAGATCTGGCTAGGGATTGCAGAGAAAAACATTCAGGGGAGAAAAAAATCCACAATGCATTTTTATGGGAGAGAGGTTGGGCAGTGGCTTAGAATGTTCCTGGCTGCTCCATTCTGAGCACCCTCCTTCTTGGTCATGCGACTCAGAGCAGAGCACGTACACCTAGCCTTTGCACACATATGTACAAACATAGGCAACTGTTGTGACCCAGCACCGCAACCCCCCAGAAACACACACACACACTCGTTGGGAGGCAAACAAAAAGGTTCTTTTTACTAATAAAGTTTCTTAGTAAAAACTCAGAGGTTTTAGAAGTCCAAAACAACACAAACGGAAAGTCTCAAGGAAATAGGTTCTTTGGGTTACGTGAGGGTTAAATAGCACACAGACAAAAGTTCAAAGCAAGACTCATTAATTCTTCTCTTATCTGAACAACTTGGCTGGCTTCCTGGAATAAAGCTGGCAGAAGCTGGTGTCTTCGATAAGATTCCCCAAACAAACGTAGAACTGAAACTCTGGATATGCCGTGGTCATTGATTTGTTGTTCTCAGCAATGAGCACTAATTACCCTGGCCTAATATAGGCACTGAAGGGCGTGGCCCAATTAGCCCTCACTGCTTCCTCCGATTGGACCGACGCTTACTCAGCCAGTCCTGTTTTCTGGCTGCTCTGCGAGCTCTGGCATCCAGCATGAGGTTGGACTAGAAGATCTCCAAGGTCCCTTCCAACTCTGTTATTCTGTTATTCATACTGTATATTCATAGACACAGAGACCATACAAATGCAGTTACCGAAATCCACCCCTTTCACACATTCATCCTCTCATATACATACAGATCAGGGGTGGGTTCCACTTACCTTCACCACCAGTTCGCATCGTGATGTTTCGCGCGCATCCCCTCGTGCGATTTGGCTTGCGCGCATGCTCAGAAGCAGGAATGAGCCCGAAACACAGCTGAGGAGCTCATCAGCTGTGCTTCAGGCAAAGAAATAAAGGTCAGAATTCACCCGCAGGCGGGAGGGAGGGCCCTTTTAAAAGGCGCGGAAGGGGAAAAATTCACACAAAATCCAAGAAAAAGATGACGGCACGTACGGAACGGCACCGACAGTGACATCACCAGCAGGTCACTACCGGTTCGGGTGATCCAGTCCGAACCAGGAAGAACCCACCCCTGATACAGATATAATATGTACAGATCCATACAGATTAGACTTTGGAGAGAAAGTCTTTTAGGCACAGACACAAATAATTTATTATTCAGAAGAAACTGCAGTCACATTCTGTGATCATTGCTGGTAAAGGGGATGGAGGGCCATATTCTGCATGCTTTCCTTACCTTCTTTGTGTCTATGGATGTTCTCCCCCCCCCCGCACTTTCCTATGCACAGGGTGGGTGGGCAGTAAGAAAAGGTTAGTTACTGCAAGATGTGTTGCAACTTAAATAGAACAATGGTATTTCCTTGTTCTCAGCTTTTTCTTTTCTTTTCTTTTTCTTTTTGGCTGGCAGAAGTGAAGACAATCAAATATCACTTTTAAACAGCTTTGGAAAGTTAAAGGGTGAAAATAATGGTCATAGAAATCTTCTCATTAAAAGTAGCATGTATGGCAAGGAGCGGGGATACCGAAATGTAAAGAAAAAGTGGGGTTGTATAATTACATTAAGGAAGAGGAATTCTGATATTGCAGAAAAGAATGTGATATTATTAAAACATGAGAAAAAGACAAAGGATAGACAAAGGAGACAATAACAATGTTACTGAGGAATCCATTAGCAATATCATATTGGGCCTGCTTATTGAAATAAATGGATAGATGAGGTTTTTTTTTTTAAAAAAAAAAGGTAAGTAGATCCATGTGAGGCTTACAAGTTTTTAGAGGATAGCAGCTGCTGACAGATGCTGTATGTATGTTAATACTGCCTATATAATTTCATTTACAATAAGCTATTCCCACTCTGTAGATATAGCAGATGGTTATACAAGATGCTGTTCATTTTGAAACAGAATTTCTTGCATTTCCATTTTCAGTCTCCATTCTTTCATATCTCCCTTAAGAAACATGGGGTGAGTTCCTCCTTATGGGCAGACATAGTTCTATCTATATCCAATCCTTTGTCACAATTATAGGTCAAAATTCCAAATTATGCACATTCTACAGTATTTAAAAAAAAAAACCTCACATTTTTAGCTATGTAATTTTTCTTAAGAAATTTATCTTATACTAAACTTTTATGCATCATTCTATGCATATTTACATGCAGAGATGCCAAACATTTGCAGGAGCCATGGTGGCTTAGTAAGTTAGAATGCAGTATTGCAGGCTAACTCTGCCCACTGCCATGAGTTCAACCAGCAAATGGTTGACTTAGTCTTCCATCCTTCTGAGGTTGGAAAAATGAGGACCCAGATTGTTGGGGGCAATGTGCTGATTCTGTAAACCGCTTAGAGACAGCTGTAATGCACTGTGGAGTGGTATATAAGTCTAAGTGCTATTACTAGTGTTATACCCAAATTTCTAACTTAAATACATTTTTTTCTGAAGAGTGGCCAAACATAAACTTTTTTCTATCACATTTTTGCATTTTTTTCAATGTGTTAGAAAACATGCCTATATTAGGAACAACAGCTTCAATTTAGGCAAATCAAATTATTTTGCTTGAAAACAAAGCCAATTTGGAGTCATTTCAGACAAACTAACAAAAGTTAAGAGGATACATTTATTTGATTTTTAAGATGAAATAAATGTATTCATTTCAGTTTGAGTGAACCGTGAATCTGAAGAATGTGTTTGATAAAGCAGAATTGTTCAGCAAGCAAAAATGGCCTTTTAAAATTTTCAATCAAATCTGTGGGTTGATGGAACTTCAGCAATTCCTCTGGGACTTGAGTCCCACTTTGTTGTTGTTAGTTGCAAAGTCGTGTCTGACCCATCGCGACCCCATGGGCAACGTTCCTCCAGGCCTTCCTGTCCTCTACCATCCTCTGGAGTCAATTTAAGCTCACATTGACTGCTTCAGTGACTCCATCCAGCCACTTCATTCTCTGTCGTCCACTTCTTCTTTTGCCCTCAATCTTTCCCAGAATTAGGCTCTTCTCCAGTGAGTCCTTCCTTCTCATTAGGTGGCCAAAGAATTTGAGTTTCATCTTCAGGAGTAGTCAGGGTTGATCTCCTCTAGGACTGACCGGTTTGATCGCCTTGAAGTCCAAGGGACTCGCAGGAGTCTTCTCCAGCACCATAGTTCAAAGGCCTCAATTCTTTGGCGCTCAGCCTTTCTTATGGTCCAACTTTCACAGCCAAACATTGCAACTGGGAAAACCATAGCCTTGACTATACACACTTTTGTTGGCAGGGTGATGTCTCTGCTTTTTAGTATGCTGCCATAGCTTTCCTCCCCAGGAGCACTTAGTAAGGGTCCCACTTAGTAATATCTATATAGACCAGATATTGAAAAAGAGCAGCTTGGGAACAGCTTTGTCCTGATGGCTTCAGTTGGGACTGAATTCAAGTGTGGAAAGCCAGAGCAGATGCAGATTGATAGAATAAATAAGTAGAGTAAAAAATATTTTTTTCTCTGTACAATTTTCCAAGGGCCCCTCATTTCAACCCTGAGCTACAAATATTCGTCTCTATTGATACAATTTTCATTCCAACAGTCTCTATCTTGCATCCAACACTCTAAGAGGGATTTTTTCAAGACCCCTAGACTCCGAATGAAAATAAAAAAGTCTCCAAAATCCACCTCTCCTTTAGAGAATTCACTGGGAAAATAATCTTTCAATCCTTAAGAATGAAAGCAGCTAAAAAATACAGATTTTCTTGGCCAGGGAGTCCGCCAACTCACAGAGAAAAAAGTATTGTTTAGATACAATAACTTTCTTTTCCTTGTTTTTGATTTGTTGTCTGAATGATTCTTCTCTTTCTTATAGCATTCTTTGTAAACCTCCTTCAATAAAAACCTGAATAGTGCAAATGTCAGATCTGGACAGTTTGTTTCTCAGCTCTGAGGTTCATCATTTCCAACTATATAGCAATCTTTTGATGGTCTGTCTACAGAACCAAGAAAGTGAGGCTTAAAAAAAAAAACCAGAGAAGCAAGTGGACAGCTGGTTTTCCACAAATGGGGGTTTCAAAGAGATGGTGGTACTAGCTAATAAATGTAAATAAAAGCAAGTATAGAAGACAAATTCTACATCCAACCTGGGGGGTGGGGTTTTATGGTTTTTGTGGTGTGGATTTTTAATGTTATAAGCTGCCTGGAGTCAACTGTGTGCAAGTTGGGTGAAAGAAAGAAAGAAAGAAAGAAAGAAAGAAAGAAAGAAAGAAAGAAAGAAAGAAAGAAAGAAAGAAAGAAAGAAAGAAAGAAAGAAAGAAAGAAAGAAAGAAAGAAAGAAAGAAAGAAAGAAAGAAAGAAAGCTAAAAGTTGGTAACTTGCACAATAAAACAAGTAGTTATGCAAAAACAAAACAAAACAAACCAGCCACTAAACTGGAGGAAAAACTGTAGCAGGAGAAATAAATTAACAGAAAGTTTCCATTGGAACATCAACAGACAGCTAAAAGGCATGGAGAGTAGAAAAAAATTTCTTCTTATCAAAAAGACAGTAGAGTCTAGGTGTGCTTTATCAATGAGAATATTTCAGATCTAAGGAGACTGCCATTGAGATCTGCTCCTAGAAAACTAATAAGCAAACTGAGAGCTAATATGATGTGGCAGTTAAGGTGATTGACCAGAATTAGGATTAATCCAGGTTCAGTTTACACAGAGCCACGGAAATTCACTGGTTAACTTCTGGCTCTCTCTCAGTCTAATCTACATCATAGGATTGTTTTTGTGAGGCTCAAAAGAAAGGAAATTCCCTTATAAACCATCTTTGAACTGTTGAAGGAAATGTAGCAATCCAATATACATACAGATAGGTAGTCCTCGACTTATGACCACAATTCTGAGCCCAAAAAATTCTGCTGCTAAGCAAGGCAGTTGCTAAGTGAGTTTTGCCCCATTTTACAACCTTTCTTTGCCACAGTCATTAAGTGAATCACTGCAGTTGCCAGGTTAGTAACACGTTTGTTAAGTGAATCTGGCTTTCCCATTGACTTTTCTTGTCAGAAGGTCACAAAAGGTGATCACATGACCCCAAAACACTGCAACCGTCATAAACATGTGTCAGTTGCCAAGCGTCCAAATTTTAATCACATAACCATGGGGATGCTGCAATGGTTGTAAGTGTGAAAAACAGTCAAAAGTCCCTTTTTTCAGTGCCATTTTAACTTCAAATGGTCACTAAATAAACTGTTATAAGTTGAGGACTATTTGTACATACTTCAACATGGGAGATACCTAAACATGGTATTAGAGTCCCTGGTAGGAACTTCATGGGCTTCACTATATTACATACAAAATGTATCTTAATAGAAATCTTTGTCTTTTCTTCAAATTTTAAGTTTCTTCAAATTGTAGTTTTTTTTTTAAATGGATGAAAAGACTTCTAGAGTGGTAAGAAGCTGTGACAGATAAACAGGGAGAAAACTGGTACAAACTGAAATATGTGAAATTACTCTTGTTGTAATTTAAAGAGGGGGAAAAAAGCACCAAATGTTATTTCTATACCTTTATTGACGTTCCTCATTGAATGTAAATAAATACACAGTGTTTGACATTGTTGTTTTGAACATTCTTTTGTTGTGTTCTATTGCACGTCAAATTGAGATGTGACACATGTATTGTGAAAATCAAGTCAAGTTTTGTTGACCACTAGCGTAAGGGGAAAATGACTAGAAAAACATGCCAACAGGGTGCTTTCTGAAGAAAGGAGGAGAAAAATTGTTGTCTAACCTGCTGTTATTAAAGGAAAATGGGCATGCTCTTTCACATGATTAAAATCTTAGAAAAGTTTGGACTTTTACAAGACCTTGTGTAAAAGTTGGATGCCCTTCTGGCACCTTCGATTTTACTGGGGTTTTCCATTGTTCCCTTCGTCGTACAACACACTCAATGATTTATACAGTCCCCAGAAGTCCTGCTGTGCAAACATTCTAATAAACAAATTCAACAGTGGTAATTTTATAAGGAAAATAGTTTTCAATAAGAAAATTACTCTTTTAGAGAGCCATTAAAAGAGGTGTGGTGGGGTTTTCTTTGATTTCTTTCTTTCTTTTCTTTTTTTTTTGCTTGGCATAAATTAGAAATGCAGCTACAGCTTTTCAAAGATGAATCTTATTTGGAGTGTTGTATCACTCTTTCTTGTGGGTGCTGATGGAACCCGGGAATCTCCATGAGATTCCAATATTGTTCCAAATGTGTTTACAGCAGGAGGCTCTTGTGTTTTACTTTTTATTTTTTGGAGGCATGCAGTGACTGTCTTCCAACTTCCCATTTACTTATGAATGACCACAAGCATGATTTCAAATGTAACCCAGCAGGATCACAGTGGGGTTCTTACCGGTTCTAACCGGTTCTTTAGAACTGTTAGTAACTCGGCGATGACATCACGGAGCCGGTTCTGTTGGTGTCTCTGTGGGCGCCGCCATCTTGGATTTTGCTTCTGCGCATGCACAGAAGCTATTTTTTGATTGCTACGGCCGCACGGCGTGACCCTGAGCGAACTGGCAGCAAAAGGATCCAGAACCCACCCCTGAGCAGGATCCCTGCTGTCCTCAGAAATGTGGTTGGAGAAATAACAGCCATGGTGATGATGTCTTATAGTAAAGTTTCCATCATTTTCTGCTTAGAGATAATAAAGTGAACATTGCTTTGTTTTCCTTTGTAACATTTTTGCATTGTTCTAGTTTTTGTTTCTGTTTTAACGTTTTTAACGACTAATTGTCCTGGATTTCCCCCCCAATTTTATCTTGAGTTTAACCACTTAGGATTTTCTGTTCTGCTTTTCCACTACAATTAGGAGCTAAACTAGAACTGTCTTGATTGTCCCCTTCTGAGTGTTTAACTTTTGCTTTCCCATGTATTGCTTCCTTTGGAAATTGATTTATCTGTAGATTGTTGGCTCAGTTCAATGAAACGGTCTAGTATAAAGTTTTCCTTCCTCAAGTGATCTGCTTCATTTCTCAAGCCAGCCATTCCTCAGGCCAACCATGTAATCTGAAAGCGAGAGACATCCTTTGAACTCTCCTGGGACTTTTTACTACGAACAATTTGTTAGAAGCCAAAGATCCCTCTGAAATTCATTATTCTTGCCAGACAGTCAATTGCTGCTCAAATGCATAACTTCTCTGACATGCAACTGAAGTTATATCAGTGGCCCCAGTTCCAATGACTAGGGCACTGGACACTAAAACAGATGAAAAACGGTTGCAGGAATTGGGTATGTCTAGTCTAGTGAAAAGAAGGACTAGGGGTAATATGATAACAGTGTTCCAATATTTGAGGGGCTGCCACAAAGAAGAGGGGGGGTCAATCCGTTTTCCAAAGCACCAGAAGGCAAGACATGAAACAATGGATGGAAACTAATCAAGGAGAGAAGCAGCCTGGAATTAAGGAGAAACTTCCTAACAGTGAGGACAATTAACCAGTGGAATGGTTTGTCTTCAGAAGTTGTGGGTGCTCCGTCACTGGAAGCTTTTAGAAGACACTGGACAACCACTTGTGTTGGAATAGCATAGGGCAGTGTTGGCGAACCTTTTAGACACCGAGTCCCAAACTGCGTGCGCGCATGCCCAAACTGAAAGGTGTGTGAGCAAATGTGCATGAACATGTGCATGCGTGCGGACATGCACGCATGCACAACAGGGACCTGAAGACCAGCTGGCCAGCGGGAGGCGGGGCATCCCAACACCAGCAGCACGGCAAGAGGTAAGGTCTTTTTCTTTCGTGAGCTTCTGTTTCGTCGTTTGCAGGGAAACAGAAGTTCACGAAAGTAACACCACGGAGATCTGACCTGGGGTGACAGCGCGCGTGCCAGCAGAGAGGGCTCTGCTTGCCACCTCTAGCACACATGCCATAGGTTCGCCATCACGGGCATGGGGGCTCCTGTTTGAGCAGGACGTTGAGCTAGAGGACCTCCAAGGTCCCTGCCAACTCTGCTATTCTGTTATTCCCTTATTCTGAATGTTTTGTGATGTTTGATAAAATCAGTCTGTCAAACAAAAGGGACACTTTCTGTTCTTCCCCCATCCAACCATAATCTTTCATATTGCACCTGGTTTTAAAGCATGAACATATTCTTGCCTAGCTAATGCCTTATCTCTTATTTCTTCCCATAGTCATCTTTCACATTCCCCCCCCCTACTTATTTATTCTGAATAAAAAAGTTCTATCTACCTCCACTTGTCAAATGTATACAGTAATTGACTGGATGGTGGTACTGAGTTAATCAGTGTGTAAACAACTAAATATACATAGCTATGCCAAACACATAAGGTAAATCTTACTATTTCTTTCTGCTTCCATGCTCATGCATTGCAG
Organism: Diadophis punctatus similis; assembly: GCA_023053685.1. Taxonomy (NCBI): domain Eukaryota; kingdom Metazoa; phylum Chordata; class Lepidosauria; order Squamata; family Dipsadidae; genus Diadophis; species Diadophis punctatus. The sequence continues at coordinate 217,538,073 of JALIGW010000001.1, read as the reverse complement.
TAGGGTAGTAGTAGAAGAGCTGTACTAGCGCTGGCTGTTCTTCTAAAATTGTTCCCATATTGTATGTCAAGAAGAAAAAATATGTGTCAAATTAATTTTGTTTATGTTTATTGTCTTTTTCCACATCAATGTTTTTTTCACTGTTTCGTTTTTGCTGTTTTATAGTTCAGAGATGATTACAACTGCCTTAGGCTGGAGATAGCCATTTTGATTGTTCTAGAAAAAATGGATTTGAATATCTGAAGCAAGATCTAGAATATTCCAGGAAGAACTTGATCACAGAAGCTGGGAAGGAAGGAAGGAAGGAAGGAAGGAAGGAAGGAAGGAAGGAAGGAAGGAAGGAAGGAAGGAAGGAAGGAAGGAAGGAAGAGGGGCAGAGGGAGGAAAGTTATTGTTGAAGGAAGGAAGGAAGGAAAAACAATTTTCCATCAGTTCCAAGGTATTTTAGAAGGAAAAAGTTCCAGCCATCTTTGCAGAGTCTCTGTCACTAACATCTTTGGAAAAGAGCATCAAAATAAGAAGGGATCCAAACAGAAGATGCTTTTCATAGTACCTCCATTATTGAAAAATATTGTTTTGTACTCATGCAGTGCAAAATGTTAGGCCTTCTGCATAAACAAGAGAGAATGAAAAGGAGAGCAAATAAATTGAAAATGGATGGGAATTTATTTAGAATCCTCAGAGGGGAAGTCAGGAGTCAGCAATCGACTCATCTTTCAGGGAGTAGTGATGTGGTTCTGCCTTTAATGAAAACACTTAAGAGCCATTGCTATATACCTTTGGAGAATTAGATCAGGACTGTATATTGCATTAGAGAAAGGGTTCACACCACATACAATATACAAACCACACATACACTAAGGCTGTTATTTGATCCACGAAAAACTGATGACGGGCAGATTCCTGTTTGGAGAATATTCTTCTCTTACTGCTGTTGGCTCTGTTTAATTGCTTCTTTGCCCATCCTTCAAAAGGGCTTGCTGGATGATCAACCTTTTTTTTGAAGCATTCTTAGTCCATTTGAAACACAGTCATGCTCAGGATGCTACAGGTATGGAGATGTTCATATATTTATGAGTCTGGAGCTCCCAGATGAAAATGAACTAGTCAGTGCTTAGCTTTCTAGTCACTAGCCAAGTACTGAGAACTTCCTGTCAAGAAATATTCTCTTGCTACCTTCTCATACAGACCAACCACTAAGCAGAGTTTTCATATTTGATTGGATTTGGCACTAAATTAAAAAAAAATTAAAGCCATGGGCAATTTGGCTTTTGAGAAGATAGAATGAATGTTTTCATAAAATGACATGTTTTTTGTTTTCAAAATCTGTGGTACAGTGAGCTTGGGCAGTCAGAAAGACCCATTTGCCTAATAACAATGTGGCAGTGTTGCTTTCTGTCAGCAGCTGTAACCTTATTCTACCTATTTTTATGAATTTTGGTTTTTGTTCAAAACAAAATATTGAGCTGCAGTCACCAACATTCTAGAAATATCTTGGAAGAGGGCTGCATAAAATTAAAATAATTCTCATAAATAAAGATAATGCCAAATTTCTATCTATCTATCGATCGATCGATCGATCGATCGATCGATCTATCTATCTATCTATCTATCTATCTATCTATCTATCTATCTATCTATCTATCTATCTATCTATCTATCTATCTATCTATCTATCTATCTATCTATCTATCTATCTATCTAATCGCCAGAGGTGGCTAGTTTCTTGGACAGCATTAATAGTATATCTAGTATATCTCAAGTATATCTCTTTCTTTGCCTTTGACAAGTATCTACTTAGGTGAATCAGGATCTTCTGGTGTGTGTAGCTGAATCTGAGGTAGTTGATCAGCAAGGATATTTTACCACAATCCAAGTGTGACAAAAATGCACACACTCTTTTTTGAATTTCTTGGCTAAAACAAAGCAATAGTGTAGATTTGATATGGAAGGGTTGTGCACTCTGCTGTGATAAACAACATTCTCAATCTAGAATTCTTGAATACTCAAAGTAAAACTTGTGCATCAGACTTCTATATCAGATCTTGGTCTTCTAATAAAAGAAAAATTATATTGGAAACTTGAGGGCTGTCCACGAGTCTGTCTTCTGTAGAATATTATCTTTGAGTGAGGTGTTTTCCAGATCTGAAACCAAGCTTAATAGCAGTGACTGTGAGAGGGATCTTGGAGTATTAGTGGATAACCAGCTAAATATGAGCCAGCAGTGTGCAGCGGCAGCCAAAATAGCCAATGCAATCCTAAGTTGCATTAACAGAGGGATACAATCAAGATCAACTGAGGTACTAATACCACTCTATAAAGCCTTAGCTAGACCACACCTAGAATACTGCATCCAGTTTTGGTCACCACACTATAAAAAAGATGTTGAGACTCTAGAAAAAGTGCAGAGGAGAGCAACCAGGATGATTAGGGGACTGGAGACTAAAACATATGAAGAATGGTTACAGGAACTGGACATGGCTAGTCTAGCAAAGAGAAGGACCAGGGGAGACATGATAGCAGTGTTCCAATATTTGAGGGGCTGCCACAGAGAGGAGGGGGTCAAGCTATTTTCCAAAACACATGAAGGCCAGACAAGGAACAATGGATGGAAACTGACCAAGGAGAGATTTAACCTAGAAATAAGGAGGAATTTTCTGACAGTGAGAACAATCAACCAATGGAACAGCTTGCCTTTGGAAGTTGTGGGAGCTTCATCACTTGAGACTTTCAAGAAGAGATTGGACTGCCATTTGTCAGAAATGGTGTAGGGTCTCCTGCTTGAGGGGGGGGGTTGGACTAGATGACCTACAAGGTCCCTTCCAACTCTGTTAATCTGTTATTTGTTATCTGCTATTAACATAATTTGATCATCATTACCATTGTTGCACATAATAAAGAACCTGTAATGCATTTGGTTCAAGCATGTATATTTCAGATTAATTAGAGTAAGAGTCACTCCCTGCAAAACAGATATATTAGAGCAAGAAGGTCAGCAAGGAAGCTGTGCCTTTCCAGAATTATACACTGCTTACCATTAGCATGGGCATTACTTAGGAAAGATAACAGCTAAAGGCCAATCATATCTGGAAACCCATCATTTTGTCATTTTTGTTACCTAATCAGTGAAACATATAGTGGTTTCAAATTATATGTGCTAAAACATTAACAAAATGTTATATATGGAATATTCTGTACTTTGTAATTTTTATCTCTTCCACAAGCTACCGTATTTTACATTGAAGATTTATTGATTGGATTTTGCATTACTTATCTCATGCAGAAGGCTTAATATGAAGCTAAGTCTTACCTGTGCCAAAAGAAAAAGATAAAATTAGGAAAGTGTAAAAGGAAAAAAAAAGCAGGTCTTTGAAGATATAAAAGCTGATCAGAAAGGTAATGATCAGAAAATGTATAACAATGTTTCTGCCTTTGTTCATTTTCTTTTTTTAACAACACATTATTAAGGGATCTTATCTCGCATAGCTATGTTGAAAATCAATCTTACTAGAATGTCCCCCCCTTTCCTTTAAACAGAATAACAAATCACAACACTTAGATATGAAGATGAAGAGAAAAAAGAATATTTTTCAGATGAAAGGCTTGATTAAAAAACAATTGAATCCACTATTGACCGACTTTCTTTTTTTCTTTTTTCTTTCTTTCTTTCTTTCTTTCTTTCTTTCTTTCTTTCTTTCTTTCTTTTCTTTCTTTCTTTCTTTCTTTCTCTCTCTCTCTCTTTCTTTCTCTCTCTCTCTTTCTATTCTTTTTCTTTCTTTTTCTTTTCTTTCTCTCTCTCTCTCTCTCTTTCTCTCTCCCTCTTTCTCTCTCTCTCTCTCTTTCTCTCTCCCTCTTTCTCTCTTTCTCTCTCTCTCCTTCTTTCTTTCTATCTTTCTTTTCTTTTCTTTTTTCTTTTCTTTTCTTTTTTCTTTTCTTTTCTTTTTTCTTTTCTTTTCTTTCTTTCTTTTTGTAGTATTATCTGCCAGACTAAACTACATTCTAATCACAAACATATCAAATTCTATAGCAGCAGTACATGGCCCTAAGCCACACTAACTTCTCATTCAAATAATAATAAAATAATCCATAGAGCAAGGTTAGGAATGAAAACAAAAACAAAAATAAAAACAGAGGAAATTGTTTCTCCAGTACTATTTTAAAACTGAAATAGTACAATAATTGGAGCTATAATCCAAAGAGAAACAAGAGAAACATTTGCCAGAGTTTCCATCTAGAACATGGTTTTGCATAAGGATAATAATATAGTATAAAATATTAGGATTGCTGAAATCTGAAGGTGGTAGAAAATAGGCTTTTCTGTCTATCTTTGCTGATATCTAATAATCTCTAGGATTTTTATGGTCATCTTGGAATATTTTTGCATCAAATGAAAAATCAGAGTATTTGGAAACTTGAAGATTTCGCAGAGCATCTCCAATAACATCCACCAACAGAGGGCATAATAGATGATTAGGAAGAAAAGTCTTTAAGGATGAACATATTTCTGATATTTCATCAGAATTTTTTTCTCATTCAGCAAGTCTATGTCATAATGGTAGGTATGCTGTCCAAGTTAATTAGTGTTGTCAGAGTGCAGATTTCAGAGACAAATCATGTCTTTTCTAACTATGATTTCATCTCTCCAAACAGACTGAAATCTGCCATTTTAAAACCTCTTTTTCCACTCCTGACACACACTACTTAAGATTTTTTTTAAAATACACAAACTTACAAGCATTTTTAGCATGCATTAGCTCTGAACTACTTACAGTTAAGCACATGGTTTATTTAATGCATGCATTTTCGCAACCAGTTTGATCTAATATAAAGCAATCGTCTTTTTTCACTGACTATGAACTGATGGATGTTTTGCAAAAATAATGAATTAGAAGAGATTCTTATGTTTTGATTTGTGTACTGACTCAAAGGGTGTAATTACAAAGGGTGCAATCTCCAAGGGAGATGGGCGGTTGAAAAATATGAATAAATAAACTAAGTAAGTTCTAAGCAAAAATTCAAACCTACAGAGATATTTGATTATGTGCCATTAATGTCGACTCTTAGCAACCACATAGATTTTCTCCATGACAATCTGTCCCTATTGGTGTCTTTTCCATCTTCCAATGTTGCATTCATTGCAGGGGTGAAATTCAGCAGGTTCTGACAGGTCCTGGAGAACCAGTAGAGGAAATTTTGAGTAGTTCGGAGAACCGGCAAATACCACCTCCAGAGTGGGGGAGGGAATTGAGATTTTGCAATATCCTTCCACTACCACGCCCATCAAACCACGCCCACAGAACCGGTAGGGAAAATTTTTGAATTTCACCCCTGATTCATTGCCCCTGTAACTGAATCCATCCACCTTGTTGCTGGTCATTCTCTTTCTCTCTCTTTCCCAGCATTAGAACCTTCTCCAGAGATCTAGATCTTTGCATGCAGGTCATCCTCAACTTATGACTACAAATTTCTGTTCCTAAGCAAGACAGTTGTTAAGTGAGTTTTGTCCCATTTTATTATCTTTCTTGCCAAAGTTGTTCACTAAATCTCTGCCGTTGTTAAGTCGGTAACACGATGAAGTAAATCTGGATTCCCCATTGACTTTGCTTATCAGAAAGTTACAAAGGATGAGCACATGACCCCAGACACTGCAACTGTCATAAATATGAGTTGCCAAGTATCTGAATTTTGATTTCATGACCATGGAGATGCTGCAATTGTCGTAAGTGTGAAAAATGGTCATAAGTCATTTTTTTCAGTGCTCTTGTAACTTTGAACGGTCACTAAATGAACTGTTGTAAGTCATGGATTACCTGTAATGTGTCCAAAGTAGGACAATTTGGGCTTGGTCCTTTAGGTCTCAAGTGAGAACTCTGGGCAGATTTGTAATGTTGATCCATTGGTTTGTTTTCCAGAAATATAACCTCCCTTAAATATTTTGTAAATCCTCAAAAGGTTTATGATCAGTTCTGAAGCAATATTCCAGTATAGCTTCTCCTATCTTAATGACATCCTGCTTTTATTCAAGTGATTGCATTTTGTCAGTAAACATTTGGTTTTGCTTCTAGTTGGGGATTTATGAAAAACCAGTATATATGTTAAGCATTTTTGTACTATTATTGAACTTCTTCATCATCAACAATAACACAATGGCTTCCAGAATATTTTTTCTCTTGCCTTTGTCATCTCTGGTTTATAGGCATCCTGAGGCAGGAGATACGAGACAGCAGATCATTCAAATTCCAATGGTCTTTGACTCAGGCCAACACAATTGATAGTAGCATAGACGGTTTATAAAATTTTACGGTGCAATAGTATAACAGACAAAAAAACTACCCCCCCCAAAAAAACCCACACATTTTATTTTTCACTCCTTTCCTATTGCTTATTTGTACCTTAATGATTTGTACAATCATTAAGTGTTGTACCTCATGATTCTTGACAAATGTATCTTTTTTTTTATGTACACTGAGAGCATATGCACCAAAGACAAATTCCTTGTGTGTCCAATCACACTTGGCCAATAAAGAATTCTATTCTATTCTATTCTATTCTATTCTATTCTATTCTATTCTATTCTATTCTATTCTATTCTATATATTTTAAGGACAGTAGACATACAGTACATTTTATTTTACAATTCTCTGTATACTTGGAGTGTGCCTCTTCCCTTCTGTCTTCCAAAATTTGATCTCTCTGTATTATTAGGAGTATATTCAAGGTCTTCATCAATAGTACCAGTTGACTTCATTCAAAAATAATAATGCTCTCCAGCATTTACCTATAAGATCTCTCTCCCCGATCCATGCCCCCTTACTTAGATCTGAATAACGAAGTCATGGATAGAGAATTCTTATCCTCTGGCTGCCTCACAAGTATTTTAGGAGGCTAATTAAATCTTTTCATCTTCTGGGTAGATTGAGGAACCTAATTTATGGGAGTAGGATTAAACAATCATTGTTGGGGAAACAATGTATTTAAAAAATACACAAACAAACTCTTAATTGGGCATTTCATAAATGAGTAAGTTGTTATCACCTATACCGGCTGATCAGGATTGTGAAAGAAAAATGCTAATTGACTTATCAAATGCACATGCAATAGCTGGTTTTGGATATCATGTTGCCTGATGACTGTCAGTACATTCTTGACAAGAATAATATCTTTTTATTTTATTTTAGACATTTCTTGTAACAGCCTGAAGTGAAAACTGTTAATCCAAAGAATAAGCCTCAAAGAATTCTAATTAATAATGTTTATTAGAAGGAAAGCTGAGAATACAAGCCTAGAATCTACTTTCAGATTAAGAATCACTCCTTTTTTGAAAGTGGAAAGTACTAAAAGGATGGGGGAGGTATGAGGTATGACTCCAGTATGAGTCCTAGCTTAAAAGAAAGGCTGATTAGTGTAGAAGCAATAGCCTGACTAGTAATATTTCGTTATTGGTTTAAATGCATTTATCAGTACCTACTGGGCTCCTTTACTTTGTTTTAAATGTTTCTTTTCAATCTATATAGTAATCCCTTAAGCAGAAATTAGTTTCATGGGGTCTGTCTCAGAGCATTTTATGTAACTTTGGCTGGTCATAGGGAAAAACATGCTTGCTCAATATTGAATGTCAGCATGTTTTTCAGGGCCAATATTGCAGTCTTCCTATAGATCCGTGAAGGTGGGCATGTGCGCTGTTGCCAGCTGCTCTTCTGGGTTCCATTGCACACATGAGCACTGGCCAGCTGGTCCGGCGTACATGCCAGCTGCTCTCTTCCGGGTTCCAGCGCTCTGGCGTGCCTGCACGCATTCCAGTTTCGGCACTTGATGCCAAAAAGGTTAGTCGTCACTGCTATAGATCATAATCTCTGCCGGTATTGTATGCAAAAGGTAGAATCTATTACACATTCTTTAAGAATATATACATACATACATACATACATACATACATACATACATACATACATACATACATACATATACATATACATATACATATACATATACATATACATATACATATACATATACATATATATATATATATATATATATATATATATATATATATATATATATATATATATATATATATATATATATATGTTGCTGCAAAATTGTACATCTCCCCTTTTAGCAGCATTCCCTGGTCAATGAGATATCTTCTATATTTATTTATTTAGATTTATTTATATTTCATATTTCAAAAATCCCCACCTCCGTCAAAGAGGGACTCTTTGGGCACTATACAACAAAACATCGAAATAGAAAACAATTTATATTAATAATGTTAATATTTGGGTTAAAATGTATAAAATTATGTAAAAAAATTAAAAATAATTTTTTTAAGGAGGCAAGAATAAGCTAACCCCATTAAAAGATGTTTAATAAAGGCAAAGGGAGGGGTCTCGTGACACTAAACCCCACAACTGCATGCTTTTCTGGGGTCCCCACATAATACTGCAAAGTCATGTTTTAACCCCTTTTCATATGGACAGGAGAATGGGAACCTGCCTCAACTCTGGGGGAAGATTTCCTGTTGATTTCCTCCTTGGAAGGATTTTTTCATACAATATATAATCTTGCAAAATTTTGTTGTTTTTAGTAACATCAAGATTCTGGCAGGAGATCCACAGTGGAATATAAGACTGATTGTTTTATATTCTTATTTGTTACTAATAGCTTTCTCTGTTCTGTTTCCTTTCCTTTCACTTTGTTTCATTTGCTGGCTAACAAAATTGAAATTGAAATATTAGCTGCCTAGAATATGTCAGAAGCAACTTCTCATAATGCAGCTACAAGACTGAATGTGTTCTGTACATTCTGTAAACAATCATTTGCATAAACTGAGCACAAGAGAAATCCGTCAGTTTCACTCTCTTGTCCCATTTCATCTAAGATTTTGCAAGAGAATAATTTTGTAACTGGCTAACTGCTCTGGGTTTCTAACCTCAACCAGAGCCCAACTTTAAGAAATAGATGCATATTCATTGGACTCCAAAATAATCCTAGCAACTTTCACATATACAGATACAAACACAAAATACAAATAAACATTACATTGAATGCTATTCATTCATTTAATTAAATAATTTGTTTGCCACCCATCTTGCTGTGAAGCAATTCTTGGTAACTTACCACATTAAAAGCAATAAAACCACACACACATACAGTGTGTGTGTATGTATGTGTGTGTAGCATTTTTTGCTGATAAATGAAAATAAAGGGAGACTATTATAGATCTATTTCAAGCTATTTAGCTGTCGTTAGATAGCCATACCCTTACTGGGATTTGAACCTGGGCTGTCTGCCTTGTAAGGCAGCAGCTTAGCCATTAGGCCACAGGCTCTATTCCCTATCAGCTCTTCACCAGGAAAGGGTTATATATGTTTTTCTGTCGTATTATCCTGGTGTACCCAAATATGGGAGAAAGCATCACAGCTTTCATTTTTATGTAACACATTTTTACTGATAATGAAAATGAAGGGAGATTAGTATAGATCTATTTCAAGCTATTTAGCTCTCATCAGCTAGCCATACCCTTATTGGGATTTGACCTGGGCAGCCTGCCTATAAGGCAGTACCTTTAACCTCTAAATCACAGGCTCTCCTCCTGTATCAGCTTATATCAGGGAAGAGTTATTCGACAGAAAAAAACATATACATACATACACACACACACATTATATGGCAGAACCAGGTCTTCAAGGTTCTTGCATAAGATCAGGAAGGTGGGAACCAATCTTACCTCAGGGATCAAGACATTCCAAAGAACCTCAGCCAATAAAACCTTGTAAAAAGTTTGGCAGAATAGAAAGATATTAATAGAAGTGATAGTAATTGTTGGCATTAAATACTAAAAGTCGATCAGTTTCATATATCTATCTAGATGCAAATGTGTCCATGCAAACATACGTATGCACACATCCATGGAGTGCTGGAACAAGTCGTTTACCACCAGAAACAAAGTATATTAACATTGGTCCTTCAACCCAAAACACACAACGTTCTCCAGATAGATGTACTAAATGCCACTAGCCTCAGGAAAGAAAGAAAGAAAAGTATGTACCTTGAACTCTCCTCAAAAGCTCCCAAAGATTCAGAAACAATAAATATTGCCTTCCCATGGACCATCTTGTGATTTGAAAAGCACTGAGCACATAATTCTGTCAAAGGACAAACCATAACAAAACAAGAAGAAAGAAAAATGCATCAGTCGTGCTGGGCAAGAGTAGGAAAGTACATTATAGTCCTAAGGAAACAATATATAAGTTAAAAGTTTAAAACTTTTTAAAAAATATTCAGATGGGAAAACCAAAAAAGAGACCTTCTGAAACACAGTTGTGAACTATAAAACACATTACTCAAGGCAGCAAAGAAGGAAGATGGGCCTAAGGTTAGCTCCCCCAAGGAGACAGAAAAAGAGGAAGACTTAACAGTACTTCACCAAAAAAATTGACAAGGAACAAACAGACCAAGCAAAGGGAAGGATGCACACACACAGTCAGCTAGAAAAAGAGCAACTCAACTGAAAGTGGAATAAGCAGAAACAGAATGGAAGGCAGGATTCTTTAGGTTAAGGTTACGTGTTCATAACTGTCAGGCTTCTCTCAGCCAGCTAGTTAAGAAACTGCAAATATAGGCTTCCAAAGGTAGCAAATCAGTAGCTTTTCTTCACATACCTTTCTGTTAGGCTGCCTGATTTCATATTCTCCATATATATCCATTCATATACTTTTTTTAGGTTTAGTCATCTTTTCTTCTTTATTTCCCAACCGTCAGGCAGGATTTCTGACTGGCATTCCACCCTGATCATCTCATTCTCCCACTTCCTTTTTATGCCAGTTGGGGGGTCTCCTCAGTCACGAGGAACCTGGGAGTCCAAATCAATGACAGAATGTCTCTAAAGATCTTCATATAAAGAGATAGTGAAACAAATAATTAAGGCCTGTGAATTCCATGTAATGAATGTTCCTAGAACGTGTCAAATCCTAAGTTCCGAGACAGCTCAGCAGTTGGTTCGCACCCTCATTGCATTATATTTTGATTATTGTAGCAGTGTGTTGGATGGGTTACATGAGAGCTCACTCTGCCCTTTGATTTGCATCCTGAACATTCTATTCTGGAACCTTCCTTTTTTTTTTCCCATTGCCGATCATTCTGTTAGCAAGTTATTTGTGAAAGTGATCATTATAAATTGCTGGTTTTGATCAGGGGTGGGTTCTAACTTACCTCACTGCCAGTTCACTTCCTCCCATGCCATGTGGCTGTGTGCGCATTGCGTGCCACATGGCTGCGTCGCACAGGTGTGCGCGCATGTGCAGTGCTGAAAATTCACAAAAAATCCCCCCAAAAGGGCCAAAAACAAGATGGCGGCGCATGCGCAGTGCTGGAAACTCAGCTTCTGTGCATGCGCAGAAGAAAATAATCAGCAAAAAATTCCAAAATTTTTGTTTTCAAAAAAATAAAATAGAAAAAAGATGGCGGCATCCATGGACCAGCACCGACAGAACCGGCTCCGTGACATCACCAGCGGTTTGCTATTGGTTCTATAGAACTGGTGCGAACCGGGAGGAACCCACCTCTGGTTTTGATATATCTTGCTCTGTGTATCAGCCCACCCAGCTATTTGAATGACCCATTGGGTGTCTTGTGAACCTGTGAATTTGATTCAATTATTAATCCAAAGTTGAATGGTACTCCTTGGTACAGCAGATTGGTAACATCAGAGTTGGAAGCCTTTTCTTATCTGGCTCTATTTCTTTGCAATTGACTCCCACCAGAAGTATTATTGGAGTCAGAATTTTTGATGTTTAAAAACAAAACTAATAGAAAAACATAACATAAACAGTCAAAAAAATTTTTTATCTTTGGCTCCTGGAAGTACATTAACACTTGTTTTAACCTGCATAAACATTGATTTTATTATGTTATAGGCCTTTTAGTCTAAAGACATTTTACTTTAGACTGTGAGTTTTAAAATTGATTTTAGTATATTATAGTATTACTGTTTTTCTGTTGCAATTATTGCACATAGTTCTTAGTCATGAAAAATACATTTACTACTACTGGAAAGATTTCTTGTGTAAATACTAATGAAACAAGACAGGGACTATGCAACATCTGAAAAATGGCCATACCATACTCCATCCCAACCTTCTAACTGTCAAACAGTACATCCCATCTTTATAAATTAGTCTAACAAGCCAAATAAATCTAGTTAGTCAAAGTAGTCTAAGACATTACAATGAGAGAGGAACTGAACATTCTCAGAAACTGATAATCACTGATTTTACAACACATTAAGCTGCTTTGTAAAAAGAAGAAGAAGAAGAAGAAGAAGAAGAAGAAGAAGAAGAAGAAGAAGAAGAAGAAGAAGAAGAAGAAGAAGAAGAAGAAGAAGAAGAAGAAGAAGAAGAAGATACTGTATAACCCAATTTCCTTTTCAATGCCTTACATTGAAAGGGTTTATTTTCTATCAACTGTATTTATAGTTCCAACCTTGATCAGTCTTTGTAAGCAACAAAACTTCAACCTGTGAATCTTGGTTCAAACTCTTGTGTGCTGTGGGTTCAAAGGATGTCAGATATACCTGATTTTTTTTTTAAAAAAAATCTGGGACAATTATATAAAGATCATATACTTGAAAATGGTCCTTCCAAGCATCTTGCAAAGCATGCTTGCCAAGTCATAGAATATACTGTTATGGCCCGCCAGCGGAGCTGGCAGCAGAGTTGGAAAGTGAGGAGGTTGGGGAGGAACATGGGCCAGTCCTGGAGTCTGGGGAAGGCTCGGACGAGGGCTCTGCATCAGAGGCAGAGAGGGGGCTAAGGCCATCTGGCAGTTATCAGCTGCCTCCAGAGTCAGACATCAGCGAGGCAGAGGGACAGCTGGAGCCTGTTCCCAGTGTGCGCATGTGCAGAGCTGCCAGAAGACAAGAACAAGGACCATCTGACAAGATGGCGACGGAGGCAGACGCCTAGTCCCATCGCTGAAGACGGAGTGTAGGAAAAAGACCCAAAAACCTAGAGTTAGAGATAAGGCAGAAGCTATCAAAATAAGTCAATAGACATAAATTAGCTCCAAATATCACATATATCAACATCTAAAGGCTGGGACCAGCTGAACCCATAAAAAAAGAGAGAGAGAAGAAAACATCCAACCACGTGGAGCCAGAAATAGCTGGAGGAACGAGGCTCGGCAAGGCTCAAAACTTCAGCAACTTATCTTCCTCGGTGAGAGAAGAAACAGGTATGCGTGACAGGGGGATCTGAATGAAAAGTGGATTGAGGACAAAAGCGAGTTGGTGTTAGAAGAGGGAGGAAAGAAAGAGTCTGGAAGACTCGAGGAGAAGGAGGCTTTGTAAACGCAGCTGAGACGCTTCCCATAGAAAGAACGGTGTGATCGGAGCAAAAGAGAGATCGGAGACAACAGGAGGTGGATCGATAAAATAATCCTTTACTTTGAAACGGTGGTGATATTGGACGGTGGAGGGAAATAAAGGACAGAAAGAACTAACAGTAACTAAGCAGTTTTGAATGAGCGACATCTTGGAGGAAGGGAGAAAACCAGCACTTCCGGAAAGAAGGACGGAGGAAAAAAAATTTAAAGGGACGCTGCAAAAATAACCTGACTGTGGAGCATAGAGGGGGGGGAAAAGCCCCACTGACTTGTTGTCTTTAAAAAGGTGGAAAAACTGAGCTTAAAGGAAAGAAAAGAACGGTGAAATATAAAGAGGATTTGGAAGGGTGTTATCTAAGCAGCAGAAGGAAGCTGGGGTATATCTACATTGAAAGATTAATAATAATTACAACTTAAATTGAAGAGATATTGTTACTGATTTAATGAACATATTTACATTACATATTACTTAAACTATCTATATATCTATATCAGCTGAATTTTATATATTATAGGTATTATATGCATTAATTACTAATTAATTAACACAAACTAATTAGTGACCATGTCAGGCACAACCCAAAAAAACACCACCACCAAATACCCACAAATGAAAGACATCAAAAACAGCAGCAACCCAAACAACCCCAGCACACAAGGAACAGACTCTATTGTGACCTGCAGAGCATGCTCCATGTACAGTCTTATGCCCACAGAACTCCAAAACTACATATGTACCAAATGCAAACTAATCAAATTACTAGAAGAAAAAGTAGAAGATCTAGAGAAAAACCTAAACACCCTCAAACTCAATCAACAAAATGAGAAACCCCAAACCTCACAAAAAGAACATGCACAAAAAGAACATAAAAATGACCAAGCAACTTCCACTACAGGTAACCCCCCAGAGGAAGAAAGCAGATGGACACATGTCACCCACAGAAAAAAACACAAACCAAACACAAAACCACAGTCCAAACCAACCCACCCAGACCCAACCCCACTGACTCTAAGCAACCAATACCAGGGACTTCCAATAGAAGATAACACACAGACACACAGAAAAGAAACACCAGAAAGAACGCTCAACAAAGCAGCACCACCAAACACCACTACAACACAGAAAGAAACTCCCCAAACAACCCCAAGCAAAAAGAAAAGGCGAGTACTGGTAATAGGAGATTCAATCCTCAGAGGAACTGAACCCGCCATCTGTAGACCAGATAACCAATCCAGAGAGGTATGCTGCCTTCCAGGAGCCAAAATCATAGACGTAGCAGAGAAAGTAACCAAAATAATAAAACCCACAGACTATTACCCCCTACTATTACTCCATGTAGGAACAAATGACACAAAAAAGAACTTGAAAACAATACAGAACGACTATGAGCAACTAGGCAAGAACGTCAAAAACCTAGGTGCGCAAGTAGTCTTCTCATCCATACTACCAACAAGAGGACAACACCCAGCAAGGGAACAAAGAATCCTACAAGTAAACCACTGGCTAAAGGGTTGGTGTCGCCAAAAAAACTTTGGATTCCTAGACCACGGACTGCACTACCTCCAAGATGGACTTTTGGCAAGGGACGGGTTACATCTCACAAAGACTGGGAAGAATGTCCTCGGAAAAAGACTGGCCCAACTTGTCAGGAGGGCTTTAAACTAAAATCGCGAGGGGAGGGTGACCAATCTACAGGATCCCCGGGGCCCAACTCCAAGCATGGACCCCAAGCAAACAAAACAAACAATGAACCAAAAAGGGATGGGGAAGAAAACAAACTCAAACGACAAATAAGAGACAAAGAAAGAACACCCACAACCAGGCACAAAGAACTCAAATGCCTCTACACAAATGCACAAAGCCTAGGGAATAAACAAGGTGAACTTGAAATATTAATGCACGAAGGTACACATGACATAGTCGGAATAACAGAAACTTGGTGGGATGAATCACACGATTGGAACACACAGATAAAAGGATACAAACTCTTCAAAAAAACCAGATCACATAAAAAAGGAGGTGGTGTTGCACTGTATATAAAGGACCACTATGTAGCTACAGAGCTACAAGTAACCAAGGAAGAAAACCCATTAGAATGCATATGGGTCAACATAAAAGAAAAAAAGAACGACACAACAATAGGAGTATACTACAGACCACCAAACCAAACAGAAACAATGGACACCCTTTTTACCAACCAGCTAAATAACATATACAAGAAAAACAACATTGTAATAATGGGAGACTTCAACTACCCGGATATCAACTGGAAAACCAACTCAGCACCAAGTGAGAAATCTAACAGATTCCTAACCAGCCTAGCTGACAACTTCATTGTCCAAAAAGTGGAGGAGGGAACTAGAGGGGCAGCCATACTGGATTTAATACTTACAAACAGAGAAGAAACAATAGAAGGAGTTGAAGCTGCAGGAACACTTGGCGAGAGTGACCACGTAATACTAAAATTCACCATAAAGCAAACACAAATAACTGAACATAACAACACCTATATCCCAGACTTCAAAAAAGCCGACTTCAATAAACTCAGAGAAAACTTGGGGAAGTTCCCTTGGATGAAAGTACTAAAGGGTAAAACAACTCAAGAAGCCTGGGAGATCCTAAAAAACACGATCTTAAAAGCCCAGAACACCACAATACCGATGAGGAAGAAAAACAAGAAATCCAAAAGGAAACCAGCATGGCTAAACAAAGACCTCACCGATAAACTGAATGAAAAAAAAGATAAATACAAAAAATGGAAAGATGGGCACATAACCAAGGCAGAGTACCAACAGACAGCCAGAATCTGTAAAGAAAAAATCAGGACAGCAAAGGCCCAGAATGAACAAAGACTCGCAACAAAAGTCAAAGACAACAAAAAAAGCTTCTTCCAACACATAAACAACAAGAAAAAAATCAAAGAAACAGTTGGTCCACTAAGGAGAGAAGACGGCAAAGAAGTAACAGACAACACAGACAAAGCAGAGCTACTGAACACATTCTTCGCATCAGTCTTCACACAAAAGGAAACTGCAGCTCAACTACCCAGCAACACAAATATAAAAAACAGATTCGAAGCAAGACTCAACCTAAGCAAAAATACAGTAAGAGATCACCTATCTGAACTTAATGAATACAAAGCACCAGGACCTGATGGATTACACCCCAGAGTCCTAAAAGAACTAGCAGAAGTCATTTCGGAACCACTGCACCACATCTTCCACAAATCCTGGAACACAGGGGAACTCCCCGAGGACTGGAAAAGAGCTGATGTGGTCCCCATCTACAAAAAAGGTAAAAAAACAGACCCAGGAAACTACAGACCAATCAGCCTAACATCAATACCTGGGAAAATACTGGAAAAAATAATTAAAAACCAGATCTCACATCATCTAGAAACAAACCAAGTAATAACCAACAGCCAACACGGATTTGTTAAGAACAAGTCATGCCAAACCAACCTCATTTCATTTTTCAACACTGTGACCAAATTAGTAGACCAGCGAAATGCAGTAGACATCATATACCTGGACTTCAGCAAAGCATTTGACAAAGTAGACCACAACCTACTTCTTCATAAGCTAGAAAAAAGCGGGATAGACAGCTACACAACCAGATGGATTAACAACTGGCTGACCAACCGTACCCAACGAGTAGTCCCCAATGGCTCTAAGTCCACATGGAGAGAAGTAAGCAGTGGCGTACCACAAGGTTCCGTCCTAGGCCCAGTACTCTTTAATATCTTCATAAATGACCTAGATGAGGGAATAGCAGGAGAACTAACCAAATTTGCAGACGATACCAAGCTGGCGGGAGTAGCAAACACCCCAGAGGACAGACTCAAAATCCAGAGGGACCTTGACAGACTCAAACACTGGGCCCAAACAAATAAAATGAAATTTAACACAGAGAAAAGTAAAATTCTACACCTAGGTAAGAAGAATCAAAAATACACATACAAACTGGGTGAAACCACACTCAATAGCAGCGATTGTGAGAGGGATCTTGGAGTCTTGGTAGACAGCCAACTAAATATGAGCCAGCAGTGTGCAGCAGCAGCCAAAAAGGCCAACGCAGTCCTGAGCTGCATAAATAGAGGGATACAATCAAGGACCAGAGAGGTACTAGTACCACTCTATAAAGCCTTGGTCAGACCACACCTAGAGTACTGCATCCAGTTTTGGTCACCACACTACAAAAAAGACATTGAAACCCTAGAGAAAGTGCAGAAGAGAGCAACCAGGATGATAAAGGGTCTGGAAAATAAAACATACGAAGAGCAGTTGCAGGAACTGAGCTTGGCCAGTCTGGCGAAGAGAAGGACCAGGGGTGACATGATAGCAGTGTTCCAATACTTGAGGGGCTGCCACAGAGAGGAGGGGGTCAGGCTGTTCTCTATGGCACCAGAAAGCCAAACAAGGAATAACGGATGGAAGCTGACCAAGGAGAGATTCAACCTGGAAGTGAGGAGAAACTTTCTGACGGTGAGAGCGATCAACCAGTGGAACAGCTTGCCAGCGGAGGTTGTGAGAGCCCCAACACTTGCGACCTTCAAGGGGAGACTGGACTGCCATCTGTCTCAAATGGTGTAGGAACTCCTGCTTGAGCAGGGGGTTGGACTAGATGACCTACAAGGTCCCTTCCAACTCTAATAATAAATCTAAAATCTAAACAATTACGAAAGCAGGGTCGACTTGGGAGTAAGGCTACACCTTGGAGATGATTGGCCCCTCCCATATGCAAATAAAAGAGGAACGAACAGGGCATGGGCTTTTGCAGGAAACAATTAGTTCCTTCGGTCGTTGCAAGAGTGGAAAGATCTGTTTGTGACTACTAGACTCTGTGCCAAGTTTTGCCTTGCCTGCATTTGGAAAGGCAAGTGTTCCAAGTGAGATAAGGTGTGTGTTTATAAATATTCCTCTGAAAGACTGTTTGCCAAGCCTTGCGGACTGTGAATGAAAGGAATTCACAGTCATGTAAATAAAAGAGGTTTTACGGGGACTACAACTCTGCTTCATGCTTTCTAAGGAAGCCTAGGTCAGAACATATACATGCTCCCTTTTTATGACCCTGTAATCCCTTAATTCAGGGTAGAGTGGGGGCAACTGGATGGAGCTGAGCATTTACAGGCCGATGCCCTTCCTGATGCCACAAATCCTAGATCAGAGGTCGGCAACCCGCAGCTCTGGAGCCGCCTGTGGCTCTTTAATTCCTCTGCTGCAACTCCCTGATGTGCAACCTACTCTCCTCCCAGAGACATTGGCCCGAGACTGTATCATAACACTAATAAGAAAAACAACCATGTATATACATATGAGAGCCAGTTTAGTCACAACATGGGGAAACTGAGGGAACTTGGGCAGGTCACTCTCTCTCAACCCTAGGAAGCAAGCAATGACATATCACTTCTGAAAAGTTTTGCCAAGGATACTGCAGAGAGTAGTCCAGGCAATTGGCAGGAGTGAACACTGACTTGAAGGCACATGAAAAACAAACATAGATTTGAGGAATATAAAAAAATAGGATTGTCAAACTTTGTTCAAAGTGCCAGAGAAATTACCTCATCAAGTGTATGCATTATACGGTGGGCTGTGTGTGTGTGTGTGTGTGTGTGTGTGTGTGTGTGTGTGTGTGTGTGTGTGTGTGTGTGTTGGTGGGGAGGAGGAGGATATAAATAGGTTGAAAGCAGAAAATGAAATGCAGAACTGACAATTATTTTAGGAATGGGGATAATTGTGGTTTTATCTTGTACATTTCATTTTTCCGTAACATTCGTGTTTGCAATTCCTCTGCAACAGACTGGTATGTGCATAAGAAATGAAAACTTCAAAAGGGCTTCATTACAATTAAGTGCACCTGAAATGGTTACATTAGCCATCTAAAACTGTGGTGATCCTTCCCTTTATTTCTTTCTATTACTGCCTAGCTTAGTCTGGCAAAGGGCTGCTAGAAATTAGAGCCATTGATTAGGATTTATAGCCTCCTCTCCCATGTTTTATGTAATAAATATAAAGAAAACCATTGGTTGATAGGTACAATTAGCTTACTAGAAGCACACCAAACTCTGGACTGCTTGCAGCTGCCACTTGGGTGACTTTCACTTTTTAAGATGTTTGCAAGTGAAGCAAGAATTAAAAGAAAGTCAGCAAATTCTGGGGCTCAAATTATGATGATTGCTACCAAGGAAACAAGCAGGGAAAAAAACTGGACCATTCATCCAATATTGAAGGAAGTACATATCCCAGAAATTAATCTGGATTCCTTTGGCTAGTTCTCTCTCCTTCTCTAGTGAAAGCAAATAGTTGAAATGTTGAACATTTAAATCAGCAAACTAATTGTGGTTTCGGGTGCTCTTTTCGGCAGTCCCTGGTAGCTACCTTTCCTTGGTGTTTGCTGACTCTCATACTTCTCGTTGGGAGAGGGAGCTGATGAAGAAACTCCACTTGCTAGGTTTTACGGAGGATGCTCTGGGAGATTATGGTCTCAAGGACGCCCAGTTTAGGGTAGTCCAATGGTTTGTGGACATAGATTTGCAATATTTAAGATCCAGAGCCAATAAAACCTGCTCCCCGTTGATTTTCAGCCATTCTAATAATTATGGATTGAGGATGGCTTCATATTTCTATACTCTAACCATCCCCAAGTATAGAAGAGTCTTTTCCCTAGCCCATTTTAATGTTTTGCCCTCAGCACTACTCGACAGGTGATTCAAGAGGCTCCTCCTGATTAGTGAGCGACTATGCCCCTGTGATATGGCTGAGGTTGAAACTGTGGAGCATGTCTTATCATACTGCCCTATGTATAACACCGCCAGAATTAAATTATTGTCTCTTCTTGGAACTGATCCCTCTGGTTCTAATGCTAGTAATCTGGCCTTATACTGTCTAGGGGATGATTCCTCCTATATTACTTCTCAGGTTTCAAAATTTTCCTTAAGAGCTATAACTATTAGAGGAGAACGTTGTAAGCCAAGACTTAGCCAAGACTTCTGGTGTTAATTGTTTGTGATTGTATTTTTTTCTTTTTGTTTTTTGTTGCACTTGTATTTTGGTCTGTGACTGTAAATAAAATTATATATATACAGCATGTAAATCAGCAAACAAGTAACAACAACTGGCAGGGTTAGGCAAGGGAAAGCTAAATTTTGACGATTAAATCCTAGCTTGCAATGAGTGAGTATAAACACAGGACATGCTGTTTTAATGCAACAATTTGTTTTGATTATCCTGAATGGGTAGAGAGATTTAAATGGATCAAGGTGGGAGAAGAATGACCAGTAGCATGTATTCAGCTTCCAATTGGAAGACCATGTTTAGGAATGGAGAACATGCTAGACGTTGAAAAGGACATGATGGTACATGATCAATCAACATGGGAGCCTTATCCCCATCCCTTGAAAGTGAGGTATAGGCCAAAGTATTATCCATAGATTTATGCCTAGTAGGGCCTCTGCCCTAGACATTCAAGCCTTAACCCACTCGTTATCATTTGAATGAGTGCTGATTTGCAGGAATGATGGACCTTATGGGGGCCATAGTAAGGGAAGGTTACATTTTTGTCTTTGGCTTGAGTATCTCTACAAATTTCTGCTGCAACATCAAAAAATAAAAAATAAAAATCCAGACTGATTTCTGAGAACTTGTGAATTATAAGAAAACTCTTCATTAGTTGTTTGCTTGGGTTTTTTTTAAACTAATCAAAAAAGGAAGTGTTCTTTGGACTCCTTTTTTTAAACAGATGACTAAAATCTATTGTCCCTGTGTTGTCAAGCTATCGTTCTTCTTTCTAAATTAATATTTGAGTACCACTCCATGGATAAAAGTAGACAAAGGCATTTTCAATTACCCTATCAGCATGTTATAAGAAAAGTACTATAATGGAATATCTATTTTAAAAAAAACCCAAAATTATACTTTGATCTTCGTGTAGATATCTGTTTATCACATAATGAGCTGTCAGTTTGGCAAATTCTCTTTAGAATATTTGCTACACCGTTATACACATTTATTCAGGTCCCTCATAGTTTTAGTGGGTCTGACTCCAACATATGCAGTACATAGCACCACAGCTGAAATCAACATATTGTGCATATGATCAAAATGCAAAGCGAGAAATAATAAAAATGAAGCAGCTTCTGAATGTGGAGGGGAATTGTGCAGACTGTCTTATATTTCTTTCTAGAAATGTTTGACAGAGAGTCAAAGAAGACTTGAGTGAAAAAAAGGTGAAAAAAAGATATTATTAGAAATCAGAGCAGCACTCTTTTGGAAATCATGCAATGTGTTAGAACGAGATAAACTGAATTTATCGTTTTTACCTCTTCGCTCTTTAACACAATGATTTTTTTTAGAAAAAGACTCTTCCTGTTTAGATGGAAATGTATATCAGTTTATTTATTAAACATGCAACTTGACAACATACTGGGGGATTTTCAGATGTTTTGTGAAATGAGACCATGAAACTCTCTCCAAATTTTGTCTAAATCTTAGACAGCATTTATTGTTTGGGGCCTGGATTCAAAATTCAAAGGCAATATATTAAAGTTCTACTCTCCCTTGAACTATATGAAAACCAATTTGACCTAGACACATTCAAGAAAAGCATTGAGGAGTCTTGCATTGGTTTAAAAACTCTGTAGGTGGAAATTGCATGGTTTACTAAATAATCTTATTTGTCTTATGCAGATGTAAGGCCAGTTGATACTGAAACCCAATGGTTCCATTTACCCTGGGAATAAAACTGATGGAAGCAATGGGTTACCTTGGCAACAGCCCTAGGTAGGATTATCTTGGTCAAAAGGGAAGGGGAAAAGTGATCCAAAAAATGGGGCTTTGCTATTATGACAGAAGCTAATCTATCTAGGAGAAGAAATTTCACATTCAAATCCAGAAAAAAAAGGAAGGAAGGAAGGAAGGAAGGAAGGAAGGAAGGAAGGAAGGAAGGAAGGAAGGAAGGAAGGAAGGAAGGAAGGAAGGAAATGTCATTGTATTCATGGAGGAAAGCAGGATATTTTTTCATTGTTATACATATTCATTCTATTCATGCATCATAGGCAAGCTCCCTCCACTTAATCTTATTATACTTTTAGTATGTCAAAGATACCCAGTAATTTAGCATTAAGGATCAGTTCTTTGATGTAGCTCAGTTAATTGCTAATATCTTCTTTCTAATCCTCTATAGAATGCAATTAATTGTCAACTAGGTAATAATCTTTCTCTCCAATTTAGAGATTCATTTGGCTTTGTTCTTATTGTTGGGCTTTCTGTATTTTCTCATCTCAATTATTCTTGAAATCCTATAGTCATCTTCATACTATACTGGTGGAGCAGGTGATCTACGATCAGAAGTGTACTTGGGATTGCCATCAGGTTTTGGCAACCGTCTGTGTGACCAGGGTTCCTAGCTCACATGGTCTTCTCTTCTCTACCTGTTACTGCACATGAGAAGTTTGGTCAATTCAGTTAAATCCAAGTTAGAACCAATTGTGCCAACGCAGCCAGTTATTGATTTCAGATACAATATCATGCCAAGTCCACACTGATAGTAGATGGAGGAGACAAAGAAGTCCTTTGGAATAACTTTCCCAACATTGTTTGGCCCCAACTTATTTTTCCAACTCTACTCCAAATCTGAAGAGCCATCTAATCTGCCTAGTGACTAAGTCAGATCTTTTTGTTTATTTTTTGTTTCTCACAACCAAACCTGCTTTTTCCCAGGTGTGAGCATCTGGCAAAATCAGAGAACAAAGCCCAGACTGGACCTGACATTGCTCTGATGGCCTTTCCTGCTCCTCTTGTGAAAAATTGTTTTGCAGTAAATGGTGTGTACTGTATTCACTTATCGAGGGCAGAACATCTACTTAGAGAGACATGGCGAAGTAATTAATCAGCAGACAGTTTCCCGGCTTTTAATGAAAGCACCTGATTATTCAAGCAGGGTGGAAATTGTCTCTTTTGGACACCTGATGAGTTATTTTAGGATTTATGTAGCTTGTACTACGATTTTTAAATCTCTTTTCTGCCTAAGCTGGCATCTCTTTTGTTCCGTCAAGCAGATGAAGAAAGTCATTTCACACAAGTTTTACTGTTTTCCTTTGACATGCTTTTATAAATTTTTGTGCAGCCTCAATGTTAGTAATAATTAGGGAAGATATTTGGATGTTATTGGGCAGTAGAATAAATAGGGATTTATAGGGATAATACAAATAGAGATCTTAGTTTCTTGAAAGTCTGTCAAGAGTCTCTCTCTCTCTCTCTCTCTCTCTCTCTCTCTCTCTCTCTCTCTCTCTCTCTCTCTCTCTCTCTCTCCCTCCCTCCCTCCCTCCCCCCCCCCCCACACACAGAGGAAGCATTCAATTGGTCTAATCAAGGCTTTCAAAAAAAAATCAAGATTTTTTCCCTCAGGCTGTATAAAAGTCTTGTTTTCTTTTCTTTTAGAACACAGAATCAAAATGTAGCTTTCTTTCTTTTAAATGCTTTTAAAAAACAATTAAATAATTTTACAATTGCCTTACTAATTTTTTTAAAAAATAATTTAAAATAATTTAAGGGGAGTACCTGCTATACTAAAACTGACATTACAGAACTATGCAAAAAAAAGTATTCTGCACACAAATACACATTATATATGTAGAAAGAGACGGACAGACAGTCAGACAGACAGACTGAGAGACAGACAGACAGACAAACAGACAGACAGACAGACACAGTTATAGGGATTTTGTATGAATGATAAATCAGAGTTCAATGAAAGCAGGGAAAGTATCTAGACGTTAAAAGAACACTGTGATGGGAAAAATGCTATGATAGCCTAACTTCCATTAGGTGAGCTCTAGCTATGGGCAAATTGTCCAGAGAGCAGAAACATTATAATTACTACCGGTTTGTTCTTAGATGGCTGATCCTGTATGCTGTTCCTACTCTCCCAAGCACACTTTCTTTTCATTTCTGTTTTTGCACTTGCTCATACTAACATATGTACCATTTATTTATTTATGACTTTTGGATGTCACCTTGAAGACTAAAACCCTTTCAAGGTTTTTTTTTTTTTAAGGTTATCTCAAAATTATTCTATTTCAAAATGATTTCAATGCAGGCCTATTTCAAACCCAAAATAAATCCAAGTCACATTAACAACAGTGCAAGTGTTTAAGTTGTCAACTGATAAAGAAAAACTCCATTCTTACTGTTCAATAAAAAAAAAATGCGAAATTTAATTTAAGATGTAGCTAGAACCAGGTCAATTCAGCAGTCTTAAGAAAAGGGCAGAGCAGACCAGTAGGTCTTAAAAGTGCTTCTGAAAGTTTGCAATAATGGACCTTGACATTAATTGATAGCCAACACGACTGCATTGAACAGTCGCTGAAAATGGTCCTTTTCTAGCAGCCTGACTGCCTTGAACGGGGAGCATATGAAAAGAGATTAGCACCTGACCTTTAAATTTAGGCCAACTAACTTGTACAAAAACAGTGTTTCAAGTTACTTGGCCCAAATTTCAAAGTCCTCACTTTAAACTAATTTTGGGTGCATTCCAGGAAGCAGTACAATGTAAAGGTCATATTATCTGCCTGCTAAGCTCCCTACCTATTTCAGCTCCTTTCCATATCAGCTGAAGTTTCCAAATCAGCTTCAGAGGCAGCCTCACACCGAATCGGGTCTACGACAACTCGCCACCACCCGCTTGCCACCTCACCACAGGACAATTCACCACAGGACAAGAGTTATACTAATATTGAAGAAATAGTGGAATAGGATTACTAATGAAAGGAAAAGGCAAAGAAGGAACAAAGTGAAATGTGAATGACAACAATTAAAATATTTTTGAATTATTTTATAATTGAATTGGCTGTGGCAAGTTGACCATGGCGAGTTGACTGCGGTGAATTGTCCCGTTCTGTACAAAATCATGTACTCTGCTCTAATATAGTGTGGGAAGCCCCCTCCCCTTCTAGAGAATGAAATATTTTGAGGGATATTAAAAGAGGTAGAACATGTTTATTTCCCCAAAGGAGAAATGGAGAAAACGTGTTCTTAAAAGCAGCCCCAGTCTTTCTTAATAGTCTCCAGCAGATGCCTGAAGTCTTTAGAGATGGATATTTTGTGCCCATTAAGAAAGACTGGCCAGCCTATTCACAAACAAAACACCTTCACCACCAGCGATGGGATTAAAATGTACATCCTTCTCCACCCAAATTCTAAGAACAGGACATGACCTTTAGGATTTAATAGGATTAACCCACCACCATTAGAATAGCAAAAGACACAGAACTCACTACATTGCACAACCCCCTCAGGACATTTCAAACAGTGCACAACCCCCAGCAGCATCACAGAAACCTATAAAGATCCATCCACTCATTCAACCAATTTGTCAGCTGCCTCAGAACTGCATGCTGTGGTTCTGCTCATCAATAAACAGAATCCTTCTTTCCAATCAGCCTCCATTTTATTCCCTTTGTTGCCTTTCTCCCGGCTTGGAACTGAATCATGTGGATTTTTCTTCCTACAATAGTAAGTCAGATGGAAATCCATAATTTATGTGTGATATGTATATTTTGCTATAGTTAACATAGGGGCCCAAGCTGATCTAAAGTACTTCTGCTGCCACACCAATTCCCCCAATTATCACAAAATTCAGAACATCTGCAGTGCCCATTTATTGTTTTAATAGGGACAAACCTATTCCAGGTGTGGAGACATTCCAGGGAAATATCGAGATCTACATTTGGCCCATAAAATTCAGAAGATGTGAAGTCAATGCAAATCACCATTATATTGATTTTTAATTTAGGTGCTTTATTACCTGGGAGTATAATAAATAACCATTTAGGGCAGATAGATGGATAGTTATCATCTATTTTAAATCTTTTTTTATTAATGAAGGATCAATCACATCTTTCATTATTCAAGAGCCCATTTTAATTATTCTAAGGAAGATGCAGCGAATGTGATGCTGTTAATATTTTGAGGATAGTCTGGAAATGAGAGGAAAGAAAAAATACTGAATAACACAAGTGCTCACAAATATAAAGGTTTATGACTTGAAATACTTTTTAAGAAGAAAAGTCATCCACTATTCTTAAGAAGACAATAACAATAACAATAACAATAAGTGGGACTTTCAAATACAGACAGATCGTCATTTGGAACACAACACGCCAGATATCATGGTTGTCAAGGACTGAAGAGTACAGTTTATTGATATCGCTATACCAGGAGATGCCAGAGTCGAAGAAAAAGAACTGGAAAAAAATTATGAAATATCGCGACCTGGCCATCGAAACTACACGGCTATGGATGAAACATATAACAGTCATACCCATTGTCATCGGGGCACTTGGTACCATGTCCAAGAATTTCACAAAACACATCAAGAAATTGCAGCTTCCTGTAATAACACCAGCGAACTGCAAAAAACTGCACTACTCGGAACATCATACATTTTAAGAAGATACTTAGTTGATACCTAGGACACTGGCAGGAACCCGTATCAACAATTAGCACCAGTCAGTGGTATTTGTGACATTTTTTTAAATGTTCAGTTGACTGAGTTTCATGTTTAATGAATAAAAGAGATCTTCTTCTTCTTCTTCTTCTTCTTCTTCTTCTTCTTCTTCTTCTTCTTCTTCTTCTTCTTCTTCTTCTTCTTCTTCTTCTTCTTCTTCTTCTTCTTCTTCTTCTTCTTCTTCTTCATCATCATCATCATCATCATCATTATCATCATGGAATGTCTCCGCACACATATACAGTATGCACAAGGGTTGGAAGAAAAATAATGTTTCCAATGTGATAAGTCACCAACAGATGGCAATACTGACATGTTAGAAACTCTGTTGTGTTCTTTAGCATCTGTTCTTTCAGATTGGGGGGAGGAGTTGCCTTGAGAAAAGATTGTGTTGCTTTGGTTTGTGAAATAGAAACCTGCAGCAAGTCCTCATTGGTGTGATTTAAGCAACATGACATGACTGAATTTTTGACTTCTGAAGAAGCCCCTTCCACTGAAATTTGCTGCCAAATGCAAATTATATTGATTACTGAGTTGCTGTGGGTACTGTGCACTACAGGGCCATAAAAAATTGAAGATGATGAACTGAGATCAGCTGATTTTCAGGGAACAAGAAAGAAATGGACAACCTGTGAGAACAGGTGATAAATTTCACACAGAGAAAGGGTTGTCACAGAGGTGATATTCAGCTGGTTTGGGCCAGTTCAGGCGAACTGCTAGCGGAAATTTTGAGTAGTTCGGAGAACCGGCAAATACCACCTCTGGCTGGCCATGCCCCCACCTGCCCGCTTGCCGCTTGCCGCTTGCCCCACCCACCTGCTTGCCACTCGCCCCACCTGCCCGGTCGCTGCTCGCCCCACCCTCCTGGTCACCGCTCTCCCCGCCCGCCCGTTCACCTTGCCCCACATATTACATATTTTCAATCTTCATCTTTTCAAATATCAAACTTATTCAAAAATACATTGCATATTTCAATCTTTATATTTTTCTATTTTTCAATCTTCATCTTTTCTTATATTATTTAATAACTTCATTTCTACATGTTCTTCATAATTATATTTTATCCTTGTCTCAATAAACAATTTTATCATACTTATGTAATACTAAATTAATCAAACATCATCTATCACCAAACTTATATTCAAAAATATTACTTTTCTACCCCCCCCATACAAATATATATTTAAAAGTTACATATTTTCAATCTTTATCTTTTCTATTATCAGGCTTATATTCAAAAATATTACCACTAAGTTATACCTTTTTCTTTTTCCTTTATCCCTTCTCTTTTACCCTGCTCCAAAGTTCTAATCCTCTTTTCTTTTTCTTTTTTGCTTGCCTCCCCCATATTTCTTTTAGCTCTCTGTTTCTATCTTTTTAGCTCTATCTTTAACTCCTTTTTTTTACTATGGTCTCTATCTTTCTCTCTTCTCTTTCTCCCTTTTTGTTGTCTAATATTGCTTCCATTTTTTCTAGTTTTTTCTTTCTTTCTCCTTCTAATTTTCTTTTCCTTCCTTATCTTTCCCATACCAGAAATCTTCCCCTTCAACTTTGTTGCCTTTTTTACTCTCTGTATTTCAATCATCTGTTTGCTGTATTTTCTTTCTTGTTGCTTATTTCTTGGTTCTTCTGTTTCTTTAACTTTTCCAAAGTTCTGCATCTTTTCCTCATTTGTCTGAACTGCATTTGTTATTTTTTGCATTATATTTTCCAGTTTCAGTTCTATACGGTCCATGACTTGAAATATTTCTTTCGTTCCCATGCACAGCTTTTTTACAAAAGTCTTAGTATCCTGGGGTATGCATCCTCGTAGGATCCCTGCCCCGAAGATTGTTGGGTGTGAGACGCTCCTTCTGAAGTTGGACTTAGGGGTTCAGGTGGGCCTTTTCTTAACGTACCTGCCTCCCAGCTGCGTAAGTAAGGCCCTGCCTGAGCTGCTCGAGGCAGTAGCCGGCTTGGCGGTTGAGTTCCCCAGGCTTATGGTGCTGGGGGACTTCAACTTGCCATCTGCTGGTGAAACCTCTGGGATAGCTCAGGAGTTCATGGATTCCATGACAACCATGGACCTAACCCAAGTAATCCAGGGTCCGACTCATGAGGGTGGTCACACGCTTGACCTAGTATATCTCTCGGGGCAGTGGAGAGATGATCTGAAGATAAGGGACATAGTCATCACCCCTCTGTCATGGTCAGATCATTTCCTACTGAGGCTGGATTTCACGACCCCACTCCTCCCCCGCAGGGAGGCGGGACCGACTAGGTGGTTCCGCCCCAGGCGCCTAATGGAGCCGGAAGGATTCCAGAGGGAACTTGGGGAAATACCTGAAACCCTGGTACACAATTCGGCTGACTCCCTGGTGGCTGCTTGGAACACCGCAGCATCAGGGGCTCTAGACCGAATTGCGCCTAAGCGACCTCTCCGTGGCAGTGGATCCCGGAAAGCTCCCTGGTTTACCGAGGAGCTCCGGGAGATGAAACGCCAGAAGAGACGTCTGGAGCACCACTGGAGGACCAAGAAGGCCGAGTCTGACCGAACACTATTAAGAATTTACATCAGATCTTATTTAGTGGCGATAAGGGCGGCAAGACGATCCTATCTTTCCGCTCTTATTGCGTCCGCAGATTCTCGTCCAGCCGCCTTGTTTAGGGTGACTCGCTCCCTCCTTGGAAAAGGGGGGAGCGAGGAACACTTGCAAGGCAGAGCTGAGGAATTTGCTGAGTTTCTGTCGGATAAAGTCGCTCAGATTCGGTTGGACTTGGACTCTGGCAGGGCAGAGTCCATAGAGTTGACAGGGGCCAGTCTTAATCCATCTTTGTGGGAGGAGTTTGGGCCTGTTTCTCCCGAGGATGTGGACAGGGCTATGGGAGCGATGGGGACCTCCACCTGTTTATTGGACCCGTGCCCCTCCTGGCTGGTCTCGGCCAGCAGGGCGGTGGCATGCAGCTGGATCCGGGCGGTGATCACCGCTTCTTTGAGGGAGGGATCCGTACCGCAGTCGTTAAAAACTGCGGTGGTGCGACCCCTCCTGAAGAAGCCTTCCCTGGATCCAGCTGATTTGAAGAACTATCGTCCAGTCTCCAACTTACCTTTTTTAGGGAAAGTTGTGGAGAAGGTGGTGGTGACTCAGTTTCTGCAGCTCCTGGATGAAACAGACCATCTAGATCCTTATCAGTCGGGTTTCAGGCGCGGCTACAGTACAGAAACTGCCTTGGTCGCCCTGATGGATGATCTCTGGCGGACCCGGGATGGGGGGAACTCCTCCATCCTGGTGCTACTTGACCTCTCAGCGGCTTTTGATACCATCGACCATGGTATCCTTCTGCATCGGCTCGGCGAGTTGGGAGTGGGAGGCACCGTTTTACGGTGGTTCTCCTCTTATCTCGCCGATCGGATGCAGTCGGTGTTGGCAGGTGAGCAGAGATCGTCCCCTAGGCCCCTATTATGTGGGGTGCCCCAGGGATCGGTTCTCTCGCCCATCCTGTTTAACATCTACATGAAACCGTTGGGTGAGATCATCCGCAGACATGGGGTGTGTTTCCATCAGTACGCTGACGACACCCAGCTGTACATCACCACCCCGTCTGACTTCAGGGAGGCAGTGGACGTAATGTGCCGATGCCTGGACGACGTTAAGATCTGGATGGGGAGGAACAGGCTCAGACTAAA
Source organism: Diadophis punctatus similis (assembly GCA_023053685.1). Classification (NCBI taxonomy): domain Eukaryota; kingdom Metazoa; phylum Chordata; class Lepidosauria; order Squamata; family Dipsadidae; genus Diadophis; species Diadophis punctatus. The sequence goes on along the minus strand of JALIGW010000001.1, from coordinate 217,507,516 downwards.
CCCCGATAAGACTGAGTGGCTGTGGATATTGCCTCCTAAGGTTCATGACAACTACCCCTCCTTGGTCTTTGAGGGTGCGAAACTGACCCCCTCAGACCAGGTCCGCAACTTGGGGGTCCTCCTAGACCCACAGCTAAAATTGGACCACCATCTTTCTGCTGTGGCTAGGGGGGCCTTTGCACAGGTTCACCTGGTGCACCAGTTGCGGCCATATTTGGAGAAGGAGGCGCTACTCACGGTCACTCATGCCCTTGTCACCTCGCGGTTGGACTACTGCAATGCGCTCTACATGGGGCTACCCTTGAAGAGTATCCGGAGACTTCAGTTGGTGCAAAATGCAGCTGCGCATGCTGTGGTGGGTGTGCCAAGGTACACCCACGTGACACCGATACTCCGCCAGCTGCATTGGCTGCCCATCGGTCTCCGGGTCCAATTCAAGGTGTTGATCACCATCTTTAAAGCCCTTCATGGCTTAGGACCAGGATATCTTCGGGACCGCATTCTGCCTCATACTTCCCTCCGACAGGTTAGGGCCCACAGAGTTGGCCTCCTCCAGGTCCCGTCGGCCAAACAATGTCGGCTGGCGGGCCCCAGGGGGAGAGCCTTCTCTGTGGCTGGCCCCGTGCTCTGGAACCAACTACCCCCAGAGACCCGGACTATCCCCACTCTGCTGGCTTTCCGTAAAGCCATTAAGACATGGCTTTTCCTGCAGGTGGGGGGGACAACTTAATTCCATCTGAGCCTACCCCCCAAGTATGTATGTGTCGAATGGATGTTGCTGTTTTAAATAATTGTTTTAAATTTTTGTAATTGTTTTTAAATTTTATGCAATTTCTTTGTTTATTCTTGTATTTCTCCTTGTTGTAAGCCGCCCCGAGTCCCTCGGGAGTTGGGCGGCATATAAGAATAACAAAATAAATAAATAATAAATAAATGCTTTCCACATCTTTATTTCCACTTGGCTCCTGCTTTAAATCAGAAACTCCTCTTCTTTGTTCTGTGCTCTCAATTCATTGTTTTACATTTATAAATCCAATATGATAGTCAAATTATATTAAATCAAAAACAGCTCCAGTTCAAATATCAGTGGTTTTTTTCATTTAAGATAGGGTATTCAAAGCCACATCTTCTTTAAATCTTCCAAAAAAACTTTTCAAGCATTTCCCCCACAGTTTTAACATGCTTGACCCGCTGCTAATCCTTAGCTTCCTTATTTCTCCCCCTTGGTTTCCCCCCCCCCTTGGGGATTGTTTTCAAAAACAAACAGTCTGTTTTTTTGTCCCAGATCACAATTCACTCACTTTTCCTCCTGCTCAAACTTGTTGATTCTGGTCCTCCTTCGGCTTCGTGGCAGCCATGTTTGCTACCACAGCTTCTCACTGTCGGCTAGGGGCTTGCCAGCTCGGGGAGGGGAGATGCGGCTCCCCTCTACCCTCCTGGCGGTCCCCTTTCACTTCGCCCCCTCTACGGGGAGGCTTAGGTCTGAATTCGGACCCTCAGGCGTGAAGTGTTCAGAACCGGCCGCGGAGGTCACGGTTCCAGCTTCCGATCTCGCTGAAGGAGGAACCGGAAGTCCAAGCCTGACATTTCATAGGGACCTCTGAGTCATGTTATTGAGGTTCTTCAATATTGAAAAGTTTGTGCAAGATGGATTCCTCAAACACTGATGGCAGAGATGAAAGCTTCAGGAGTTGAAATTTGCCAGCAATTGTTGTTGCTGGAAGATATGGAATTTCTTCACAGAGCTATGAAGGCTGATAAAAGATGAGCTCATCTTGATGCCTCAGAAATGAAGCATCAGTCCATGGAATACCATTGCAAAGCTTCATCTGTGGAAAAATAAATAAATACAAACCCAGGCTTCACCAGGAAAACCCATGGTTACAATTTTAAAGGACTCAGGTAATACTATTCACATGGATTTCCTTGAATTTAGCATCACTATCAACTCAAAGTGTGATGCTGCAAACATTCAAAATTTTAAAACAATGATTAAAAGAGTTTGGTTTGGAAGGACAAGAAAACTGTTATAAACATGACCATGCTAGAGCTCATACCTCTTGAGCTACACAAGACACAATTGCACAGTAGAACATTACCATCTTATGCCATCTGCCATATAGTCTAGGTTTCATTCCATGAAATTTCCATCCCATCCCAAAATTATAAGAATGCATTCCTAACTTTATGCTTGAATCAAATGAAGAATTGGTAAGGACTGTCAAGACAGATAACAGAAAAGATTCTTTAAGGACTATTTTTCTGTTTCATTTATTAAAATGGCCCCATTTAAACTAAAAATACGGAGACAGCATTACTTTGTATTGAACCATTGCATAAAGTTTAATGTATGTGTATGTAAAAGTATTTGTTTTCTTCTATCTGAAATTTAGGGGAAAAATATAAAATTAAAATGAATACAATTATTTTAATTAAAATAGTGAAATAAAAATATAAATATAAAGGCCACAATCTTTATTTCTACTCTACTTTTTAAGGGACAGCTTCAGCTGCTAGTGAAGATTAACATGAATATCAAAGAAACCATATTGATATTTTTCATATTTGGCTATAGTTGCAGCATAGCACAAGCATAGCATAGCACAACGCAAATCACAGTATAGCGACCTTGCTTTCAGAATGAGAAGAAGCCACTTAAATATTTGTTCTTATAGAAAAATTTCTATTTGGCATTATAAGGAAGCTTTGAATGTCTTCCAAACTATTGGCTTCCCATGATAGCTGTTTGAGACGATTGATACTATGAGTAATTTCATATTGGCATTTGGTGGGAACAGAAGTGGACATCTGGTCTGCTCCAACACAATTGTTTTTTTTTTTGTTTTGCAATTTGCTGAAGCCCATGATGTGAAGCCCATACTTGATGTGTCAAGCTTTGCCTGAACATGGGCATCCAAAAAATGAAGCATACAGAGAATGTAAGGTGGAAAGAAATAAGCAGAAGTTCAGACCAAAAATCATTCAGATATGCTTTCTTGCTTTCTTGCTTCCTTGCTTCCTTGCTTCCTTGCTTCCTTTCCTTCCTTCTTTCCTTCCTTCCTTCCTTTCCTTCCTTCCTTTCCTTCCTTCTTTTTTTCCTTTTCTTTCCTTTTTTCCTTTCCTTTCCTTTCCTTTCCTTTCCTTTCCTTTCCTTTCCTTTCCTTTCCTTTCCTTTCCTTTCCTTTTTCTTTCTTTCTTTCTTTCTTTCTTTCTTTCTTTCTTTCTTTCTTTCTTTCTTTCTTTCTCTTTCTTTTTTGAGAATTGTGGTTGAAAGCTTTATTTAAATTATGCAGGTCTTACTTTTAGGTCCCTGAAATTTTAATGACAAATGGATCAGAGTAGTAAACTGCAGTTCTTACTTCACTACTACATCTAACATACATTGCATGCTTAATGTCCTATGTTCCCTCAAAAGTGCTGATGGTAATTACCTTGATTTCCTTCATGTTTTTATAATGTTGGTGTTTAAATATATAAAAAAATGAAGCAACTGAAAGTTTCAGCAAAAAGAGAATGGACAATAGTTTGAAAATCTGATTTTAAAAAAGGTAATCAAAGCCTCTGGAACTAAGATCAAAAGGGTTTCATAAGAATTCTAATAGAAGTGCTGGTTCATATCTTTTTAAAAAAAATACTTAATGAATAACTCAAGGTGGCAAACGTATATAATACTCATTCCTCCTCCTTATTTTCCCCATAACAACAACCTTGTGCAGTGAGTTGGGTTGATTGAGAAAGGCTGACCCAAAGTCACCCAGCAGGATCTCATGCCTAATGTGGAACTAGAACTCATTTTTTGGACACAACCATAAATACATTAGATCTCCACAATGTGCTAGGAAAGCAGACTCCCATCCACACCTGGAAAACTATTCTTCCTATTAAAATCTAGGCCTCAGTACTTTTTTTAAAGTTTTATAAATTTTATTCATAAACATTTTTGAATACAGTGCATTGTCAGGGTATACCATTTACAAATAAAACAAACCAAAGAGAAGATGATTGTAAGTATTAACACACAAACAAATACTAATACTAATACTAATACTAATACTAATACTAATACTAATACTAATACTAATACTAATACTAATACTAATACTAATACTAATACTAATACTAATACTACTAATAATAATAATGCCTCAGCCGGCATTTGAAAACAATAAACATTGACAAAATCACGATCTGTCAGTTGCAAAAGGCTACCTTACTTGGATCTGCGCGCATCATACGAAAATGCATCACACAGTCCTAGACAATTGGGAAGTGTTCGACTTGTGATATAGTGATACAAAATCCAGCATATAAATCTCGTTTGCTGTGTATTACTGTTTTTTGTGTATAATAATAATAATAATAATAATAATAATAATAATAATAATAATAATAATAATAATAATAATAATAATAATAATAATAATAATAATAATAATAATAATAATAATAATAATAATAATAATATAACCAAAAAGCTTTAACTAAATTTCTTCATACACTAAATTATTTACTTTTTTGTTGATTATTGTGAATATAGTCATATACATCTCTATTTTCAATACTAACATTCATAATCTTACTTTCTCTAATTTCTACCTCTTGTCTCTATCCATTTATAAAATTTATTCCAAATCAAATAATATTTTGTATCTTCTTTATCTTTAATTTTTAAAGTTAATCTATCCATTTCAGCACAGTCCAAAATTTTTCGAATTACATCCTCCTCTGGTGGGGTGTTCACATTTTTCCAGTATTTAGCATAAATGATCCTTGCTGCCGTCAATATATGTAAAACTAAATATGTGGTCCCTTTATCATAACCCTCCGATAATATACCAAAGAGACATGTTTCAAACAAGTCTAGAATTCATATAGTTTAAGCGAAACAGCTACTACAGAAATTAGGTTAGTCATATGGATAATTCTACACAACCAGAGATTGCGTACGGATATATCACTATGTTATATAACAAAGTGAGACTAAGGTAGGGTGTAATACCTGTATCTCCACATAATGCCCAAGAGTGATATTATATCCACCAATTCATTCCTTGGAGTTTGTTACACTATCTGTTATTTGAATATTTTTAAAATTAAAAATAAAAATGAAAGCTGAATGTTGCAAAACGTATCACCATTATCCAGTGTAGCCCAGGAGTTCTAGTAGTACTTCTTGGTGTATTGGTGCTTTCTGATTAGCCACATCCTTGAAAGAAACCCCTTTGTAGGATTTTAACTAGTAAAGTTAAAGTCTTACAAAGACTAGCTAACTTTCAATATTTCAGATATGCTCGTTGAACCAAAAAAAAAAAAGGATAAGGAACCATTGATGTAGTATTTAGCAAGTTCAATAGGTGTGTAGGAGAGACAAATTTAAATGTTTAGTTGACCATGATGTACTCACTGATAATCTTAGAATTGCTGCAAGGACAAAGTGACGTAGTTCAAATATTCCAGATGGCATCAGATTGTGATCTGGCTATATACTGTATTTAGAACTGTTGTTGTTATGTTATTTCACTATATATTTTCATAGCTCAAAAGGACCCAGTGTTGGCAGAAAACCTTGGAAATGAAAGTAGCTACATTTTACCAGAGCTGGTTCACTAATAAAGGGAAATTAAGTCCTGCATATTAATTGGCTCCAGTTTCCAAGATACAGCTTCAGATCAAAATTGCATCAAAATAATTCAAAACTATGAGAAAGATGTGTGATTACGCTCCATAACTTTTCTGCAAAATGTGATATAGCAATGAGAATGGTGCCACACCAATCATTATAAATTTATCTTTTATTGATACCAATAACATAACTTTCCATTCATTTATTGGTTTTTCATGTAACATTCTCATGCTTTTTGCATGGAAATCTGATAAACTCTAACATCAGATTAAACGACAAAGTTCCATCTTTATTCAGTATCTAAACTGCGCTTTTTGGCTTTTTTCTTCTAAACTGCAGTAGGATCAACCCTGGGGAGATTCCAGCAGTAATCAGCAAGCATGGACAGACTCCATTTCCCTTGGTATCTTTTCCCCATGCCTGCGATTTCCTGGTGGAATCTCTCTCCATGCTGATCACTCACTGCCCCACAGTTCAAAGGGAAATAGTCTAAATGTGAGTGTAAGAAGTTAAGACATGTTTGCACCAAGTGTTTTACAGGACCTAAGCAAATTTTCCATGTGTTTTTCATAGTCATCTGCCTTGCTGTTCTCAAAGTGAAGATAAATTTATAGACCTCCTTGTGATACCATTTTCATTGTTCTACCATACTTTGTCGGGAAGTTATGAGGCATCATGATCATTAGACACCTCCTTCCCTTGTAGGCAAATATACTCCTCTGTGTATAAATCTTTATTGTGCAATATCTTGAAAACTTTAGCCAACCAGCACCTTTATCATCTGTTTTCTAATTCATCTAATCAAAATATGTAAGAATTAACTCATTTTATCTCAGAAGTTGATAATTTCTAAAAATTTGTAGACAAGTGTAGTCAGAACAATTAATCAGTAGAACATCTTGCCTCCAGAAATTATGGGTGCTCTGATACTGGAGGTTTTTAAGAAGAGATTGGACAACCATTTGTGTGAAATGGTATAGGGTTTCCTGCTTGAGCAGAGGGTTGGACTAGAAGATCTCCAAGGTCCCTTTTCCAACTCTGTTATTCTGTTACTCTGTAAATATATACTTGCCAGTGATGGCTGTGCTTTCCACTCTTCTTACAAAAAAAAGTATTTACATTTAATTATTATTGTTCTTAAAAGGTATTCAAGTCTCAATGGATATGTCCATATTTGGATGCTGAAAAACTATACAATACAGAGATTGTCCTGGCCCCATCAGACTAGAGTCAGTTAATTAGCAATTACAAGGTTGTAAATCCAGCAAAGACATAGACATAAATAAAGCCTGAGTTTGCAGACAATTGAATTCTTAGTGTTAACCAAAGTTCACAGGTAAGTCAGTGTTCATTAACTGAGTCAAAGAAGAATTGAGGTTTCTGAAGTATCTTATTGGCAAAGTCTAAAGAGAGAGAGAGAAAACACAGTTTAAAGAGGATGTGGCGTAACACTGAATTCCAGTAAATGCACTAAAGTGGGACTTTAAATGCAGGAAATGCTTAGCACTGTTGGGAGTAATCTACCCAACATCAGGTTACTCCTGAGTAGACTTGCCAGTTTCCTTCTCTCTGAAACTGAACACACACCACTCTCCATACTTTCTAACTTTTCACACAGAGATAGTGATTTTCCTGCAGCCTGAGAAGATAAACCTTTAGTTAAAGGTAAGAATCACAAGGACCAAGAGTAATGGGCTGGATATGTATATGCAGGATTTCCTGTTGGCCCCATCTTGGTTTTCCTCATGGGAGGATAACTCTTCAATAGGGGATGATCAAAACATGCTATGATCTTTGTACATGCATCAGCTATTTTATTTATTTATTTATTTATTTAAATAGATTTGTATGCCGCCCAACTCCCGGGGGACTCTGGGCGGCTGAGTATTTCTGACGCAAATACTAAATGCTATTCTGCAATGATTTCATGACGTATTATTTTTACAAGCAACTTCAAGTCTTGAGATTCTGCAATGGGTGATTCCAAAGGAACTCTGGTGGGAAACTAAAATTTAAGTATATGAGGAAGACCAAAGAAAAACATAAAAAGACACAAAGGAAGCAGATCCCAATAGACACAGCTATCAATAGAATATTTCCCTTTGTGAATATTTCACCCCCACAAAACAGGAAAAATGCCCAGTCCAGTATATCTGATACAAAATTATGATAGACAAATAAAAAAATTAGAATGAAATATCCAAAAGTGACTCTCATTTTTTGTTTTCCAATTGTCAATCACTAATTTACATAGCAAAACCAAGAGATTTTTTTTTTGAGGGGGGAGGCCATTGGAAAATGGCCACCATTTTTCATATCTGGTTTTTTCCCCTAGAAAATAATTCCAGAAATATTTTGACAACTGGGGTTATGCATATCTTTAAAAGTGTTCTTACATCTCAGATTTAAATGAAGCACCTCTTTGAAATGAGGCTGGAAAGTAGCACCACACTTTTAATCAGAGAGAAGCACCCATGTGACACAAAGTGAGTAATCTGAAGTAGAATGGCACACTTAAAGTTCAGTTTAAGGCCAAGTGCCTCCCCTCTATAAAGGGGGCATTGTGTCTCAATGCAAGATAAGGACTTCATTACACAAAGCACCTTGTCAAGATCGATTATAGACAATCCATCAAAGTCAAATGGCAGCATTCCTTGTATTTTGGAAGAGAAAGCCACCATTGCTCATCTTGCTGAATGCAACTCAGCACAACCTTCTCCCTACCTCAACCATTTGGGATACTTCTACTAACCCCACCACTGATAAATAATGCTCTACGCCCAATTGTGAAAACATACTCAAATGATAAAACTTGGTATCTCAGTAAACACAAATTGAATGTTAAATATAGGCTAATATTTATTACAAGGAATGGCGATGAAGATGGACAGAGTATTGAAAGTAAAGGTATTGCTTAAGAAACCCTCTAGAAAACAGCTTCAAAAATCTCTTTATACAGCATAGTTACCATATGGAGGTTATGATAATTTTTTGTCCTGCATGGTGAACTGTGTAATGATTGATCAATTGATAGACAATAATATTTGTAGCACATGGTTCAACTGTGAGGTCCTTGGTTCTCTCTGAACTTGGTTTTCTTGCAGATCATCATCCGTGCATCAATGCACTGATGATAAGTTAACACTGATGATGTTGCTTAGTTTGGTAATGAAACATCTGCAGGAAAACCACCAAGTTCAGAGAGCACCAAGGACCAGAGCAGTCAATTTCTCTGATTTTTAGTAGTATTTACGAAGAAGGATCAAGATCAGGGAGATTGGTTACAAACCCCATTTAACTATGGAGCTCAATTGGACAACTAAGAGTCAATTACTATCAACACAATTTATTTCACAAAATTCTGAGAATAAACTGTGGGGAGACCTGAGTACAATTCCTTCAGCTCCTCCACACACAAACCAGAATTCAAATTTAATGCAGTAGTAACAAATAAAAATACTGAAATTAGACTTTCCTCCAGTCATTTATATAAGTTTCATAATTTATGCACAGTAATGTATTTCTGTGAAAATTACAGGTCTTTTAGAGTTCATATAATTATATTCCCAGAGGCCAAAGCAGCTAGACTTTTTACCTGAACTTATGCTCCAATATCTTTAAAATACAAATGGTTTTCATCTCAGCCTTCAGCTCTTGACTTTTAATGGTGCCCATTTCTTTTTCATCAACTGATTTAAGGGGTGAGGGGAATGCTATGAAATCTTTTTTTATTTGTGTTTTGGGAGTATTTTTTTTTTGTTTTGTTTTTGCTGGAAACTCACAATCACCTGCCTGTTAAACTAATGAGTGAATCACAATGGGAATGCTTGAAGTTGTTGCAAATAATAACCACACATCTCAAGTGAATATGAAACCAAACGAGAAATTCTGCAGGTTTATTAGAGAATATAAGCTAATTTGCCAGCTGGAGTAAATCAGCATGCCTTCTAGAAAGCAATTAGAGGTTGACTAACACCAGCTGAGAATACAGCCTAGGAAGTGTGTTTAAATTTAGGAAACAAATATGGTAGGAAAGGGTAGCAGGAAGAATATTAAGGGATAGTTCTGATACATAAATCATGTTAAAAGATATTATATGGCAATGTTCCTGGAAGCAGCACCTAAATATACTCCATAAGGTTTGAGCAAATCATTTCAAGAAAATGATTGATATATCCATTAAATTAAATTAAATTAAATATCCAAGGCCATAATGCTGGTTTCCTGGTGTGTTAAGTTGGGTACCACTAGACTCTTCCTTTACAGCAGGAATGTCAAACTCCCGGCCTGTGGTCCGATGCATCACGCGCTGGCCACACCCACGCCCGGTTTAGCAAAGGGGGGGAAAGTCCCGATACGTCACGTGACGCCGCCGTAATGACGTGAGTTTGAAACCCCTGCTTTACAGCCTGCCAAATTCCAAAGCTCTACTTAACCTTTTTAAATGAACAAAAATATTGGGAAGCAGCACACGGGTAGTCCTTGACTTATGACCACAACTGGGATCAGAATTTCCATTACTAAGCAAGGCAGTTGTTAAGCGAGTTGTGTCTTTTCTGCCATGGTTGTTAAACGAATCACTGCAGTTAGTTAGTGAATCATGCAGTCGTTAACCAAATCTGGCTTCCCACATTGACTCTGCTCATCAGAAGGGGGTTGCAAATGGTGATCACATGACCCTGGGATGTTGCAACTGTTTTAAATACATGTTGGCTGCCAAGCGCCTGAATTTGATCATGTAACTGTGGGGAATGCTGTGATGGCTATAAGTGCAAGCAGGGGTGGGTTCCTCCCGGTTCGGACCAGATCACCCGAACCATTAGCGACCCACTGGTGATGTAATTTTGGCATCACAGATCCGGTTCTGTCTGTGCCGGTCCGTGTGCGCCGCCATCTTTTTTTCAGAATTTTTGGTGATTTTTTCAGGTTTGGATGGTTTCTCCTCTGCTGTGAAAAAAGCCCTCCCGCCCGCCCCCGGGTTAATACCAACCTTTATTTCTTCATGGGAAGCACAGCTGAGCAGCTCCTCAACTGTGCTTCGGCCTGAAACTACCTTCTGAGCATGTGTGGAAGTAAAATTGAGCGCGTGAAATGTCTCAATGCGCACTGGTAGCAAAGGTAAGTGGAACCCACCCCTAAGTGCAAGGACTGTGTTAAGGAGTTATTGTGCTGTTAAGCACATACACAGTGAAATGTGTTGTAGTAATGGTGTTGCAGTTTGATATGAATGCTATTCAGTCAATAAACAGAATATCTTTAATATGTACAAAATAGTAGCAAAGTTAAATAGGAAGTCCAAGTCATACACAGTTATTCAGTCAATGCGAAGTTTCTTCTTCTTGCCTATCTTTGTTTTAACTCACAAACAAAGATTACAGCTATCTCTCAATTCTATACTATCACAGATAGTTACTCTTCTCTTCACAGCAATTTCACACAGCCATAAAGTAATCTACTCAGCAGTAAAGCAGCACAGAGAGTCTTCAATCCGGAACACACCGTCAAACACCTAAACCACACTGAACCATCAACCACACTGAACATGCTCTCTTGCTTGCTTATATAGTAATCATCCACAATGCATTTAAAGCAATATACAAATAACAATGATTTGTGGCTTAATTGTATATTAACACACCCAATCATTTGAACAGGGTTCTAACAGACTGGTTGCACTATTTTTGGTGCCACTGTAACTTCGAACGGTCACTAAATGAATAATTGTAAGTTGAGGACTACCTGAATGTTAAACGTAGAGTTAGTTTCCCACTTTAACTTCGTTTTCAAGAAAATAAATCAGCTGGATGCAGTTCTGGTGCCTTGTTTAAATGCGTAGCCATTTGCTACCACTCTCTCTCAAGCAAGCTAGAAATTTAGTTGGGCTTCACCTCGAAATTGAAGGACATCGTGAGGAGTATCCATCCAGTTTGCCCCCCCCCCAGGAGATGGGTGTTTCATGAAGGTCCATCCAGAAATAGGCAATTTAAAGTCCCCCCCCCCGTCCTCCCTGTTCTTTCTTGTCGGAAACTGATAGAAGTTGAAATCCAAAATATCTGGAAGATATCAAGGTTGCCTATGCTGATTTCACATCTGCTGCAGTAGTTATTTTGTCTAGAGTTCTTACAAGGTGCTCTTAATATTCTAGATGTCCTCCCTAGCCTCTCCAAAATAGCTTTGAGTCCAGTTAAACTAAATAGACATATGTTATACCTTGGGCAGTTGGCACTCAGAGAGGGACACAACTTCTTTCATCAACAAAATGATGCATTACCTTTTTTGCATAAGAATTAATCGAAGCTGTTCACTTAGATTTGAGAAAGTGAAGGATGTGTATGCCGAGTTAGCATGAAGAGGAGATTGAAATCAGCCCTCTATTCCTGACAGACTTAACTTCAAGCAGATAACAGCGCTTCTTTCTTGCAATTTTTATTTTTAGCTACACAGTTTGGTGATAGCAAGTGACATGCTCTGAAGTATGTTCTGTATTCCATAGAACAGTGACACTAAACCTGAGACTAATTTATTTTAAATTTTCAGAGCCGGATGAATTATGCAATCAAGTACTAAGGGAATCTGATCAAACATCATGCGTTATTTCAGAAATCTTGATGAATTGAAATAAAAATTTTATTTTCTATCTTCAAAAAGAGAGGAAAGGAAAATCTGGAGACTACAGTCATGAATCCCTGGGAATCATCAAGAGATTGATTTATATGTACTTTGAAAACCAAGGATTAATTATAAAAAGTCAAATGTTTTTGTCAAAAACACAGCTTGACAGACTAATTTTATATTATTTTTTCATCAAACAACTTCTTTAATTAACTACTTTCCACATGCTAGTAAGATAATGCCTAGGACAGTGAGGGCGAACCTTTTTTGGCTCGGGTGCCAAAAGGGTGTGCGCGTGTGCGATAGCGTGCATGCACATGCTCACACCCATAATGCAATGCCCTCCCCCGCACGCATGCACACAAACCCTGCTCTTCCCCCCCCCACGCGCATGTGCACAGGCCTCATTGAAGCCTCCGGACTTCTGGTAGGCCCGTTGGGCTGTTTTTCGCTCTCCCCAGGGTTCAGGAAAGCCTCCTGAAGCCTGGGGATGGCAAAAAATGGCCCAACAGGCCAACCAGGAGTTTGGAAACAAAACGGATGTGGAGCTGCTACCTTCAGATAGTTGCAGCCAGGCCTCTCACACCTCGGCCCATTTCTTCTGCAGCCGGCAAGGCTTTCTTGAAGGCCTCTGTAGCCGATAACAGAGCTCCGGATCGATCTGGAGCTCTGTTATCGGTTGCAGAGGCCTTCAGGAAAGCCTTGCCGGCTGCAGAAGAAATGGGCCGAGGTGTGGGAGGCCTGGCTGCAACTGTCCAAAGCCAAAGAAGTTCCTGAAGACCTCTGACAGCAAAAAGAGGGCTGGGGGTGATGCACACAAGTGAACTTCTGATTTGTCTGTTGGCCCGTTTTTGCCATCCCGAGGCTTCAGGAGGCTTTCCTGAAGCTTGGGGAGAGTGAAAATGGCTGAAAAGAAGGCCAAAAATCAGCTGACCAGCACGTGCATGCACACTGGAGCTGACATAGGGCAACTCTTGGATGAAACAGAGTATCTTGACCCTTTTCAGTCAGGTTTCAGGCCGAGTCACAGCACAGAAACTGCCTTGGTCACGCTGATGGATGATCTCTGGCGAGCCTGAGATGGAGGTTGCTCCTCCATCTTGATGCTACTTGAGCTCTAAGCGGCTTTCGATACCATTGACCATGGTATCCTTCTGCGACGGCTCGGGGAAATGGGAGTCGGAGGCACCATTTTGCGGTGGTTCTCCTATCTCTCTGACCGGTCGCAGTCGGTGTTGGCTGGGGGACAGAGGTCGACCCCAAGACCCATCGTATGTGGGGGTTCCTCAGGGGTCGATTCTTTCCCCTATGCTCTTCAATATCTACATGAAACCGTTGGGTGAGATCATCCGTAGGCATGGGGTGAGGTTCCAACAGTATGCTGACGATACTCAGCTGTACATGTCTACCCCATGCCAATTCAGTGAGGCAGTTGATGTGATGTGCCAGTGTCTGGATGCTGTAAGGGTCTGGATGGGGGTTAACAGGCTCAAACTCAACCCGGATAAGACCGAGTGGCTCTGGATGTTGCCTCCCAAGGACTTTGACAGCTGTCCCTCCTTGGTTCGGGGGGGGGGGATTTGATCCCCTAAGAATGGGCTCGCAACTTGGGGGTCCTTCTGGATCCACAGCTAAAATTGGACCAACATCTAACAGCTGTGGCCAGGGGGACCTTTGCACAAGTTCATCTTGTGCACCAGTTGCATCCTTTCTTGGATCGGGAGGCACTACTTACAGTCACTCACGCACTTGTTACCTCACGTCTTGACTATTGCAACGCACTCTACATGGGACTACTCTTGAAGAACATTCAGAGACTGCAGCTAGTGCAAAATACAGCGGCGCGTGTGGTGATGGTTGTCCCTAGATACACCCATGTGACACCCATCCTTCGAGAACTGCACTGGCTGCCCATAGGTCTCCGAGCGCAATTCAAGGTGTTGGTGATTACCTTTAAAGCCCTACATAGCTTAGGACCAGTTTACCTCCAAGACCGCCTTCTCCAACATACCTCCTTAAGACCGATTAGAGCCCACAGAGTTGGTGGTCCCGTCAGCCAAACAATGTCGGCTGGCGGGCCCACGAACGAGGGCCTTCTCTGTGGCAGCACCGGTTCTCTGGAATACACTACCCCCCAAGATCCGCATAATTCCCACCCTGCCAGCCTTCAGAAAAGCATTAAAAACATGGCTTTGTCGACAGGCCTGGGGCCAATGATTTTAATACAACACCGATTATTCTTGGCCCCATGAGTGAATTATTGTATGGGTTTTTAAATTGTGGTTTTTAAATGCTTTTAAATGTTTTAATACTTATTGTTTTAATACTTTTTATAGTTATTGTTGCCTGTGAATTTTTATTGTTGTGAGCTGCCCAGAGTCTCTGTGGAGTGGGCGGCATACAAATGCAACTAATAAATAAATAATAAACGTCTCGCGTGCCCTCAGATATGGCCATGCGTGCCATAGGTTCGCCATCACTGGCCTAGGGTCATTCAATATAGACTAGAACCTTGCATTGAAAGGGAAATGCCAAATGTTCAACCTTGTTTTAGAAACAGCTGAGAAACAAGAAACATTATTTCTGATACACATTTTATCATTAGAAAGTGAAAGAGTAACAAAAGTACTGTAAGTTAATGTGTTCCATTGATTATAGAAATAACAAAGACAATAGAAACATTCCATTTTGTTGACCATGTCAAACTGGGATGTCCTTATAAAAATAGGAACCCCAGAATGTCTATGGAGATTCTCAGTCATCCAGGTCATGGTTGTGCCAATGGGTTTTTTTTTCTCAAAAGGCAACTGGACTTTGTTTTTCCTTGAAGACATTTAGCTTCTTATCCAGAACTGAAGAAGCTTCTTGGATGAGAAGCAAAATGTCTTCAAGTTGCCTTTTGAAAAAAGCACCTTTAAGAATCCCAGAATATTTCACTGTCCTCATGTACAATCATACCAGAGTCTAGGTGATCATTTTATTTTATTTTTATAGTGTTTACAGTGCCAACAGTTTGTTAATTTGCCTCTGCACTGACTTTTGCAATACCCTGTTTCAGGGGCGGGTTCCTCTTACCTGGTTACCAGTGCACTGCGCACGCATCATCATGTTTCATGTGCACACGCTCGCTACACACGTGCGTTCCATTGAGCAATTTTGCTTCCGTGCATGCGCAGAAGCAAAAAATTGCCAAAATCTCTCAAAAAAAGGCCAAAAATTCGGAAAAAAAGATGGTGCCATGCGACGGACTGGCGAAGACAGCACCGGAGCCATCACGTGCAAATTGCACAATCGGCGGGTCCCTACCGGAACGACGCACTGGACCACACCGGTAGGAACCCACCACTGCCCTGTTTCCCCCCAAATAAGACATCCCCTGATAATAAGCCTAATTGGGCTTTTGAGTGCATGGCAATAAGGCCAAGAGCTTATTTCAGGGTTCAAAAAAATATAAGACAGGGTCTTATTTTGGGGGAAACACAGGTATTATATTTTTATTATAAACTTTTCCTCCAAGTTAGAAAAACATAAACCAGAGAAAGACACCAAAACCTATTATAAAGTCAAAATCAACCAATAAATGTAGTTACCTAATAATATAGAGCAAGACACATTGGACATTTTATTATTCAGCATGTCTTTTTGCTAAAGGCAAAAGCCATTTAAGCAATTTAAGACATACATAATCTTTCGTAGCCAGCAAACATTCAATAACATATCAACCTTTAGCATAAACTAATATTCTAATATATTGTGAAAAGAGTCCATATCTTTCTAAAGAGCAAAATAACAGGAAAATAATGACTCCGTCTAAGAGGCATCACTATCGTTTTGCAGTTCACATAAGAAGCTTTCATAAAGGTGATTAGAAAATTGGTGGGAGGAAATTCTTAATCTTCAAAGTAAATATTTTCTCCATTATTTTGATATTCTGATATTCACTAGATAACTCTAAATTCAGAAGGCTATCCAGTTTCTGTGCTCTTGGATGCACAATGACAAACTTTTCCTGGCTGAAACTAGAACTAAGAGCCTCACTGGCAGTGATTCAGGGACACCATTTTCTGTTAAGTTATGATTATTGCACAAACTAGAAAAGCTGTTAAAGAAGCAATCCAACAACTGTAAGCCGCAACCTATATTTATAGCAAAATCAAGGCTCAAATCTTGGATATTTTTCCTCCTGCCATCATGATATAAAGGGCTGGGAATCTCTTTCTTGCCTTGCTGTTCTGATGGACCAAGTGTATTCAGACCCATAAAACAGCAATAGCAAATAAGACTTATATACCACCTCATACTGCTTTATAGCACACTCTAAACAGTTACAACATCAGCATATTGCCCCCAGCAATCTGGGTCTTCATTTTACCTTGAAATGATAGAAAGCTGAATCAACCTTGAGCACCATCAGGATTGAATTCCAGACTGTGGGCAGATTTAGCCTGCTATACTGCATTCTAACCACTGCACCACTGAGGCCCATGATACAATGCATGTTTAAAAAAGGGGTGGGGCTTCAATCAATAGTTGTACCTGCCATCTTGACTTTTCAGACCACCGATACCCCTCAAGTGGACTCTAGTATACTCTTAAGATGTTTGCTTCTGATTTTGCCAAATTAGCCCCCAAACATAAGGAGCTGACCACATTCACAATCCCCCCACAGTGTACCACGTACAAAATGGAAGCACTGATCATTTTCATAAATCTGCTACTGGAAGAAACCGATGTGGTGACTACAGATTATACCTGCAGTCCACTCTGCCTGCAATGAATCAAGTGAGCATAAATGAGCTTTCCACATTTTATTCTCATTACAACACAATGAGATGGGATGACTAAGGGAACATAGCTTGGCTAAGACCATAAACTTTACAAATACGAAGCCCTTGGTTCAGACTTCACATGGTCATTATCTGCATTATTTCAGGTTTAGTAGATATATCCGTTGGGATCCATAACTTTTCTCATACTGAAGATTGCACTAGATCTAAAACCCACTGGGCAATGTACTCCCCAAAATGGTTTGGAACAGGATAAACCTACCATTTAATTTACATTTTAATACAGGCAATATTAAATCAAATACAATAAAGATGAGAACATCCTATCTATCTATCTATCTATCTATCTATCTATCTATCTATCTATCTATCTATCTATCTATCTATCTATCTATCTATATTAAACATTCCAACTGAGCGGCAAAGTGGTGGAGCTTTAAAACTACATCAAATCAAGCCTGGGCTTCAGATACTAAACCTTGCTCATAGTCATCCATAGTAGAAAAGATACACTCCAGATGTGCATTTATCATTCTATTATCCCTTTAATGCATTTCCCTAAAATGCAAACTAGGTCTAGCTCTCATAAAAGCACCCTACTGAATATGTCATATAATAAAATAACTCTAGTGACATGAAAAATACTTATCCCTAGTAGATTACTGGTCTTATTTGGGGGTGATGGTTATTAGATTTTACAAGAATAATCAGCTGGTTCATGGGCACTGCACATCAGTAGTGGGTTTCACTTACCTTCGCTACCGGTTCGGAACTGTGAATGTGCATGCGTGCTCGCTTTGCTTGTCACGCGGCGCTTCTGCGCAGATCGTCTGTGACAACGTCTGGGCGGTGGGCGGAGACTCCCGCCACTGCTGCTACCAGTTCACCTGAACCAGGGCAAACCGGTAGCAACCCACCACTGCTGCACATGTTAAAAACAGAAGTGTATAGTTTATAAACAATAACAAGAGTTGAAAACATTCAGGTTGAAGTTAAGTCAAGTTCATATTCCATCAGAATGTCTGAATTCCAAAACTCAAGTTAATATCAAGGATTAAATTCACATTTGAAATAATAAGTATTCTACATATCTGTCCCTATTAGACAGATTGGAAAAATCTAGTAAAGAAGTTTATCCTGGCAAGCAGATAATATGATTCCTGCTGCCCTTCTAGCCTTTTCTATTATTCACCCACTAAACACAAGATCCAAGCCTTTATTATTATTATTATTATTGAACCTCCTCCTTGGCTGAACTAACCTACTTTATCAACCATTTTTGCAAATAAGCTTTGAATGGGAAATCATTCCTGTACTGCAACTGCACTCCTCTCCTTGTCTTTGTTCCATTAATTAATTCACTATAGGATTGCATGGATGACACAGAAGAGCCTTATAAAATGGTGCTTTTAACTATGAGAGTGATTAAGGTTCTTCCTCTTCCTCTTCCTCAGGGGTGGAATTCAGCAGGTTCTGACAGGTTCTGGAGAACCGGTAGCGGAAATTTTGAGTAGTTCAGAGAACCGGCAAATACCACCTCTGGCTGGCCCCAGAGTGGGGTGGGAATGGAGATTTTGCAGTATCCTTCCCCAAGGAGTGGGGAGGGAATAGAGATTTTGCAGTATCCTTCCCCTGCCATGCCCACCAAGCCACGCCCACAGAACCGGTAGGGAAAAATTTTGAATTTCACCCCTGCTCCTCCTCCTCCTTTGCTTCTGCTTCTGCTTCTGCTACTTCTGCTTCTGCTTCTTCCAAACTTTAAACTGCCAGAATGAACCCACATTCTTGGCTTTATCATTGGCCAAAAATATGTCACTATCCGTATATGTTTCTTGTAGTAGCCAACATATCAGCAGATGACCCAGGCTTTACCTCTCTCCACATTTACACTGCATGCTGTTATCCACTAAGAGCATCCACTTGAGCATATTGGTTTTATACTTAGGCATAGTTGTTTTACACTCAGGGTCCTCCAAGCAGTACAAGGGATCTTTCAGCCATATCCTCCTTTAATGTTATTCCTTGTTCAATGGTTTCCTTCCTCCATCTTTTAATTCAATTTTGTGTACCTTCAAAAATGCTTGTTCTTGCTATAAACTTTTTCTAGATTTGAATCTGCGGGCTTGGAGCACATATCCATTCGGAAGATATTGAAGATCATTCTCTTGCTCAGTTCTCTAGGCAACTGATGCTACCTCTCTCCTGTCTTTAGGTGGGACAGTGCCAGTGGGAAGATATATTTTCTCAACTGGTGTAGGTTTGAGACATCCTGGTCTAGTTGAGAGAAGGTCTAGTTAAGAGGTTTCACCCCGAAAATGACCTCTTCCTAAACATTTTCTGGAACAGGAAGCTTGAACAGAAATGCCTTTGCATGTACAACTGTGTGTGGGTCACCATTCCTGATAATGCCGGGTCAGGGCTCACGTAGAAGCCAATATATTTGCAACTGTGGATGTCCAAAAGCTTTTCTTTTACCAAAGTCATTGAATAACTTTAGTGGAGGGCACTTGTTTTAAAATCTAGAATCCTTACACAGTGAATTTTCTGGATTGTCAAATGCCGGAAGAAATCTAAAGACAAAGTTAAAATGTAGAAATGCTCCCTAATTCCCAGATATCAGGCCAAATTAACAGCAACCAAGGGAGGACTATGAGGTGAATGCACATGCGTATCAAGGATCTTGCTTTATATCTGCATCTTCTGCAAGTGAGGTCTTTATCCGCCAGATAACTGTTAACATGATGTTGTCAAAGAGATAGCATCTTCCTCCCTATAGTGTTTTACCTGAACAAGACAGATGGACTTGGACTCCTGCCAAAAGCTATTCAATGCAAGAGCATGATTTCCTGAAGCATGTTCTTGCATTGAATAGCCTTTTTGTGTCACCTTGTGATCCCCCCCTTTTCTTCCTGTTTCTGGGCAGGTGAAACCAACTTGACTATTACATTTAAAAGAAAGTCGATAAGGTAAGTGTTACATTTGAATTCCTAATTAATTCATTTTGATAAGTTGGAAGAAATAGATCTATCATCAGCTTATTGTCCTCCGTGGAGAGTTTTAAATATCAAGCTTTTGGATCATTGCCACTTCACAAATTAAAATTTAGATTGTTCCCATCTTTTCCTTGCTTAATCACTCCATTGACTGTGTTTCTTTTTCTTAGGCTGATTAAACCCAAGTATTCCCCTGCCCCCATTTCCAACTCCAGTACATGGACCACTGCAAGCTGATGTTTCTCCTGCTGTTTCTACAACACTGACTTATTTCCCTAATGGTTCTGTTATTCACAGTCATTTATTTCTAAAGTGATGGTCAGCCTTGGAATTCAAGAAAGACAAAGTTACTGTTTTTTTTTTCAAGTTTTATTTCCCTAAGAGGAAATCTTTCTTAACCGTGTAGTTGCCACAACATGCAAAGAAAAATACCGAAAGCTATGCATCTACCCTGTTTTCCCCAAAATAAGACATCCCCTGATAATAAGCCCAATCAGGCTTTTGAGTGCATGGCAATAAGGCCAAGAGCTTATTTCAGGGTTCAAAAAAATATAAGACAGGGTCTTATTTTCGGGGAAACACGGTATTCATTGAAAACAAATAAAGATTTAAGCCATGACATAGACTGCATTCCTATATTTTATTTTTTAATCCATTTGAATTTCAGTTTGCTTCCATTCTCTTGAAAAGCATAATCAAATTTGGTCATATTGAGAAGTGTATTCCATTTCTTGCCAACTAGTGTATGTTGAGTTGGAATTGTGAGCTTCATGCTCATTTTTCTCCAATGATCTTAAATCTATTGGGGATTCTGACAAGTCCAGTTTGGATTTGCTAGAACTGAGTTGTCGGATAGGAATTTTTCCTACCAGAGGCGATCTTAGGATCTTGCTCCCTCGAAGTCATTCGTACTCAGAAAATAAAACCGAGATTCAAATCTAATTAACAAAATATTTATTTCAGTACAAAAGTAACAAAAATAAACCCTTAATAAGCTACATATTCTCAGCTAATGGATTCACGTCTGCCTTCCGGCAGGCATCGAAATAAAAGAAGGGAAGTGGGAGTTGACAAAACTCCTGGAATGCACGCATGCATAGTAAAACATATCACATGTCTGCTTGATTATAAATACAATAAACCTTAGAAAACAGTAGAGATGCACAACTGGCAATTATTCACATCGTGACATGAGTTGACTGTGGATTCCTTTTGGTCAACTGTTTGTGTGAGACTCCATTAGAGTTAGAATGAGAAGCAGAGAAGCAGCTGAGAAAGGTGACTGGCTAGCTAATACTATTTGGTGTAGTTCTTAAGGCACTGGGCTAGAAACTGGGAGATGATGTCCCAAAGGTTCTTTTTCAAGAGGCAACTGGACTTTCTCGTTTTTTCTTTGAAGATGTTTCACTTCTAATCCAAGATGCTTCTTCAGCTCTGACTGGATGGTGGGGAATCAGAGCTGAACAAGCTTCTTGGATGAGAAGTGAAATGTCTTCAAAGAGAAAACCAGAAAGTCCAGTTGCCTCTTGTAAAAGCACCTTTGAGACAACCATGACCTGGATGACTGATAATCTCCATAGACTTGGAGGTGATGAGTTCTAGTCCTGCCTTAGGCACAAAGCCAGCTTGGGTGAGTCACTCTCTCAGCCCTATGCAGATGTCAATGCCAAACCACTTCTGACATTTGCCAAGAAATCTGCAGGGACTACTCTAGGCATCTCCTCCCACTTATGACTGTATGCCTGTAACTTGTTGCTTGTATACTTACAATTTATATTAATATTGATTGCTTCCTGATTGCTTATTTGTACCCTATGACAATCATTAAGAGTTGTAGCTCATGATTCTTGACAAATGTATCTTTTCTATTATGTACACTGAGAGCATATGCACCAAAGACAAATTCCTTGTGTGTCCAATCACACTTGGCCAATAAAGAATTCTATTCTATTCTATTGTTAGTAGTTAGCAACGGCTCAAAGCAACAACAACAATAAATGAGTGGGACCTCAAAGTTCTGACTGTTGCAGTACTGCCATGATCACATGATTGCAATCTGTGACCTTCCCTGTCAACTTTCCCCAAGCAAACTCAGTGGGACAGCTGGATGGAAGTCAGAAGTTGCAATCTCATGAAGTCCTTGCTTAGCGATCCACAGTGATTTGCTTAACAATGGTAACTGGGGACAACTGGAACAACCATTGCTAAGTGGCATAGTCACATGACATCACATCTTACGAACACATCACTTTAGCAATGGAAATTCTGATCCCAATATACTTTGTTAAGCACGGACAACTCTGTAGTTAAAAGTAATGAAGAGTGTTGCTTCCATCATTTAGGAGAAAGGAATCTACAGAGTTAATACCTACTGTCATCAGTTTCAAGAAAGGACATCAAAGTCTCTATAATGCTAAAATCCAATGGAGAAATCATATTTAATGAAACATAAAATTCCAATTTCTTGCCCAACTTTGCAATTCTCATTTTCTATGACAGAAAATGTGTCCACTTTGCTTTTATTTTATAGGATGCTATTGAGGTGGACAACAAGGAAGCAGAAAGCTCTGGTGTTTTTGTGTCTTGCCTGCAGGGTGCCACTAAGCAAACAACAAAGACACTTTTCCTAAAATGGCATGCCAACAACAACACAAACATCATCCTCAAAAGCTTTTTAAAAGCTGCTTTTATGCTACACGTGTGAATAATCTAAAGCATTGCTCAAAAGCCGTACTATGTTGATGTTTTTAGCAGGGGGGAAGGAGAGGCAAGGAAAAACTATTGAAGGCAGCAGAATGTATGCAGTGCTGATTTAATGGAGGGAATAGCCCTATTGCTTCTCTCCAGATTGGAGTTATATTTGAAAAGAAAATGATTTATTATATGAAAGAAAAATGATTAGATTAAGGCCAATCCAACAATTGGCTGTCTAGGACAATGGCTTTATTTCAGTAGAAGATGGGAACGATGTTATTTAAAGCTTTTATGAGAAACGTTGACATGACAGAATTTTGAAGATTCAGTATTCTTGCTTAGGAGAAATCTCTATCACACTTTAAAGCAATCCGTAGAACATTGAAGGCACTTAAAGAAATTTGGTAGGATTTACTAAAGTTGAACACATATGAAATACAAAAATACTGCGATCTAGTTCTGTAAATATATTTAACTGCTTTTTCAAAAGGAGAAAGGAATGAAAAGAAATACCTCAGACAGAATAAGCGGAATAAGTGCAAGGGTCCCACTCATTTCAAAGACAGGCAGCTACGTCCTACTTCAGGGAGGAATAATGTTCCGTAGAGAAGGGGCCACCATGAGAAGGCCCTTGTTTGTAGCCTAACAGAGATAGATCCCTAATAGATAGGACCCACAATATACCCTGACTTCCTGTCCTGGTGGGTTGAGCAGGACAAAAGAACAGATTGAAGTCCTGACTTGTCTCACCAAAGTTACTTGGTGAGTTGCAGAACTCACCAAGTAACTTTGCACGTCTCATTCTTTTTCAGCTCAAGTCAAATTGTTGGGGGGACAAAGGAAGGAAGATCTCAAATGCTGTCTAGTGAAAAGGTAAAAAATATCACAGAGTAATGTATAATATCAAAATTGCATTTAATTAACAGACTTAAAAATAAAACTAATGAGGCAGAGATGCTGGCAAGTGCTAATGAAGCTTTCAGTGTATGAAAAAATATGTAAGGGGTTAGGGTCACACCTGAATTAATAAATAAAACGTGTATCAAGATTTTTCTTTAAGTCTACAGTCAAAGGGAGAAAACCGATCCTCCCTCTCCATACACCCCTTACATGCTAGTAAATATAACTAGGAACCTGCTAGATATTAAGGGATGAGTGGAAAAGGAGAATTGTGTAGGCAGTGTAATCTGTGTCCCTTGTTTAGGAAATTATCCTAGCTGCATATATAAAACTATTTGCCATATGCAGTAATTCTCAATGACCTCAATGGAACTTACTTCTGAGTAAGCATGAACTGATAACATCCTAATAACTCATTTTAATTGTTAAGGGAAGTTTAATAGAGTGGGCTTTGGCTCTTTCTGAATTAATGGTATTCCTTTTAATCTGTTTAAAGATCTAGCACTTTTGCAAACTCTATAAAGTTACATTTATTTTAATTAATATACCATTAAATTAATGCTGGCTGCAATGAGTTCTCAGCCAGGAAAAAAGATGATTCTATTTTTGTCGGAACACAAAATGAGCAGGTTACCAAATCATGTGTTCCTAATTTATACAAATAACAGCAAGATAGGCCTAATTGTTGACAACTCCAATTATTTTAATTGCTGTTTAAAAAGCTATTTCCTTTGATATTCATTTGTAGAGTAAATAGAATTCCTGGACTTAGAAAATGATTGCCTTCCCACTCTTCTCCATTTTACTGGTCCTTGAATATGAAATAATAAACCTGTGCATCATTTTAATAACCAACAGTGCTTTTTCAGTTATGGAAATGGAAAAAGTAAACCATTTGGATTTATTTTATTTTCTGATTTATTTATTTTATTTTCTGGTTTATTTTCTGATTTAAGACACATGGCTAGTATAAAATCTAGTACATATACTGCTAGGTTATTCAATACCCCAATACACTTTCTCCTTAGGCTTGGGTATAGGACTATCATATAGGTAGATGTATTATGTACCATTTTCTTCTTCTTTTGATTCCTCTCTATTTATTAAAGTCTTTCTTTGTCTCTCAATACATGAGGAGGTTCCCTGTGTTTTCTGCCTGACATTTCTTTCCACTTTGTATACATAATATGAAGGGTTTGATATGCCAAGAGAATTATCTTTTCTTTGCAGAAAGACATAGTAACTCATTAGATCAAGGGTGTCTCCAAGCAACAATAAAGCTAAGATTATTCAAAAGCGAACCTAACAACTGTTTAAACTGTGCCAAAGTAAAGATTATTGTTCCTATTTTCTTAACAAGCCTTCTAGAAAACAGTAGGAACCATAATACAATACTGTAGCTATGCTCTGCCAATTGGAATTCTGAACTTTTATCCACCCAGTACTTAGTTATATGAACCCCCGCCCCATTAGATTTGACAGAGAAGGAATGCTGCAGGTACTATCAGCTAGGGACCTGCAATTGGTGGGTCCTAGCAGACATGCCTTCTCTGCTGTTAAACACACCTTATGGAACACCCTCCCCCCAAAAAAATTGTTGGTTAGCTCCATCCTTTTTGACCTTCCACAATGTTATGTTATATTATCAGATCTGAAGCTCTCAGAGAACTGAAGACGTGATTAGGTGGCTCCATTGCTGAGCCTCTTATCTTCTCTTTGCCTAGGGCAGGGGTGTCAAGCTTGCGTTGTCACGGCGGTGTCACATGATGTATCGTGACTTTCCCCCACTTTGCTAAACCGGGTGTGGGTGTGGCCAGTGTGTGATGCATCCGGCCTGTGGGCCACGAGTTTGACACCACTTTATCTGACTCAGTAGTTTCTTCCCCTAACCCCAAAAACTTCAACCTCGGATTATCTACCATCGAGCTCACCCCATTCCTAAGAGGTCGGTAAGGGGCGTGCATAAGCGCACAATCGTGCCTACCGTTCCTGTCCTAATGTACTCATATATTCATACCTCTTTTACTCTTATTCATGCTTGTAATATTACATATATATTCAATCATGTTTTACTGTTTATACTTTGCTTATAATCATACATGCTTGACAAATAAACAAATACAAATATATAATATTTACTTTTTAAAGTGATTTTTATATATTTTTATATTTGTTGTTTTCTATATATGGTTTTACCCATTTGTTGTCTGCCACTATGGCCCCCTTGTTTTTCCTCACCTTCCCCTTTTTTCTTTTTTTCTACAAAAAAGGATCCGAAATCTGGTTTGAGAGTCCAATTAATAGCTTCAGAAACAGTCCAGTTTATTGCAGCTTACTCGGGAGATTAAGCAAACAGATATAATTCTATTATACCATCCAGAGTCACTAGGAATCGTGTGGCATACACATTTCATAAAAATATAATAAATAATGATTCTGAATAAGTATTTTTTTTTAATGCAGGCCAAATATCATTTGGGGACAATATGTGATAGCTCCTTCTGTTGGAAACTCCTACAGGAAGAAAAAAAATTGGCTTGAGAAGATTCATGAAAAGGGAAGGGACAAGTTCATGAGTCAGATGATAAATCATTAATTTGATGGTCTTTTCTTTGATGGTTGTGGTGACTTAGACTAGCATCATTGTGGCTGCATTAATAAATAATTATCCAGGATGAGAGACTGGCAACAAGGAGCAAAAGCCTTACAGAACAACTAATATATTTCTCTAGCCCTCAAACTTTCCAACTTATAAAATATAAGTGGCCAATGCAAGTTTTGTTGCAGTAAGATAATTCTCAATTTAAGGGAAATTTCTCAAACACTAATGAAATACCTTCTCCCCCCTTCTATGCATGTTATGCAAACAAAGCAATTCCCCCCCTTTTTTTTATTTTATGGTACCTCTATTTGAAGCTCATGTTTAGGCCATAGCTCACCTAAATTCTTTTAAAGCTACAGGATAAATATATTAAGCATGAGAACCCCAAATAGTATATACCCAGGTCCCAACAAAGCATTAGCAATTGGCTGAGCAGAGCCACAGATCATATACCTTTGACCAACTACATTTCAAAGACAAGAGGAAGAAAAAAAAGGCAGACCTGATGTAAATTAGAGCATGACTTTGAGATCATCTGTGTCCAACATTTTGGTTTGCCTGGGTCACAATGAGTGGAGAGGGATTGTCTTGAGCTGCATGTAAAATATATACTATAGTCAGGGGTGGGCTTCAAAATTTTTAGCAAGGGGTTCTCTGCCCGGTTGCTGGGTGGGCATGGCCATGGTGGGCGTGGCCTAGTCAGCCTCCTTGAGCTTTCTTTGAGCATCTGGGAGGGTGAGAACAGCCTCCCCAGGCTCTGGAGGCCCTCTGGAGGCCAGAAACAGGCCCGTTTCTGGCTTTCCTGAACTTCCAGTAGGCCCGTTTTTCGCCCTCCCTGAGCCTCTGCACGTGCCCTGCACTTACCCGCATTACCAAAATGGGCCACGTGGGGACTCCTGGGAGGGGTGGGGTGGGTGGGGAGGGGCCAGCCAGGAGTGGGATTTGGGGGTTCTCCAAATTGCACAGAATCCTAGCTAGAGGTTCTCCTGAACCCCTGCGAACCCCCAGCAGCCCACTCCTGACTTTAGTATATAAAGTCTCCCTTTATTTTCATTTATCAGCAAAAAAATGTTACACACACATACACACACACACACACACACACACACACACACACACACACACACACACACACACACACACACACACACACACATATATATATATATATATATATATATATATATATATATATATATATATATATATATATATATATATATATATATATATATATATGTAGGATTTTTTGCTGATAAATGAAAATAAAGGGAGACTATTATAGATCTATTTCGAGCTTATTTTGCTCTTGTCAGATAGCCATACCCCTTACTGGGATTTGAACCCGGCCAAGCTGCCTTACCCGGGTAAGGTATTTATTTTCATTTATCAGCAAAAAATCCTACACATATAGAATAGTGTGTTGGCTATATAAAAAACAGCCTGGATGGTCCCAGTGAGGGGCTGAAAGGCAAAAAGGAAGCTGTGATGCTTTCTCTCCCATATTTGGGCACACCAGGATAACACACATACCGTATTTTTCAGAGTATAAGAGGCACCTTTTTACCCCCCAAAAGGGTGAAAACTTATACACCGAATGCAGCTCCACCCACCTAGCCACCCCCACCGTTTGGATTCTATCTTCCAGCAATTTACCTGCTTGCAGGAAAGAGGGAAGAGCCTGTAAAGCCAAGCAAGTCAGTAGGAGTTTCCCGATCCACAGCTGATTAGGTTTGCCACATGGGAAAATGAAAGTGAAACTAACTACAGAGCCAAATAGCTGGGAGAGACAGGCAGATTTTTATTTTTTGCTGAACTGGATGGAAGGGGGTAAGTGAATAACTATAAATGTCTGTAGAATGTTCAAATTATTAGACTTATTTTTTAAAGACTGCTTTATTATTGTTCTAGAGCCAGGGGCAATTTTAAGACTTGTGGACTTCAACTCCCAGAATTCCACAGCCAGCTTTGTTAGCTTTGCTGGCTGTGGAATTCTGGGAGTTGAAGTCCACAAGTCTTAAAGTTGCCAAGGTTGGAGATCCCTGTAAATCTAGACAACTTAACAAAATAAAGCAGCTTTTTAAAATAAATGCTTGCTCTGAAGAGGCCCAATGCTATTGTATCTTCTTTTAAATAGAGAATAATGTATACTTCCAGAAATTTTAATTAATTTTAGCAGCTCTGTACCAGTATAGTATGAAATGTAACAGTGTCCTGTTTAGTATTAGAGTTTAATTACCTTGGAGTAGATCTATTTAAATAATTGGGAAGAGTTAGTGTGACTACATTTAAGAAAACTTTCTGGCATAATGTACATTTGCTATTTCTTTGCTATTTCTACGGGTCAGGCACACATGCACAGAAATACACAGCAAACAGTGTATATCATCTGTGCTGTTTGCTGTTTGGCAAATTGCTTGGAGGCAGAGGCCTTTTTCCCTTGTTTTCCTCCCCCAAAATTAAGGTACGTCTTATACACTGGTACGTCTTATACTCCGAAAAATACGGTAATAATGTTAAACGCTTACAACCTTGTGGGGACACATTACTAGCTATCCAGGGTTGCATGTGGTCTTTGGGCCCAAGGTTGAACATGCCTGCTTTATATAAACCCACCTGAATAACCTTATTATTTCTTTCTTCCTAGGGTGTGAAACTATACTATATGTGAGATATGGACAGAAAATATAAATAATTTGAGTTACTGGGCTGATGGTGCCTGCCTTATTCTTTCCCATTTGCACTGAGGGGCAATTCAGTTTGCTGTGAATGTTTTCTTACAAGGGCACTTTAAGGACTTCATATGTACAGTGGGACCTTCTGAATTGTCCATTCTGCATCAAGATTTAAGTGTAGTTATACTTATACTTTTATACCGATACTTTATTTATTTGGCCAAGTGTGGTTAGACACAAGGAATTAGAAAAGCACTCACTGTACTTGCAAAACACAAAATAATAACAATAAATAATAACAATAACAATAACAACAACAATAATGTATAATTATAAATAATTATTATTATAATTATTATTATTATTATTATAGACTCAATAGGTAGACAAACATGCCAAATCCAGTCTGAACATTTGGCTGACTGTGCGATGAACAATAGTAACAACAACAACAATAATAAAGTGTACAGCCAATTAAAGGGGGAAGTAAAACATAATAAAGTGTATAAATAATAACACTGCAGTCATCCCTTATGGGTTGATATACATACACATTAGGGAGGGGAGGAAAACTTAGTAGTTACTGTATTTTGAAATTAATATAAGGCTAATACACTCTAGCACATGAAACATAAATATAAACTAGCTTTGCTAGTTTTCAGTATATGTGAGAATATACAAATTCTTTCATTGTTCTTTAAAAGACTACTGAGTTAGGCTGTGCAACAGCAAAAGTAGCAATGCTTTATCACAGCCAGTTAGCCAATGGCAATGAAAGTTACTTAGTTTATTACTTGTACTTAGACTGCATGTCAGACTGGAATGAGAAATACATGTGAGAGTTTCAGGCAGTTTTAGGGATATTTACATCCAGCATAATATTGCACTGCTGTTGCATGCTTTGTGAGAATTAGGATGGTGGTGAAGGCTACGGCTGAGCCTACAAGAGCTTAAACTCTCTTCAAAAAGTGAAAAGCAGAGATTTAAGCCCCACATGACAGCTGTTTAATAAGGTTATTCTGAAATCTGGATTTGAAAGGCTAACGGTGATTCAGCCCAGCACTTGCTAGCAACTCCCAGGAGTATGCAAACTGCTAGCATTGCATCAATGCAATCATTTTTAAATATCTCTATTTGTGGCAATTTTGTAGAATGGACACAGGGCAAAAGTTGGTCTTTCCTTTATACCTTCTCAAACAAATACACTCAGTCCTACACCGGACCATTCATGCCAGAATGACAGTTGTCTTATTGAAAGCATGTAAAAAATGGATAAGGCTAAAAAAAATGGTATTACTCCTTGTCCCCTAAAAACAATATAGAAAATGGCCAAAGGACTAACATGGTGGAAAATGCTTATGATGAATGAAGCTGACATTGCTTCTTTTGCTGGAAAAATAGGCCTTATGCTACTGAACACAGAATCATGGTGTAAAAACAGTGATGAATAGACAACAGGGAGTCAGTCATTCAAGAAGGACAGAGTTCAAGAGAAGAACTAGGCTGGGATATTTGATGTTAATAATATTATGGCAGGAAAAATAATGCTGTAGGAATGGTTTCTGTGTCCTATGGGAGGGACGAGAAACATTGTGAAGGAAGGGATAGCAAACACCTTGTTCTGGTCTAATGCCACACATAAGTAATTATTTCAAGGGTCCTCAATATGTTATTTATCTTATAACACACACATACATATATATCACATGACAGCTGACCCCAGACCTGGAAAATCAGTAATTTCAATTTCAGTTTGTCAGATTTGGAAAGTTTAATTTTCCACAAGAGCAGAGATGGTGAACTTATAGACCTCCAGAGGCAGCTGATCTTCACTTCCCAGTTGCCCTAGCCAGCGTACCCTATGGTGAATGCTTTATTTATTTGTCTATTCAACTCATAACCTGCCTTTTCTATATAATTGCAGTGAATCTTGGGTGCTTGCAGTTCAGCAATCTCCAGAGAACTAATAATTCATTATTCCTGCCTTACAAGAACTAGCTAAACCTTCCTAAGACATTTGGGGAATGCTTTTTTGCATAATATCTTTTTGTTCTTTTTTTTTTTTTGCTTTACATTATTGTAAGGGTCACATAAGCTAACATGTTAGGAAAAGCTAACTATTTGAAGGGTGGGTTGTTTACTTACCGATACCGGTGCGCCGCATGCGCATCTCCACGTTTTGTGCGCACGCGCGCTCACTACACTTGTGCGCCCCCATGTGCGATTTCAGCGAGATTTTGCTTCTGCACATGCACGGAAGCAAAATCTCGCCGAAATCTCGCGAGGGAACGTGCGCGTGCACGCGATTTTGGCGAGATTTTGCTTCTGCACATGCGCGGAAGCAAAATCTCACCGAAATCTCACGCGTGCACACGTTCCCTCACAAGATTCTGGCGAGATTTTGCTTCCGCGCATGCACAGAAGCAAAAAAGCCGAAAAATTCTTTTAAAAAGATGGCGACCCGCATGACTGTCCGGTGAAGATGGCACTGGAGCAGTCGCACGGAAATTGCGTAATCGGCGGGTCCCTACTAGAGCTGTGCACTGGACCGCACCGGTAGGAACCCACCCCTGAACTATTTGTATGTTTATATGTTGTTATTGTTGTTTTAATAATCCACAAAGGAAACTCTCAATTTTTATATTTTCTTGGTGAAAGTATTTATTTTTGGAGTTACATAGTTTTCATTTATCTTTGGTGACAATATCACATAGTTGAGGCTGAATATACAGCAACAGCTGGTCCTTGTCTGGGCATAGAAGCTAACAGACGGGAGCCTGTTAGCACTTGGATTGGAAAGCTAGACTGTAGGCTATAAAACAAAATTTAAAAAAAAATGTCTGGAAGAAGAGGGCAGTGAACCAGTTTTGTATCTTTACAAAGAAAACAACAAGAATGTGTCCATGAAGTCATTGGAAGCTGATTTAAACTAGAAGGAGACCCTTCTGTTCTCTGTGCAGTCTGGGATAGGAGAGTCATCAATGCATCGCCTTCAAGAAAGAGCAAGAAAATGCTTTGGAGCTACTCAAGAAGGGGTCGGGCACATTGCCCCCATAACTTGGTTTGGACCCAGTTATCAGTTCCCAAAATATTCTTCATTACAAGTTCAGCAACTTTATTTGAGCATTTGTTTGGCAGCATAAATCCCTGTGCTGCCCATTGACCACAGCACAACATAAAAAAGAGAAGTTTTTTTATA
This sequence comes from Diadophis punctatus similis, assembly GCA_023053685.1. Taxonomy (NCBI): domain Eukaryota; kingdom Metazoa; phylum Chordata; class Lepidosauria; order Squamata; family Dipsadidae; genus Diadophis; species Diadophis punctatus. The sequence continues at coordinate 217,475,431 of JALIGW010000001.1, read as the reverse complement.
AAGGAAATTAGTGGAACAATGTAGCAAAAACATGGTGATTGTATTCTTTGATATGGATGTTTTTTTGGAATATGGCCATTGGTTCCATGGATTATTCATTTAGGTTCTACAAAATGAGTTCGATAATACTGTAGCTGTTATTTTTAAATCATTTATTCACATATTCACAAATATTCACAAATTCACAAATGCTCTGTCTTACACATTGGCAAAAAGAATCAGAATACAAAATACAAAGTTGGAGGAAACGAACTTGTAGATGACCCTCACTCTGTCAAAGACCTTGGAGTACTCATATCCAACAATCTAAGTGCTAGAGCCCACTGTAACAACATTACCAAAAAGGCACTAAGAGTTGTTAATATAATCTTGCGTAGCTTCTTCTCTGGCAACATTACACTGCTAACCAGAGCATACAAAACATTTGCTAGACCAATTCTGGAATTCAGCTCACCTGTCTGGAACCCGCACTGCATATCAGACATTAATACAATCGAGAGAGTCCAGAAATATTTCACAAGAAGAGTCCTTCAATCCTCCACTCACAACAAAATACCTTATCCCACCAGACTTGAAATACTGGGATTAGACAATTTACAACTACGTCGCCTCCGATCTGATCTAAATGTAGTTCATAAAATCGTATACCAAAACGTCCTTCCTGTTAATGACTACTTCAGCTTCAACCACAGCAATACACGAGCACATAATAGACTCAAACTAAATGTAAACTGCTCCAAACTCGACTGCAGAAAATACGACTTCAGCAATAGAGTGATCAATGCCTGGAATGCACTACCTGACTCTGTGGTTTCTTCCCCCAAACCCCCAAAACTTTAACCTTAGACTGTCTACAGTCGACCTCTCCCCATTTCTAAGAGGTCTGTAAGGGGCGTGCATAAGCGCACCGCTGTGCCTACCGTCCCTGTCCTACTGTCCTATTGTTCTCTTTTATCATTACTTTTTACTTATGTTATGTTATGTTTATACAAGCTACTACTATCCTATACATGTTTGACAAATAAATAAATAAATAAAAATAATTTTGAAATCAGAGCAAGGGAGCAAATCTCTGTGAAGAGTGATAAGGCAATCACAAGCTTTCTTGGATTCTCTTCAAAAGAATAAGGGTGGTGCACACACACACACACACACACACACACAAAGAGAGCGAGAGGGAAAGAGAGAAAAAGACAAACTGACTTATTTCTGAGCTAAACAATCCAGGATAAAATAAACAAATAAAGATACCATCTATAATTAACATTAGTCAAAGAATACCTGACATTTTATGTTGGATGTTCTACCCAATGATATTTCTATTTTTTTTTTATTTCTGTATGCTACTACATAGACAGCATCCATAGACATCTGTAATAGCAATAGTTTTTTTTATTGCAGTGTTGCTATGCCCATTACTAACAAAAAGCTATTTCTCAGTTTATGTTTATTTCTGTAGAACTATAAAATGCTTCTCGTTCTTGGATGATTATTTTGCTAAATAGTCCCTAAGCACTATGGATTGGGATGAAACCATGAAAAAGATGTGCATGCATTTTTCCCTGTAGATTACAGTACTATTTTGTTGTATTGTTTGTATATCAAAAGGTATGCCCATTTCGAAATACGCCATCCCCTTTTGAAACGTGTAATGTTTACTTATAATTGTGTGGATCCAAGGATTTCACACTATAAGAGTCTGGGTTCTAGTCTATTCCCCCCACTCCCCCACACCCCCGCTTCAGAATTCACCAGTTATTTCTCTCAGTTCAACTTCCAATCACAGTTTAAGCAGGGGGTTGGACTAGAAGACCTCCAAGGTCCCTTCCAACTCTGTCTTCTATTCTATTCTAACAGTGCTGTTTCGGTGTGGGGGATGAAAACTGAAGGAGGGAACAATTTTTATGTACCTGGTTGAAAAGTGAGACATAAATTTAAAAAAGTGAATAGATCTCAGATGGGGAAATCTGGTAAGAGATCTTCATTCAGGCCTAATGGAAAGAGGTTTGAACTGAACTGAACCACCATGTCCGAAATGGTGTAGGGACGTTGGACTAGATGACCTACAAGGTCCCTTCCAACTCTAAAATAATCTAATGCATTGATCTGGGTTAAGAAAGAGACAGAGGGACATAGATTTTTAAAGAAGAAAACTAGGAGAAGGAGGACAGCAACATATGAAATGTCTCTCCATCCTTATTTGTGTCATACTGATCTTCAGCTTTCTCACAGAGAAATCAGATTGCTTTATTAAAAAACCAAAGTTTCTTATAGAATACATGTTTGTGGGGCAGCTAAACTACCCAAGGAGAAGCTCACTTTCCAATGCAGCCTTATACAACCTAACACCTACCAACACCTACATTCCAAGATGCACACCTGTAGATACACAGAGCATAGCTGTGTTAACTGGACAGGTCCAGGCAATGGAAGAGCAGTGACGAGAGCAGTGCAGTTTTAACGGACAGTCCTATAGGCAAAAAAACAACAACATCCGTGTCTAGAAACAGAATAGAAAAGGGTAGCCAGGGTACCAATTCCAGCAGTCGATAATGTGGAGAAGTAAACAAAGGAAAAGTGATTTATGAAAACAAAGACAGAAATCTGTAGATTTGTAACAGAAATCTGGTTAGATTTTCCCCAGTATTTGATTTTGGATTTTTCACCAAAATGGGCAGGAGGAATCAAACACAAGTCACAATTGAAGTTTCGGTACTATCCTATTCCACCCTCAAAGAGCCAAAACATCTGTAGAAGTATTTGGGAATTGTACCTTTTTAACTGTTCAAAGCAGGTGGGACATTTCTAATCTCTTTTAATTCATTTTTTTTAAATCCCAGCGTGGAGATCACAATGCTAAGCTATTGTATTCCCCTCTTTTCTCTGATGCTTCCTAAGGTGACAGTATGATATTTGATGCAGACAACTGTTCTCTTTCTGTAGGAAAGATCATGCGGTGTGAAATGGCAGCATAGGAATGGGGTTTTGCAAAACGTAACCCACATTTGCCCATTGAATAAATGCACTTTAAGGTGTCTGTCCTCAAAATCCCCCTGTTATTTTACTAAAGTTAGAAACTCATATTAATCCTCGCCTTCACTTTTGAAAATATTGAGGACGGCTGAAACTATTTTTGTCGATGCTGTTATTGGGGGTTGTACTTGTGCGACCTATAGAATGCACAGGTGTATGTATAACTTCCTTCACATCTGTAGAAAGTTTAGAAGTAGTCCTCAACTTACAACCATTCGGTTAGTGAATGGTTTGAAATTGCAACAGCATTGCACAAAGTGACTTATGACTGGCTTTCACTCTTACAAGCACCACAGCAGCCTCATGTCATGTGATCAAAATTAGGGCACTTGGCAACTGGCATGTATTTATGACTGCTGTAACCTTCCCAGCCGGTTTCCGACAAGCAAAGTCAATGGGATAAGTCAGATTTACTTAAGCACCATATGATTCACTTAATCTGCAGTGATTCACAGAACAACTGTGGCAAAAAGGTTGTAAAATGAGGTGCAATTCATTTAACAACTGCCTTACATAGCAAAGGAAATCAGGGGCTCAATTGCAGTTGTAAGTCAAGGACTACCTGTGCTCTTCTGATTTCAGCCTATCATTGTATCATAATATTTTGAGTTTGTTTATGTTTTATATGGCCATCCATCTCACAATGGTAGTATGCAGAATTAAAAGGCAAAACTACAGCACACTATCCCCGACATCCAAAGATAAACAGTAACTCCATTCAGGGGTGGGCTTCAAAAATTTTAGCAAGGGGTTTTCTGCCCGGTTGCTGGGTGGGCGTGGTCATGGTGGGTGTGGCCTAGTCGGCCTCCTGCACCATGGCGGAGGGGCATTTTTGCCCTCCCCGGGCTCCGGAGGCTTTTGTCGAGCCTCCGGGAGGTTGAAAACAGTCTCTCCAGGCTCCGGAGGCCCTCTGGAGGCCAGAAACAGGTCCCGAACTTCCAGTAGGCCCATTTTTCGCCCTCACCAAGCCTCCGTGCATGCCCTGCACTTACCTGCATCCAAAATGGGCTGCGTGGAGTCTCCTGGGAGGGGTGGGGTGGGTGGGGCGGGGCCAGCCAGGAGTGGGATTTGGGGGTTCTCCGAACTGCACAGAATCTTAGCTAGAGGTTCTCCCGAACCCCAGCGAGCCCCCAGCAGCGAGCCCCTGATTCTATTCATAGAGAAACAGATCAAGATCAGCAAAGCTCATCTAACCTCCTGATCTAAACACCTGGGCAAATAGTCAAATCTTTGGCATCACGTCAAAGGCTAACAGGTTCAGGAATATCTAGGTAAATGCTGTTCCATAGGGCGAGTGCTGTCCCTGAGATGGCAGGACACCAGAGTCCAACAAGAAGACATTGTTCGATAGATGGGACCTGGTGCACGTCCTCTCTCCCCTAAGGCTGGAAGGATTAGCAAAGACAATGAGAGAAAGGCAATTACACTGATTCTAAAGTCACCCAATGAAGTGCTAAGTGTATGCAGTAACATTTTTTCAGATTTTATTTAGCAATTTTCATGCAATTTGATGAAAGAGAATTTAATTATTATTATGGGCAATATGTGGTGTACTTGAGTTTATTTGCTGATAAAACAATGAGGCACTATGTGAAAAGATAGATCTGAATTATATTATTACCCTACTCTGCTTTGGTCTGCAGGGCTTCTGCCTTCCCATAATTCAATTAAATCCAAAAGGAACACATTGATAATAAAGGTGTCCTACTAAGTTTTTGGTTTTTTTAAATTTTGTTTTCAGTAGAGGTATTCCTGTACTGTTAAGAATGAGGCCTGCCTTTGAGAATTGTTAGTAGAATTTCTTTAGCCCTGGAAAAACTCCTATTTGCACTTTCTCTAGCTATAACTTAAAAAAAAAAGTTCAGAACCCAGCCAGGGAAGATAATCTAATTTAATATGGGATAGGTATCAAATGGTATAAACTATATTATTTTTGAAACAATGAAATTCCAAAGGGAAACTTGTACTTTGGGTCTTAGCAGCTACATCTTGAGCAAACTTCCATGATGCTACTCCGATCCTGCTGTTACCTATTTTTATTCTATATGTTGTCATGTCCCCCACCCTTTTCTCCCTGTGGATGTCCAAGGTTCTTAGAGGCAAATTACGGTGTCGCTGATGTTAGCAATTCATAATGATATTATCTTAAAGATAAATGTATAGTCCAAAAACTCTAATTTTTTTTTACTCTGTTAGCTTTTGGTTCTGGATGCTGTACTTCCAAGACCTTTTGAAAACACAAATTTGGAACACAAATTATCTGTTGTTCTTCCATCACAAGATGTGTGGATGTACTGTCTGGTATAGTTAAAATCCAGTCAAGATTTTTATCTTCTCTGAATTAGTTTTGTCCTTGTTGAAATCCACATGCATTGTTGGCCATCATTCCTTCCCGAAGCAATGAATTCTAGTTTCAAAAGCATTTGTGCCTTACTGGAAAACAATGTCTTGCATGTTTGCAAAGTCATTACGAAATGCTTGTGTTTTGTAGAATGTTTCCTATCTAGGGGGCTATAGTTAGCAGAATGGCCACCAAACCAGATGGGCTGTGGAACATTTCCCCATTTTTATGTTTTGTTCACTGCATGCAAACATTTGTTCAGGATCCTTTGAGAAACCATTGGATGAGTTTGAACCAACTCCAAAATCCATTTCACTGGAATGATGGGCAGTGGAAGGATCAAAGCTCAGTCACTGAAAGATTGAAACCTTCTTTTTTTCCCATGTGGTACTACATTTCCAACATTGGCAAATTCAGTGGGTCGTGATGTTACTTGCTGGTATCTGAAGTCACGTGAACATATGCTAAGTAAGCAAAGCTGTTTCAGTAATCCTGCAGCATTCCAATAGGTTATTGTGGCATATGACCCTTGGCAAGAAAACATATTTTATTTGTAACAATCCATTTAACATAAATAGGAAAATGAAATAACATAACCAAACCAATCAACATGCAAATTTACATCCATGTTCACAAATGCAGGCTATGCAAAGTGCTTCAAAACTACTTTGATCATTTGGGATGGGGGGAATATAGGAGTATAGGAAAGGGGAGATGTCCGTGAATCATATTCCCAATTTAAACTATGAATGAGAAAGCTTCATCTTGTAAGGCTATCTAGAAAATCAAAATGCAACTCACTAATGACAATGAGTAAACATGAAGAAAATTAGTGCTGTCAAAGAGCTATATGTCAGTATTAGCAATTGTGAATGAGAAATGAACCAATCTTCTTTCCTCTGGAATAGAAGATCTGGAGTCAAGTATCACAGTAGATTAAATGGCTAGAATCCATTTCCATCCCTGCCATTATAAAAATAAGGTACATAGTTCAATGGAATAGCAAATCTTTCACATACAGCAGAATCCAATGTCAGTTCTTATAGCTTGCTTAAAATAGCTACAGTACAGTGGTGGGTTGTAAATATTTTTGCTACCGGTTCGCACGTGTGCTTGCGACACTTCTGCGCATGCGCAGAAGCATCCTGGGTGGGTGGGTAGAGCCTCCCGGCACCGGCGCTACCGGTTCTAAGAACCAGTCCGAACCGGGAGCAACCCACCGCTGCTACAGTACAACAAAACCTGAACTTTTATAGAGTTAGTACATGCAAGAGTAGGCAAACTTTAGTTATTCAAGCTCTTAGCAATGGTGAGAGATACAAGAACAGTTTCAGCAACATTTGAAGGATTTTAAGTGGCCCACCCCAAGTGAAAATGCATTAGTAGTCTGAATCAGTGTAGCACTGAATATACTTCTCATTACAAAATGAGACAAATACATGTTTCATTATGTGAGGGACAAAAATTTAAAGCACCAACACATTCCTTTCTAAATTAGCTGTATTTGCCTCCCATAAAAATAGTATGTTTGTTGAGTACTACTGAATGAAATATCTTGAGCTGCCGAGATATGATCGAGCTGGGATCATATTGCCACTCTACATTGGATGATGGAAGAAACAAAGGAATACCAAAAATACCTCTACATGTGCTTCATTGACTACAAAAAACTTGTTGTTGTGTTGACCATGACAAGCTTTGGAACTTCCTCAAAGAACCGGGAATATCACCCTACCACATTCAGCTCATTCAGTCATTGTACTCTGATCAGGCAGCCATTGCAAGAATGGAATATGGAGATATAAAATGGTTCAGAATTGGAAGAGGCACTCAACAAGGTTGCATTGTGTCACCTATACTATTCAATATGTACACACATATAGTTATCAGAAATGCACATTTGAAGGAACCTACCATTGGGGTTAAAATCAGTGGTAGGAATATTAACATCCAATATGCAGATGATACAACATTGGTTGTAGAAAGCAAGGAAGATCTGGAGTGGCTAATCCTGAGAGTCAACAATGAAAATGAAAAATTTGGACTGCATCTTATTTTATTTTTATTTTTATTTATTTATTTCATCAAGCACGTATTAGATAATATATTTAAGTATAAACATGATTTGGATACATGAAATGAATACGAATAAAAGGGAACATTAGGACAGGGACGGTAGGCATGCTGGTGCACTTATGCATGCCCCTTACAGACCTCTTAGGAATGGAGTGAGGTCAACAGTAGACAGTCTAAGGTTAAAATTTTGGGGATTTGGGGATGAAACCACAGGGTCAGGTAGTGCATTCCAGGCATTGATCACTCTGTTGCTGAAGTCGTATTTTCTGCAATCGAGTTTGGAGCGGTTCACTTTAAGTTTGTATCTATTGTGTGCGTGTGTATTGTTGTGGTTGAAGCTGAAGTAGTCATTGACAGGAAGGACATTGTAGCAGATAATTTTATGAACTACGCTTAGGTCATACCAAAGGCGGCATAGTTCTAGGTTGTCTAAGCCTAGAATTTCAAGTCTGGTGGCATAAGGTATTCTGTTGCGAGCAGAGGAGTGGAGGACTCTTCTTGTGAAATATTGCTGGACACGTTCAATTGTATTAATGCCCGATATGCAGTGTGGGTTCCAGCGGGATCTTAACATCAAGAAAACAAAGATAATGTGGAGAACACACAGGTTAGAGTGCAGATCAACAATGATACCATCAAAACAATAAAGGAATTCATCTTCCTGGGTTCTAAAATTGATGAATATGATGACTTGCAGCCCTGACATCAGAAAGCCTATAGCACTTGGAAGAACTGCAATGTCCAGCATGAATAACACCTACAAGAGTAAAGGTTTCAGCCTTGCAATGAAATGCAGATTTGTCAATGCAGTAATTTTTCCAATTGCTACTTATGGTTGTGACACCTGGACTCTAAAAAAGCCAGATAGGAGAAAGATGGATGCCTTAAAATTGAAGTGCCGGAGATGACCGTTACACATCCCATGAACTCCAAAAATCACAAACAAAGAAGTCATAGAACGAGCCTCACCAAAAATATCGCTTGAAGCCAAGATTGCCAAAGAAAGGCTATTATACTTTGGCCATGTCATGCGAGCCGACTTACTTGAAAAGTCAATCAGGCTAGGAGTGATCAGCAGAAAAAGGAGAAGAGGCCATTCAAGTACCTGTTGGTTGGACACTATGAAGGATGAAACCAGGATGACCATGGTAGATTTGAAGGAGGCAATGTGAGACAGAGAGGCATGGAGAGTGCTGATCCATAGACTGGTGGAGGGTCGGACATGACTGAATGGCTGACGATGATGCTGAGATGTGGCATATTGTCTTAAAAGACATCAGTGGTGTCTATTGGGAGTATCAACACTGCAAAGCGGAAGATACAGTCATGGTAAGTAAGAGCTTTTGTATGTTGCATGCAAATCCAAAATGGGTGGAGCTTAGATTGTGACATTGCACCTGATATTTTGCAGATTTTGATCCATCCCATAGATGCTGTTGAAAGTTATTTCTAGATTAGAGAATCTAGCTTGCAAAGAGCAGCATAAGCATGCTTAGGTAAAGCAGAGTTTGGGTCATATTTATAATGGCCAGAATAAGCTGCCTCTGAATTTACCATTAGCAGGAATTGCTGCATGACTGCAATGTCATGTATGTCTTCTCAATCTTATCAAAAACATCATGTTCAAGCATCAACTGAGAGGATAACCATGGCAGATGGCTGCAACCTAAAAATCCAAGGGGGGAAATTGTTCTTCTAAGTGACATGAAGAGGGAATGAGATTCCAGAAAAAGTGCCTGTCATTCGAATACCTAAATATGAATTGTAATGTGATTGTGTAGTGAGCTATAAACAAGATCTTACAGATGGCAAAAATAAAAAAATAAAAAAACAATATTAATGTGATTGTTTACAATGAAAAACTGAGAGAATTAGTGAAACACCCAGGAATAATGAGAGATTCTGAATGTGGAATTGACTGTTATATGGCAGGATCAAGAGTAAAATTCGGGAAACAGGGAATGTAGCAGAAACAGAAGTCCAAGAAATAGGAATGGATATAGAGCAACTTCAGGGTAAGAAAGTTGGATGTAAAAAATAGAAGAGTCATCAATCTCTCATTGGAATCATTATAAATTAGATGTAAGGAAAGAGGACATAAAGGTTGCTTGGCAGAGAATGAAAATAATTATGTTACAGAGTACCACATAAGTATGTAAAGTTATGCTAAGAGTAGTGTGAGAAAGAATGACTAGCAGAATATTTAAGTGAAAAAGCTGTGGATGAGGAAAAAAGCCTATGAGAATGATGCCTACAAGAAATGATATCTCCCTCTCCCTCTCCCCCCTCTCTCTGTATCTGTGTATTCTCTTAATGTATACAGAGAGAAAAACAAAATTGCAAAGGCTATCATCAGATCAAGGAATGGTTAAGGTTAAAAGAAAGAGACAGGATGTTGACCAGTTTTGATAGAAATTAAAATAGCTTTGAAAATGGATAAAGAAGGTCGAAACAAGAAAATCCAGTTGTATGAAGTTAAATATAAAAATGATGGATTGCTTTGGGATGAAACTGAAGTGAAGAAATGCTGTAAAAAGAATTTTTGGAGATGTACGTGTAAATGGCAATGATATATCCAAAAGTGGACTTGAAACAAATGCTGTAAATGTTAGTACCTAAGGAAAAAATAATGAAAAAGTTGTCATAAATGCTGTGAGAATGTTTTTTAAAAATGTAACCCTCCACAAGCAAATGGTGTAACTGGAGAAAAGTTAAATTATGGATGAGCTTGCTTGTGGAGTGGCTGTTCAACATCTGAACAAGATTGCATCTTGCCTGACAATTGGAAAAATGCCATTAATATCTAGGGTGCCCAGATACCTTTGATCCAAAATCAGGACAGTTTTTTAAAAATAGCACTTCTCAAGATAAGGTTTATTACTCCAACAAAGCCAACAAAACATCATATTCACACGTATTTACTATTAGATGATATCTTATTCAGCAAATTTTCATCGCCCAAAATATTTTTATACATTTTGCCACACAATGAAGAAGAATGATTTATTTTAATTTGAAGCAAGCATTTCACGGTTTTAACATCCAATTGATTTCATTTAAAGGTATTTTAAATAATTTATCACAAACCTGAAAGAAAGCATTAAAATACTACACGCTAAAAATGCACACTAAATCTTCCGTAACAATACATAAGAGAATCTGCCTGAAAATGAAGCGATTGAACTAAAACACAAGTAGTGCAAACGTAGTTTCATTTAACATTCATCTTGATTATCCTAAAATTTTACAAAAGTTCAGGACAAATCAGGACGGGAACTCGGATTTCAGGACAAAATCAGGACATTTTCAGAATCAGGACAAGCTTCTAAAAATCAGGACAATCCTGATAAAATCAGGACATCTGGGCACCCTATGGAAGGGGCGTGGTGGGGAGTGGCATGGCCAGCCAGCAATTTAATTACCTGAATCCCACCACTGCTTCTAAACCAGGTTTGTCATGTGCAGATCGATTTCTTGCTCTTCAGTAGATCACTAGAACTACATGAAAGTCAGAAAGAAAATTAACTGCATAACTGTTAATTTGGAGAAAGTGCTACATCAGATTGAATAGACTTGAATTGTGCATGTTTTACAGACGCATGGAGTTGAAGAATATTTTCTGAAAGCAGTAAGACTGGCATGGTATAAAGCTGTGAGGATAAGAGATAAATGGATCCAAGGAAAGATTCTGAGACAAGGCGGGTCAGATACAATAACAAATGCCAACCACTTTTCTTGCTGAGAAAGTAATGGCACACAGTTCACAGTACATCATAAGGCTGGTGAAAGAAAAATAGGAGTTGAGCCTGGGAACTCCCATAGGGGTTAACTTCTGGCATTTCCAATAACTGGCTTTCTTTAATACTGAAACTTCTTCACTGAAATTATCAGACCTGTACTTTTGAACCATCAGCGGCAAGTCTTCTAGTTCAAGGCTTAGTCTGGGACAAGCCTGAGAGATGCTACTTGTTGGCTAGAGTGGAAAAGACAAGCAATTATTAGACAAATTGTATAATGCAATGAATATGAGTCTGGAAATTAATATTAAAAAGACCAAGATAGTTTCATTTGACAGAGAATATGGAATTAATGATTTCAAGATACATAAGAAATAAAAAAAAATATTAGGTGGATACATGTATCTACCTACTTTGGAGTCAAATTTACTGAAGTTGGGAAAATGAGCGGACATATTTTAAAATAAGCAAATTGTGGTACAAATGTAATGGGGTAAGCATGTGGGATATTGTATATAGAGTGACTGATTGCTACCCTGTGCAGCCAAATAGAACGGAGTGGAGTGGAGTGGAGTGGAGAAGACCTGGCTCACATCCTATTTGATTGTTGCCTGTATAAGGGGGTGAGAGACAGGTACCTTGGTCTATTTACCAAACAAATGACCCATTGGGATCCCCATATCAAAACAACTTACCTTATTTGTGGCCAGAATCTGAAAATAACATTTAACACAGCACAGTACTTAATCAAAATGGTTCAGTTGAGATCTGCATATGTGGGACTGATTGGGGTAGATTGTAGGGGTCACACCGAAATACAATTTTATCATATTTTATCTAAATCTTAAATTATTGTATTTTATTCCAATTTCATTTTAGACTGTATTTTATTCCAATTTCATTTTAAATTGCATTTTATCCAATCCCATTTTAAATTGCTTTTATCAAATTTGTTTCTAGAACTCTGCACTTTGATATGGCCCAAGGGCTAATCAATAAAATTAAAATTAATAATGGAATGGAATGGAATGGAATATAATGGAATAGGCATAGGCATAGGCATAGGCATAGGCATAGGCATAGGCATAGGCATAGGCATAGGCATAGGCATAGGCATAGGCATAGGCATAGGCATAGGCATAGGCAAGAATAGAATAGGAAAAGGAAAGAATGGAATGGAATAGAATAGAATAGAATAGAATAGAATAGAATAGAATAGAATAGAATAGAATAGAATAGAATAGAATAGAATAGAATAGAATAGAATAGAATAGAATAGAATAGAATAGAGTTGGAAGGGACCTTGGAGGATTTCTAGTCCAACCCACTGCTCAGGCAGAAAACCCTATAGCAGTGATGGCGAACCTTTTTTCCCCCGGGTGCTGAAAGTGCATGCGCGCGCGCTATCACACATTTGCGAGTGCCCACACCCATAATTCAATGCCTGGGGAGGGTGAAAATGGCCCTCTGGAGGCCGGAAATGGCCCATTTCCCAACTTCTGGTGGGCCCGGTAGACCCATTTTTCGCCCTCCCCAGGCTCCAGAGGCTTCCCTGGAGCCTGGGAAGGCAAAAACACCCTCCCCCACCCCCCCAGGGCCCCTCAGGAAGCCAAAAACGCCCTCCCAGAGCCTCCGTGTGAGCCAAAAATCAGCTGGCCAGGGTGCACATGCGCGCTGGAGCTGAGCTAGGCAACGGCTCGCGTGCCGGCAGATATGGCTCCGCGTGCCACCTATGGCACGCGTGCCATAGGTTCGCCATCACTGCCCTATAGTATACCATTTCAGACAAAGTGATGTCCAATCTCTTAAAATTTTCATCTTTGATTCCTGGACTTTTAGGTCTGCTGCTGGTTAGTAGCTGCATTTTAAAAATTATCTTGATGTTGATCTCATGATAGTCTATTAAGTCAGTTAATTTTCCGCAGCCCATTTTTCTGTATACAGTTCTAGAAATCCATTGCTCCATTGCTCCTTTTCACACTTACAGTATATCCTGGGGAGCACATTTTCAATTTCTACCCAGGCCAAGAGAAGCATGCTCCCTTACTTTTCCATTTACTGCCCACAGTATTCCTCTCCATCTTTTTTTAATCCAGTACAGGCAGATTGGGATGAATCTGTAAGATTTTGATAAATGCTATGGTGGGATTTCTATGAAACTGACAATCAGTTCTCCCTTGTTACAAAAGTTCCAAGACCTACAGTAGTATGGAAGAGCCCTTTTCTCTTTCCTTTAATCGTTATAATGTCAATGCAACAATGACATAGGAAAAAAGGGGTAGGTGAGAAAGTATTTTCATTACCATCAAGAGAGAAAACCTAGGAAGAGGATAGGAAGGCATCTACGAAAACCAAAGGAAAAGGATGGAGAAGAACGAGAAAGAACAGTTTCTTTAAAAAAGAGGCAGGAACTGGAGACCTGCCCATGCAGAAGCTACCCAGCAAGGGTTTTTAATTTGAATGAATGGGAAAGACAAGAAGAAAGGAAATTATCTATCAGGCAAGTCTATGGGAATGAGAATCAATCTGGCCACATTGCAAAATCACTGCCATTTGGACTGGATGTTTTTTAAGCTTGCTTCAGGAATACCTGGGAGCATCATAAGAAGGAAGCCACTTTTTTCAGTGCTTGGTAGCTTTGAACATTCGCTGAATGAACTGTTGGAAGTCTACCTCTAATCGGCAATCATTTTGTAACTTTCATAAGAGCATTGGTGGCAACCTCAGTGCCTCACTTTAAAACAAGATCAAGAATAGAATAGAATAGAATTCTTTATTGGCCAAGTGTGATTGGACACACAAGGAATTTGTCTTTGGTGCATATGCTCTCAGTGTACATAAAAGAAAAGATACATTTGTCAAGAATCATGAGGTACAGCACTTAATGATTGTCATAGGGTACAAATAAGCAATCGGGAAACAATCAATATTAATATAAATCATAAGGATACAAGCAACAAGTTACAGTCATGCAGTCATAAGTGGGAGGAGATGGGTGATAGGAACGATGAGAAGATTAATAGTAATAGTAGTGCAGCCTTAGTGAATAGTTCGACAGTGGCGAGGAAATTATTTGTTTAGCAGAGTGATGGCGTTTGGGAAAAAACTGTTCTTGTGTCTAGGGTCAGTAAATATTTTCACGGCCCTCTTTTTGACTCGTGCAGTATACAGGTCCTCAATAGAAGGCAGGTTGGCAGTAAATGTTTTTTCTGGGTTTGGTAGCCCCCAATTAGAAATTGAAAACAGACAACTTTATATTCACACCTGACTCTTTAAGACTCAGGGACAGAGCTTTCAACAAAAACCAACTTCTACGTAACTCCTTAAATTTCAGACCAACAGAATTAGGTTTACAGTGTCCCAATATAGTGTAAATTAGATTTCAGCATATTCCCTTTCCATTTTCTTATTGCAAGCTTTTAATTTTGATTTACTTTGCTATTTCTTATTTTTATAAAATGGCTTACCCCAAAAGGCAACAGTGTCATGGGTATGTATGTATGTATGTATGTATGTATGTATGTATGTATGTATGTATGTATGTATGTACTGAATTTAATGGCTTTTATTAAACTGGGAGGTTATTATTCCCAAGTAAGGCTTGTTCTTCCTGAAAAGTTGCCTTGAGCTGTTGATTATTTTCTGGATATTCAGGACAAAATCAGAATGAATCAAGTTTGTTCATGTGTTCTTAACTTGTTTTTACTCAGAGAGTGTACTTCTTCTATTCATGTCATTCTTGCCATTCTCAGCAAACTTTGACAGAAAGTTAGTTGGAATACAGGTAGTCTATAGGTTCCATTCTGAACTATATCTTTAACTCAACTTTGCAGGTAAGTTGGAACTTGTATTGACAAATAGGGTACTTATTATAAAAAATGGCAGATGGTATTGTCCTTCCTTAAGCCAACAAACCACTGAAGCTGCACAACACTATCAGAAACCATTGAAAACTACTTACTACAGGCTGTATATTAAAAATGTGTGGGTTCCTGAAAGTATTTATGCAGGTCCATCAGCTTGTTGAATGAGAACAATGTCTACCATTTTTAATAATAGGCAACCAGTTTATAACTAGGGGTTGCCCTTAAGTTGTATGTTCGTAACCATGTTCATACATTTGTACGTTTTTCCTGTATGAACAATTCCACACAATCACCATTTCCATCACCCAGTTCTTCAAACTTAGGTTCAAGTCACCCTGTGGGTGATTTCAACTCTCTAGGTCCTAGCAATCCTAAGAATGAGTCAATCAGGGTTCCTTCCAGTTGATTAAAGAGTAGGAAAAATGGATATGCAATTGATGTCCTGTTTCCATTCATGTTTTTATTTCAAGTTATGTGCATTTGTCCAATGATTTTCACAACCTCCCCCCCCTACTAGAATTAGAGTTACAAGGAGTTGAGAACTGGAAAGCCACCAAGACATTATCCCTTGATTGCATTTTAAAGACTGATGAAGTAGTACTGTGCCTTGGGAAACTGTAGGGGTGGCTGATTCTCTCCTACAGGAGTTACAGAGAGAAAGTGTACTCATCTCAGTGAGAAATTAGCCTGCCCAAAATCTCTTCAAAGCTTCAGCAAAGGAAAGAGAAAGTCAGAACCCAGCCAGAAATCAATCAGTCTGTGTCTTGAACACTACTGATGGTGAGGGTGTTCAGGGCTCTGGGCCCAATTTCAGTGATGCACGCAGCATCAGAACTAATGAGTATGAAAAAAAAGGACTTTATATCTTTATACAAGATGTCCTTGACTTACAAACACAATTAATCCCAACATTTACATTGCTACATTTGTTAAGTGAGTTTTGCCCCATTTTACAACCTTCCTTGCTTTGTTCTTAATTGAATCAGTGCAGTTCTTAAGTTAGTAACACGGTTGTTAAGTGAATCTGGCATCCCCGTTGACTTTTCAAAAGGCGATCACATGACTCTGGGACACTGCAACCATCATAAATATGAACCAGTTGCCAAGCATCTGAATTTGGGTCACATGACCATGGGGGGGGGGGGAATGCTGCAATGGTCATCAGTGTCAAAAACAGTCATAAGTCACTTTTTTTCAGTGCTGTTGTAACTTCAAAAAGTCACTAAACCAGTGGTTCTCAACCTTCCTAATGCTGCGACCCTTTAATACAGTTCCTCATGTTGTAGTGACCCCCAACCATAGAATAATAAAATGATTAGGAAACTCAGGGGTGGGTGCTAACTTACCTCGCTGCCGGTTCGCTTCCTCCTGCGCTGCGTGGCCGCACCTCGTGGGTGCGCATGCGCTTTGCACGCGCACACATGCGCAGTGATTTTTTTAAAAAATTGCAAAAAAAAAAAGCCGAAAACAAGATGGTGACACATGCACAGTGCCGGAAATTCAGCTTCTGTGCATGCTCAGAAGTTTCCATGGTACAGATTTTTTTTTTTTGCAGTAGTCTATTTGCATGTGGGTGGACCCGCCTGGAGACGGATAGAGGAGCGGTGTCTCGGTTCCTAAGACCATCGGTGTTTTCGGATGGTCTTAGGCGACTCCTGTGAAAGGGTCGTTCGACCCCCAAAGGGGTCGTGACCCACAGGTTGAGAACTGCTGCACTAAATGAACTGTCGAAAGACTACCTGTATTGTCTTTTTTTTAAAGAAAGCTTACCAATGAAGTACCTTACTGATAGTCACCAAGATTCACTATTGCTACATAAAATGGCAGTTCCTGAAATAAACAATTGTTGTAAAAAAAAAAAGTAATAGTCATTGGAGTATCCTAAGACCTTGCTAGAAATGTTGCATAACTAATTCCCTGGTTTCTCAGAAAAATTTCCATTTTGAGCAGAGGCCAATACTGCCCTCCCCTCTGGAAAAAAATAGTCAATGATTGAAATATAGAGTTCAATATAAACTTGATCTCTACTTCCAAGTAACATGGCACTATTCCAGTTCAGTATTCCAGTCTAAAGAGTTTGCTTAAAAACATTTACAATAAATGCCTGTGTCCTTTGTTTGCAATTTTCTGTAACAGTCAGACCTTTTGTCTAGAATCTCCCCTAGGGCACATAGTTTTTAATGTAAATTCTCCAAGAAAACTATTTTTTAAGGAATGCAAATCTGTCTAATGTCACTCTTTGTTATGTAAATGTTCTCAAGGGGCTTCTAAATGTTAATTTCCCCAATGAATCCTCCTCCTCTCTTTTTAAAGTAACTTTCCCTTTTTAAAGGTAACTTTACACACACACACACGCACGCACGCATGCACGCACGCACGCACGCACGCACGCACACCAGTCAAGTCTTTGACCTCAAGGAACTAAAGGCTTTGTTGAGTACTATGGTGGCCTTTGTTGAGTACTTTATTACTTTGTTGAGTACTACAGTGGCCTTGAGTTTAAGAGCTGGGCTTGTTAACCTGAAGATTGGCAGTTTGAGACCAGAGCACTACATGACAGGGTGAGCTCTCATTCTTGTTCTAGCTCCTGCCCACCTAGCAATTTGAAAGCATGCAAATGCAAATAGGTAAATAGGTACCACTTCGGTGGGAAGGTAAGAGTGTTCTGTGGGCCTTGGTATATATTCAGGTTGGCCACATGACCATGGAAACATCTTTGGACAATGCTAGCTCTCTTGGCCAAGAAACAGAGATGAGCACTGCCTCTTAGACAATGGTCCCTGTAACATCAGAAAACGGCGCGTGGCATTTAGAAACTGCCATGCGGCATTCTCTTTCCATGTGCGCGGCCGCGCAGGCACGCAGCCTCTGCCATTAGAAAGTGCCGCGTGGAAGTTAGAAACTTCCGCGCGGTGTTCTCTTGTTATGTGCATGGCCGCGCGGCCGCGCAGCTTAGAGGGAACAGTGCTTCTAGAATCGGACACAACTGTACAGGGGAAATCTTTACCTTTTTTTTTAACCTTTACCATCTACTATATACAGGAATGGAAATAAACCCAGTTTCCTGACAGCTGTCTTTTGCATCCTTTGTGAAGGAAGAACGTTTCCTTATTTATTGTATTGAATCCCAAAACTTACTCTGTGGTTGCAGATAATTAAGAGAGAGCTTTCATCATTCAGTTAAAAGAAAGGATGCCTACAGTATATCCCCTTGTCTATAGGACCTCAACACAAGCCATTATTTACCTAGGAAAGCCTCTGAGTTACAGCTAAAGATTGTATTCAAAGACAGCGCTTTGCCTTTTCATTTTTCTCCTTAGAAACTGATGAGAAAAACCACTCAATTTCAACCTGATTTGTTTGTTTTCGACTCTTACTTTTTGTCCCATCCCCTACCATCTAAAATGACTTTATTTTTCAGCTTTCCTGAAAATGTACATTCATAGGCAAATTAGTTGCTTCTTGAGTTTACTGACTCTGTATACCAACATACATAATTGTGTTTTTTTTGTCACAGAGTCATTTTTCCCTTTCCTTTTACATTTGCGTCAAACAGGAACTTACAAAATATATATTCTTTAGATCACTAAACACCTCATTTGGGAGGATTGCTGGTCCAGATAATACACCTTAAATGATGTTTTTGTTTAGCAATGTGTTCAGCACAACATAATGGACTCTTGATTGAGAAGCTAAAATCCAAAACACTGGAATAGATGTTCTTTCTTTTTCTTTTCTTTGGTATGTCGTAATCTGATTTGTCATTTTATACCAGGCACTTACACATCCATAAACAGCACTATAGCAAAGCACATTTCTTTTTTCCAATGCAGATTTTAAAAACTGTCCTTTTTCACAGCAGTTAGTGCTAGACCGTAGGGCTGTGTAGCCTTTGAGAAGGATTTGGAAGCACTGCTTTGAAGTTCATGTGATCACAGCAATCAATGAAGCAGAAACATCTTTTGGGGCTTCTGACTAAGTTTTTTTGGGGGGGAAACTATGCTTGCTTTAAGGGTTACATTAAAAGTTAATACATTAAATAGCTTACACAGTTTTTGAGGCTCGGGTGAAGAAAAAAATTTAATTTAATTTAATTTAATTTTAATTTAATTAAAAGTTTTTATAGGCCGCCCAATCCCGTAGGACTCAGGGCGGCGCACAGCATGAATAAGAACAGTACAGTAAATAAAAACAGTTTAAAATCATGACATAAAATTTTTTAAAAAAGCAACAAAAACCAGTCATCCAGGGGGAGTCCGATTTTCTTCACCCCGCCTGCCGGAAGAGCCATGTCTTTACGGCTTTGCGGAAGGCCAGAAGCGTGGGGATGGTCGGGATCTCTGGTGGGAGTTGGTTCCAGAGAGATGGGGCTCCCACAGAGAAGGCTCTCCCCCGTGGTACCACCAACCAGCATTGTTTGGCTGATGGGACCTGGAGGAGACCAACTCTGTGGGACCTAACTGGTCGAAGGGAGATGTGTGGTAGGATGCGGTCCCGGAGGTAACCCGGCCCTGAGCCATGTAGGGCTTTAAAGGTCAAAACCAACACCTTAAATTGCGTCTGGAGACTAATGGGCAACCAATGCAACTGGCGGAGAATAGGTGTTACGTGAGTGTATCTCGGAACACCCACCACAGCTCGCGCAGCTGCATTTTGCACCAATTGTAGTCTCCAAATGCTCTTTAGGGATAGCCCCATGTAGAGCGTGTTACAGTAGTCCAGCCGTGAGGTGACAAGGGCATGAGTGACTGTGAGTAAAGCCTGGTTGCTTTAATAAGTATAGAATAGAATAGAATAGAATAGAATAGAATAGAATAGAATAGAATAGAATAGAATAGAATAGAATAGAATAGAATAGAATAGAATAGAATAACAGAGTTGGAAGGGACCTTGAAGGTCTTCTAGTCCAACCCCCTGCTTAGGCAGGAAACCCTACACCACTTCAGACAAATGGTTATCCAACATCTTCTTAAAAACTTCCAGTGTTGGAGCATTCACAACTTCTGGAGGCAAGCAGTTCCACTGATTAATTGTTCTAACTATCAGGAAATTTCTCCTTAGGTCTAAGTTGCTTCTCTCCTTGATTAGTTTCCACTAGTGGAGAGACACTGTACTAACATTTAGGCCATATCTTTAAAAGCACTTCTGAATCATTTTCATAATGTGTACAATCCCTATACTTAACAGCATTAAGGATTTTATTGTTAGAATTTTGACATTAGAGCTACGCTACTTGAGTGTCTTCACACTCAGATTCCACATATTTTGACGGGACTGTATGATTTGCAAACAGATATTAACAGATTAACAGAGTTGGAATGCACCTTGTACTGTAGGTCATCTAGTCCAACCTCCCACCCAAGCAGGAGACCCTACACCATTTCTGACAGATGGCAGTCCAAACTCTTCTTAAAAGTTCCAGTGATGAAGCTCCCACAACTTCCAAAGGCAACTTCTGTTCCATTGGTTGATTGTTCTCACTGTCAGAAAATTTCTCCTTATTTCTAGGTTGAATCTCTCCTTGTTCAGTTTCCATCCATTATTCCTTATCTGGCCTTCGGGTGCCTTGGAAAATAGCTTGACCCCTTCCTCTCTATGGCAGCCCCTCAAATACTCTCAGTTATTACCATTGTATTATCAGCAGCAAGTGGAGTGATCAAACACTGTACAGGTAGTCCTCAATTTACGACCACAATTGAGCCCAACATTTACAGTACATTGCTAAGTGAGAAATGTGTTAAGGGAGTTTGCCCCATTTTACAACTTTTCTTGCCACATTTGTTAAGTGAATCACTGCAGTTGTTAAATCAGTAACACAGTTGTTAAGTGAATCAGGTTTCCCCATGGAATCAGGTTTCCCCATTGGCTTGCCAGAAGGTCACCAAAAAGGGGGAATCCCATGAGCCTGGGACACTGCAACTGTCATAAATATGAGTCAGTTGTTAAACATCTGAATATAAATCACATGACCATGGGAATGCTGCAATGGTCATAAGTGTGAAAAATGATCATAAGTCACTTTTTTTCAGTGCCAATGTAACTTCCAATGGTCACTCAGCGAACTAATGTAAATCTTGGATTATCTGTATCAGAAATTCAGGCTCCTCAAAAATTTCCTTTGTAACTCACTTACGGTCCCAATAATAGTCAAATCCAATCTGGCTAGTTTATTGTACCATGTTCTCATTACTTTCCTCATCCTGACTCCATCCAGCTCATTCTGCACCCATGTTGTGCAAGTTGATCTTGATTTAAAGTGAAGCACTGAGGTTGCCACCAATGCTCTTATGAAAGCTACAAAATGATTGCCAATTAGAGGTAGACTTCCAACAGTTCATTTAACGAGCGTTCAAAGCTACCAAGGCACTGAAAAATTGACTTATGACCGTTTTTCACACTTACGACTTGTGCTGATAAGCTAGAGGGATATTTAGCTCAGTTTAGGAGCTGTTTCTTTAAAAGATTGCATTAGGGGAATGTAGCTGGAGATTGCACTCTGGGTAATGTAGTCCATGACATGTGACCCCATCTGTGTTGGCCATCAAGCTATACCTAGGCTGCTGCACAATTTTGCCATTTTAAAAGTCTTACAAAAGAGCCATGGAACAGCCTGCAGATGGGAGAAATGAATCTCTTTTCACCTACGTGAAATGGGACAGCTTATGGACAGATACTCTGAAGAATTTCACTTCATTAGTAAGTTCTATGGTGTGAACATACCAGACAATAAACGTAATCTGTATAGCAATAGCACTTAGACTTATATACCGCTTCCTAGTGCTTTACAGCCCTCTCTAAGCGGTTTACAGAGTTCAGCATATTGCCCCCAACAATCTGGGTCCTCATTTTACCCACCTCAGAAGGATGGAAGGCTGAGTCAACCTTGAGCCGGTGAGATTTGAACAGCTGGACTGCTGAACTAGCAGTAGTCTGCAGTGCTGCATTTAACCACTGCGCCACCTCGGCTCTTATTATGTATGTTTTACCCATTTGCGTGGAGTTTTATCTGACTGAGAAAAGCACTAAGCTTGGACCAGAACACGACCACTGCAGCATCCCCATAGTCATGTGATCAAAACTGGCAACTGACTCATATTTATGATGCTTGCAGTATCCTGGGATTTCGTAATCCCTTTTGTGACTTTCTGACAAGCAAAGTCAATGGGAAAGCACTTAACAACCGTATTACTAACTCTAAGAATTGCAGTGATTCACTTAACAACTGTGGCAAGAGAAGTCGTAAAATGGGGCTAAACTCACTGAACAAATGTCTCACTGAGCAGTATAAATTTTGGGCTCAATTGTGGTCACAAGTCGAGGACTATCTGTATTAATATCTTGTTCTTGGGCACTGTTGATGCAATCTATGATACGTTGCACTGCAAAAGCTTTTTTCAAACTTGTTGGTTTAAACTGTCTGCAATTCTTCCATCATTTGGTCACCTGAAATGTAAAAATAGCATTTATTCTGATGCTCAAGGGCATTCATTGTGATGCCTGATTCATGGTTCCTTTTTCCTTCTGTTAAATGCAATTTATTCTGGCAAATGCTAGTTGCCAGCTAAGAGGATATGTATTTTTAAATTGCCAGTCTTTTTGCAAGCTGGTTCATTGGTAACAATCAGCATGAATAGCTACCCTATTTGTCCTTGTGACTCAAAAGGATCAAAAGAAGGAAGCAAGAAGTTGTGAGTTCCCGTTGTTTTCCATAGCCAAACCCTGAAATATTTCAAGCTGTCTTTTGAGGAAACATGGGGCATTTAAATAAGCTTTATCTCATTGCACCCTATCCAGTTTGAAATATTTTGACAGGCTCTTCAGAGTGGAATGTTTCCATTTCATGTTTATCTGTGCTTTGCATAAAAAAAATAACCCATAGTCAGTCTGACACCTCCAGGCTGGACTGGTTTACACCAAGGAACTGCTCCAGAGGTGGGTTCCTACTGGTTCTAATCGGTTCTTTAGAACCATTAGTAAACCGGTGGTGACATCACGGAGCCGGTTCTGTTGGTGCTGGTCCGTGGGTGCCGCCATCTTGGATTTTGGTTCTGCGCATGTGCAGAAGCTAATTTTTGATTATTTTCCGGGAAGGCACTTCCGTCGCGATGCAAACTGGTGGGGAAGGTAAGTAGAACCCACCCCTGAACTGCTCCCATAATCAGTGGATTAAAGCTTCTTGTGGTCCTGACAACTGTTTTAAAAAGGAGGAGGAGGAGGAGGAGGAGGAAGAGGAGGAGGAGGAGGAGGAGGAGAAGGAGGAGGAGGAGGAGGTGGTGGTGATTTGCCAGATATATAATTTTGTATCGATGGATATAAGCACAGGGAGTCCTCAACCTATTACCACAATTGAACCCGAAATGTATGTTGCAAAACAAGACAGTTAAGTCAGTTTTGTCCCATGTTACGATCTTTCTTGCAACAGTTGTTAAGTGAATCACTGCAGTTGTTAAGTTAGTAACATGGTTATTAAGTGAATCTGACTTCCCCATTGACTTTGCTTGTCAGAAGGTCATAATAGGTGATCACATGACCCAAGGACTGACAATGTGAGAATAAATCCTCACAGAGGCGAAATAGATCTTTCCCCCGGAATTCTGACATTAGAAAAGAAACCGCAGTTTAAAAGTCTAAGTAAATTATTTATTTCGGTACAAAAACAATAAATCTCAGTAACTACATGCCTGATATAAAAGTAGTTCTTCCTTCAATGGAAGCCAGGAACAGAAGGAAGGAACGGAGAATGGAATGCACACATGCGTACAAGAACACATCAATCACGTGCTCAGGAATAGACCATTATAATGAATAGGGATGCAGCTCCCTGCATATACATATAACAGGCAATAAATCACTGCGTGACAAGGACACTGCAACCATCGTAAATATGAGCCAGTTGCCAAGTATCCAAACTTTGATCACATGATCACGGGGATGCTGCAAGTGTGAAAAAAGATCATAAGTCGCTTTTTCAGTGCCGTTGTTACTTTATTCAGTCATTATATGAATGACTATAGGACTACATCCCTTTTCCAGTAATGTTTTCACTCATTTTAAGACTGAGATCTTTAGGTACACCCAGAGAAGTGTCTTATAGTGTGTATGCTTAAGGGATATTATTATGTGTTAAAGGTCAGATAAGGTAACCTTTGTAGTCCCAAATAGTATTTTAAAAAACATGATGTATTATTAAGTGCTATTTCAGTGACAGATGAATTCAAATGACACCAATGAAATGGTTGGAGTGGTGTGTTTGCTGGATATGACAGAGAGGCTTTTCAATGACTCCCTGATCAATTATTCATATCTTTTATTCTTATGCTGGCATCTCTTTGTTCTGATACATAAATGCATGAGCAATTAATTTAAATTGATGTCAGTTCCCCGCTCATGGTAGACATCACTGTACACTCATCATTCTCTATTGAATAGTTCAACAGATTCACAGGAGAAAATAGTACATTCACCATCACATATACCAATTAAAAAAGAAATTATTTTTAAGGACAAACTCAGTATTGTGCAAAAATAACTTATTTATCATTTGGAGAGTCATCCTTAGGACACTTTTTGACATGCAGCGAAGCCGCACTAGGTTAGAGGCACAAGGAACCAGACAACCAGCAAAAGAGCATTTAATTCTTTATGTGTGTTTCATCCATAAACAAATTGGTTTGTGTAGATCAGTGTCCTCCAGCTGTTTTCAAATTTCATTCTGTCTTCATCAAAGATTTAGGAACAAAACAATATTCCAAAGGCAGATATTTTTTTTTTTTTTTTTGGAAGGCAGGCACTTTCTGGGGGGTTGGAAGGAGTCTGAAAAAGAATTGACTATTTAGTTGGCTGCTGCCTCAGACTGAAATCATATTTAGATAACAAAGTGTGCCTGTTGCTCCAACTAATTTTATCAGTGAAATATTTTATGTGGCATGCTCATTTAACAGAGTGGGCCTGTGCTGATAGACTAAGAGGGATATTTAGCTCAGATTAAGAGCTGTTTAAGAGATTGCATTAGGGGAATGTAGCTGGAGATTGCACTCTGGGTAATGTAGTCCATGGCCCCATCTGTGTGTTCTTTCTTATTGGCCATCAAGCTATACCTAGGCTGCTGGGTAATTGTGCCATGCTCTCCAACAGCCATTTTAAGTCTTACAAAGGGCCATGCAACAGCCTGCAGATAGGGAGAAATGAATCTATTTTCACCTACGTGTAATGTAAAGTGACCAGATTTTTTTTTAAAGCGGGACGGGGGGGCGGGCCGGCCTCGGCGCCATTTGAATTTTGCCCTCTGCGCATGTGCAGAACGCTGCGCATGCGCAGAGGGCAAAAGTCAAGACCTGAGTACGGGGCACGGGGCACGGGGCGGGGCAGGCAGGACGGGGTGCCGGGTTGCAGGCCGGCAGCGGCGGAGGGTCGCTTGAACTCGCTTCCTGCCGCGGACCGCGTTCACGTGATGCTTTCTCCCCTACCTCCCTTCCTGGTATCTGCAAAACCTAAATTTCCTTTGGGGGCCGAGGCCTTTCCATTTAGTCCTCTGGTGAGCTTTTACCCTTTTTTTTTACTACCCGGAAACAGCGCTAGCAGCGCATTACCAGGGTGCGGGCAACCACGGCTTGCCATTCTCCAACCAAGAGCTTCAGCGGTTCCCTGTGCGCATGTCTCCCTGTCGCGCGTTCCCAATTTGCGCCTGCGTAGAGCGCCTGGCTGGCCGTCAGCCTTTCTTTTGGTCAGGCCCATTGCAAGGCAGCTCCACCCAGGGTGCGGGCAACCATGGCTTGCCATTCTCCAACCAAGAGCTTCAGCGGTTCCCTGTGCGCATGTCTCCCTGTCGCGCTGTTCCTCCGGGTGTGCTAAAGTGCTCGAGTTTTTTCTCTCTCACACACACATGCACAACCTTCCAACGACCGGGAAGTCGTGCTGGGAGATCCAGTCCGACCCGGTCGTTGGAAGGTTGTGCATGTGTGTGTGAGAGAGAAAAAACTCGAGCACTTTAGCACACCCGGAGGAACAGCCCGGTTGCTACGCCGCCTCGCAACTCCCAGCCGTGCCAAGCCCCGCAGGCTGCCTTTCTTTCCCCCCCTTCCCTTCCAACGCAGGCACCACCGGAGAGACGGAACCCCCGCAGTGGCGACCCTGGAGGATGGAGAAGGCGGGGGAAGAGCCCCGATGCCCAGCTGCTCGCTGACTCCAATTCTGGGCGAGCGCTCCCGGCTTGCTGCTGTCGCCGCCGCCGCTCACCCTTCAACAGCCAATCAGCGTGGGGCACCGACAGCAGCGACGTCATCTCTCCGCGCCCGCCTTGCAGAGAGAAAGGCATGGGTGGGTGTTTTAAGGTGACCAGATGTCCCGATTTTGAGAGGGCCTGCTGCTGCTGCTGCTGCTGCCCCTGCGGCTGGGCCCAACCTGGCCGTCCTCGAGTGCCTGCAGGCCGATTTTTTGAAAGAATGCCCTAGTCGGGCATTGTTTTAAAAAATCAGGACTTTTTAAGAGGGCGGGCGGAATGCGGGACAAATGATTAAAAAGCGGGTCTGTCCCGCCAAAATCGGGACGTCTGGTCACCTTAGTGTAATGGGACAGATTATGGACAGATACTCTGAAGAATTTCATCTCATTAGTAAGTCTATGAAGTGAAGATACCAGACAATAAATGTAATCTGTATGTTTTACCCATTTGCGTGGAGTTTTATCTGTCTGAGAAAGCATTTCTAAGCTTGGACCAGAACAGGGCCTTTAATTACTCAAGATATATAGCCCAAAATAGTGTCAGAAAAACTGAATGAAATGGGGGGGGGGTTGTGGGAGAATACTGTATGCTGTGGAGAAACATAATCAGTTTTCCAATCAATAGCAATAGCATTTAGACCAGGGGTGTCAATCTCGCAGCCTGTGGACCAGATGCATCACACACTGGCCACGCCCATGCCCAGTTTAGCAAAAGGGGAAAATGTCATGATACATCACATGACGACTCCTTGATGATGCGAGTTTGACACCCCGGATTTAGACTTATACAGTACACCACTTCATAGCGCTATACACCTCTCTCTAAGCAGTTTACAAAATCAACATATTGTCCCCAACAATCTGGGTCCTCATTTTACTGACTTAGAAGGATGGAAGGCTGAGTCAACCTTGAGCCAGTCAAAATTGAACTCTTGGCAGTGAGCAGTGAGTTAGCTTGCAAAACTGCATTCTGACCACGGGGCTTAGGCTCTTAATAGAATACGAAGGGTTGGTTCAAGACACATTGCTGCCCGTGTGCAAATAGCAAATATCACCCATCCTACAATTGCCCATAGTTGGGTGCATAACACTCAAAGGTGGTTTGTGAATTATTTTGAACCAAGAATTAGAAATGCATAGGCAAAGGAAAGGAAAATGTTCTCTTGAGTCAACCTTAGCTGCAGGTGATCCCATTTACAAGAAGTGCAGTCTACAGACTGCAGTCTGGAAAGCTTAGCTTTTCAAAATCAGCCAGAATCATTAGGTATTTTCCTGTCCTTTCAAAATCTGCTGCCCGATTTGGGTGCTTGACACATTATGGTAATCCCTACTTTATAATAATCCTTGCCCTGGAAACATAATAAATACTTGTCTAGAATGCCAGAATATAATCAAGGTCCTACCTCCGCACCCCCCCAATCCCAGTTAATGAAATACTTCTACTCCTCTCTCTTTTAGAAGTATAAGATTAATTACTGTAGATAATACCAGATATTATTCTAATCTTTGGCTTCTTTGTATATTCTGAACGACAAAGAATAGCTTATGCTTCAGATAAATGAGCAACATAGATAGGAACTACCCTGTGCAAAATTGTTTGACTGTGAAGGGTTTTGTGTATGGGAACCATTGATTTTATTGGTCTATGTACAAAACAAAATTCACAGGTTTTTTAGTTTAGTTTCCAAATGTGGCTCTTTTGTTTCAAGTACAAACCTGTCCTGACCCGGTTCCCCAACACGACAAACACACAGTTTTTTAACTAAATGTTCCCTTTATTAGGAGCGCCAGCAACCTGGCAGTCTCTCTCTCTCTCTCTCTCTCAGCAGGCTAACAATGTCTCTAAGTGCCTATGGAAAGCAAAGCTCACTCCCCTTCCCCCTAAAATGGCTCCAACACACCAGGAGTCTCTCTTACTCACCACCCTCATAATGAAACTCCTGGAAGGTGCGCCCACCCTTTTTCCAGTAGCAGAGAGACACACACACTCTGAAGGTGTGCCTGAATCTTAGTACCGCAGATTCCAAGAAAGAATTCCGATACAGTTCCAGACAGGATTCAGAAGTTCGGACTATCAGTGGCTGACTGACAGGGAAATGAATAGTTGTCTGCCACACCTGTTCATCTCTGCCCCTTGCCTTTTATCCCCAGAGCTAGGGTGGGGCTTAGCTAGAAGCGGTGGCTCTTCCGTCCCAAGGACCAGCCCATAGAGTCCTGCTGCTCTCCTCTGCCTTCTGCATATCTGTGCATCAGGCACAGGACCCAGCTGTTCCTCCTCTTCCTCATCAGCCACCTCCAGACCTGGGGGCTGTTGACTCTCCATCTGAGGGCTAATGGACATCCCAGGCTCCGCCTCTGTCTCTACCTCTGACAGCTCTATTCCCTCTTTCCCCTCAGAGCTCTCAGATTGGCTTGATGCTGGCCCCGACTTCCACTCTACCGCCTCATCTGATTTGGCTGCCGGAGAGGCCAGAGGCTAACAGGCCACAACAAAACCAACCTCTGGTCATTTCAAGTGGCAAATATTTCTTTTGAGTGTACTGATGTGCTTTAAGTGATACAATAAAGCCCAAGTCCACCCATAAGTAATATATTATTTTTAGACCCAAATTTACTTGTCATCTGATATCACGACATAGAACCTGGCCTTTTGCTGTTATTTTCAAATAGTAGTGGAGGAATGGAATGGAATGGAATGGAATGGAATGGAATAGAATAGAATGGAATGGAATGGAATGGAATGGAATGGAATGGAATGGAATGGAATAGAATAGAATAGAATAGAATAGAATAGAATAGAATAGAATAGAATAGAATAGAATAGAATAGAATAGAATAGAATAGAATAGAATAGGAGTTGGAAGGGACCTTGGAGGTCTTCTAGTCCAACCCCCTGCTTAGGCAGGAAACCCTACACCACTTCAGACAAATGGTTATCCAACACCTTCTTAAAAACTTCCAGTGTTGGAGCATTCACAACTTCTGGAGGCAAGCTGTTCCACTGATTAATTGTTCTAACTCATTGTGTGAGGGGAGGACATGATAGAAATGATAGAGACAACACCGGCATCAGGGAACAATCATATTTCTAGAGGGCTGTCTCATTCCCATCGGTCAGCCATATTCCCATTCAGCAGAAGCCTCCAGTATACCCAAAAGAGTGGCTATGGGATTGGCATTCAATATTGTCAGCAATAAAGAGGACCATTGGTAGAGGAAGTCTTTAGTTGAAGTCACCAGCTTATTTCATAACTACTGTTGAAGGATCCTGATTCTTAGTGTAGGTTTTTCTCACCAGATACAATTCAAAATTAAGATCACTAGAGTCCTCCTTTGCCTGAACCTATACAACCACACAAAACTTTTGGTAAGCCTTATTCCTGCCTGATCTGGACCTACCAACTAGAAGCACCTGCTGAGGAAGAAATGGAACCCCCATCCTCTGACATTCAGAAGGATATCATGATCAATGGTGTTGAAGGGAGATGATGATGATGATGATGATGATGATGGATAGATGATAGATAGATAGATAGATAGATAGATAGATAGATAGATAGATAGATAGATAGATAGATAGATAGATAGATAGATAGAGGGATGGATGGATGGATGGATGGATGGATGGATGGATGGATGGATGGATGGATGGATGGACGGACAGACAGACAGACAGACAGACAGACAGACAGACAGATATGAGAGAAAGAGGGAGGGGGGAGGGAGGGAGATGCATGTGTCTATGAATGAATCCTCTGTGTTGGTAACCAGTATCTAAATAATTAGAAATGCAGAATGTATGTAAATGTAAATTGAAGAATGTATAGGGAAACAAATTAAACACTTATTTATTTAGTTCTCACATTTATATGGCCATCTAGCTTGCAATAAAGAGACTCTATGTGGATTATCATAAAATCCCAATGTTAAAAATTACAATTAAAAAAAAATCAGCAATATCACAGTTAAGAAGATAGTGCAGATGACTGATGTTTAAAAACACCAGAGCCATATTATCAACTCACAATCGTTTGAGATACCCAGGCCTGCTAACACAGAATTGTTTTAAGGGATCCTCGGAAGGATAGAGCCAATCTCATCTTGGGTGGGTGACCGGAGAGGGGGGGTGTTTCCACAGGATAGTTGCCATGGCAGAAAAGGCCTGTCTCTTGGATCCCACCAAATGAAACCCTTACACAAATGCGGTTTGCAGCACACCTTCTCAACAGAATCTATGCGGTAGATGATTTTTCTTACAGTACAAACAGATTATTAAAGTTCAATATATTTCAACTTTTGTGTGTTCATTGGAGCTTGAACTTTGTTTATGTGG
Source organism: Diadophis punctatus similis (assembly GCA_023053685.1). Taxonomy (NCBI): domain Eukaryota; kingdom Metazoa; phylum Chordata; class Lepidosauria; order Squamata; family Dipsadidae; genus Diadophis; species Diadophis punctatus. Next base: position 217,444,825 of record JALIGW010000001.1, on the reverse strand, counting down.
CTTTCTAGTTTCTCTTATACATAGATATTTCATTTCCATGTACTTTAAAAGAAGTTTGAGATATTGGTATACCTTGAGTGAACCTAATACAGGAATGAATAGGCCACATTATTTCCAGTCCATATCAGTAATATTTTTTATTTGCTATACATTAAGGTGACCAGATTTTAATATTTGTAAAGCGGGACACCATTGACGGGGGGGTTTCTAGGGGAGCAAGATGGGAGGAGTCCGTCTCTCTTATCCTGCAGCTTTGTGCACCCCCCCAAACACCCCCCCTTCATCGCAGCCAGGGGTGGGTTCCTACCGGTGCGGGCTTGCCTGTTCGTCGCTGCAGAAGCTGGTGGCGTTCGCGGTGCGAGGCTTCCCCCGCCCGCTTTCCCCGGCTGCCGGGACGCCGCCATTTGCGTTCTTTTGCCCTCTGCACATGCGCAAAGTGTTCTGCTTGCGCAGAGGGCAAAAGAACGCAAATGGCGGTGTCCCAGCGGCCGGGGAAAGCGGGCGGGGGAAGCCCCGCGCCGCGAACGCCACCAGCTTCTTCGGCTCTGCGGTGACAAACAGGCAAGACCGCCACTGCCCCTCTCACTGCCTTCCCTCCCCGCCTGGCAGGAGGAGGCAGGCGAGGCAGGAGGCAGAGGGGTGTGCAGGGCAAATTCAAATTCAAAAAGCGGGACTTTTTTGAAACACTGCGGGACGCGGGACAAATTATTAAAAAGCGGGACTGTCCCGCCAAAAGCGGGATGTCTGGTCACCTTACTATACATGTCACAAGATCTATTTTTTTTCCTATCATAAACAAATGCCGGTGAGCTAGAACTTGAGTATCCATGAATAATCCCCCGGGAGTTGGGCGGCATACAAATCTATTAAATTAAATTAAATTAAATTAAATAATCTCATCCAACATCTTACTACTGAACCACATTAGCTGTCATAATGAACCCCTATGATCAATCTTAGCTTCACTTGGTTCATTTTTATACTAATCTGAGATGTAAAACAAAGTACAACCAACTGCATAATCAGTTTCCCTTCAAAACATGCCTTTCTTTTCTATATGTTATAGCTATATAATATGAATGCTGCATATATATTTTTATCTTAAAATGTTTATATTTAAATATATTTCATGGTTTTTCCAAGCTGAAAATTGTATCATAAAATTGAGGAAACTGCAAATGCCCCTCCCCCACCCCCGGCGTCTCGACCCCTTATTTATAAATTAAATAAATGCCAGGTCTGAACTTTTAAAAAATATTCTTAATAGAATTCTGAAGTATCCCTAATCTAAAATAGTTTTCTGTATTGCAACTAGGGGATTTATATGATGAACTACAGGTATGTGAAAATCATTTATTTCTGACTTCTTCAACTCCACTACTCAAGCTGGTCTCTAAACCTCATTTTGATAGCTTTTCGTTGGAACAGGCAGAACTCAATTTCCTCCAAGCTGTCATTAAAGGAGCACTTTGGCATTCAAAACAACAAATATCTTTAATATAGTTGGAACCTAATGCATTTGCTTAGAAGCCGCTCCACAGTTCTTGTGGTTTAAATAATTTCCCCACAGGCTAACAATTGTTGAGTCTAAAGATGTCACCAATAGAAGACTCCTACAAGTATCTTCTTGCTTTTGATTCCTTATGATTGCCTGTCACCCCTGATAGGCAATGGGATTTTTTTTCTTGTTAGGTTAATATAAAATTTATCCAGAAGAAAGGATATGCTGGAAGAAATTATTCCCTAAAACTGTAAACAGTAGTTTGATCAGACAGTTCACTGAATCACTTAATGGCTGAATCACTTCATCTTTTTCAGGAGCTGCAATTCACTTAGTTTTTCATAGACATTTATAAATTATCTATTGAAAAGAGATTTGTGGCTTGATTTACTTATTTATTTATTTTGCTGCACAGTAAAAGATGCTCGGATGAAAAGGAATAGAGAAAAGACAATAACAGAGCTTTACCCATCAACAATATTATGCTGCACTCGTCATCCACTTCGACTTTGTTTGCAAAAGGTCAGATAAGCAATGATTATGTTTAAGCGTAATTAAAAGTACTTCCACCCTCCTGGAGCACAGCTTTGTAAAACTCCCCTCCAAAAGGAAAATCATAAACCAGGCACAAAGAGCTTAGCTCATGTTCTGTCAAGCACTCTTTGCTCATTTCAGTTTTGCCAGATAACAGATAAATATATCAGTGTTTTAAATCTGTTGATAAAATAGATTAATACATGCTATTCAACTTGAAGTTTATATTAGACTTAAGTTAGCCTTTTCATGCCTGGAAATTGTGGATTTTTAAAAATTCCTAGTGTTTTCCCATAAGTGCATGATCCGTTGTTCTCCACCACCACCCCCCAAAAAAAATCAACCAAGTGTTATGACAGGAAGTGACTGACCAGTCCATTAATCAGCCTGATGTCATGGGCTGAGAGAGAGAGAGCGACCCAAAGTCACTCAGCTGTTTTCATGCCTAATGGAGGACTAGAATTCACAGTTTCTTAGTTTCCAGCCTGGTTTTTTAACCACCAGATCATACTGGTTGTCCTATATCCATTATAACCATAAAAAATTGGTTGGTGGAAAAATATGTTACATTTATCTATAGAAAAATAATGATAGAGAAATAAATATATCCAGTTGTACAACATATCCTGTGATTTTTAAAAAAAATTGTTTGTTTGTTTATTTATTTGTCAAGCATATATGATTATAAACAAAGTATAAACAGTAAAACATGATTGAATATATATGTAATAGTACAAGCATGAAGAAGAGTAAAAGAGGTATGAATATATGTGAACATTAGGACAGGAACGGTAGGCACGATTGTGCGCTTATGCACGCCCCTTACCGACCTCTTAGGAATGGGGTGAGGTCGATGGTAGATATTGATTAGGTGTCACTGTGTAAAAGATGAGGAAACTGAAAATCATAGAAGATTAACAAATAGGCAATCACAGAGGAAACTGTAGTTATCAGAATAGATCGAACAAGGTCTTCATTCATGTGGAGCTAAAAGGACGAACAGGAAAACATTTGCCTCATATGCTTTACAACTTTAAGTTTCTTTAAAACCTTCACCCTTTAAGGATTTTTTTTTAAGTGCCAATTTAAAATCTATTACATAACTCAAATTGCTTCAAGTTTCCATTTTAAATCTCATACACCATATTTTTCGGACTATAACGCGCACTTTTTCCACCCCCAAAAGTGGGTGGAAATGTCTGTGTGTCTTATAGAGCGAATATTGCAGCAGGTAGGGAGGGGGTTGGTACGGGACCGATCAGCTGTTCTAGGTGGTGGGGATCGCCACCTCCGCTGCCCGTTCATCACCAATCGTGGGTGGCAATGAATGGGCAGCAACGGCGGTGGCGAACAGGCTGCAGCAAACAGGCTGCGGTGAGTGGGCCAAGGTGGTGGTGAGCAGGCAGCTGCAGCAAATGGGCCACAGAGAACAGGCCGCAGTGGCAGCAAATGGGTGGTGGCGATGAATGGGTGGTGGCAGCGAATGGGCAGTGGCAAATGGGCTGTGGAGAAGGGCCACTGTGAATGGGCCACGTCGAACAGGCAGCTTTTTTTTCTTGTTTTCCTCTTCTAAAGCTAATGTGCGTCTTAAAATCCGGAGTGTTTTATAGTCCGAAAAATACGGTAAATAGGCAGTGAGAAGGTGGAGAATTTGTAAATACTGTAGACCGTATGCTTCAGACATGCAAAGAAGATTGTTTGGTGTGAGTGTGTGTGTGTGTTTGCATGCAATAGAATAGATACACCTCTGACCATGATGATGATTTTGAAGGTTATCTGAATTAACCATTTAGACAGACTTTGTCCTAGGTTCAAGGGACATTAAATCTGAACTGTCTTAAGGAAAACATGTCTGGACTGAGATGCTTTGTAATCAACTTGCGAAGTATTTGGACCAGGTTGCAAGTTACCACGTCTACCCATTGGACAATATTCCTGCTGCTGGACAATTCCACTTTCCTCTTCTAGGACAGCACTATGTATTTGTGTCAGAGGTGGGATTCAGCGGGTTCTGACCAGTTCTGGAGAGCTGGTAGCAGAAATTTTGAGTAGTTTGGAGAACCAGTAAATACCACCTCTGACTGGCCCTGCCCCCATCTATTCTCTGCCTCCCAAGTCCCAGCTGATCGGGAGGAAATGGGGATTTTGTAATAACTTTGTAGTAACCTTCCCCTGGAGTGGGGTGGGAATAGAGATTTTACAGTATCCTTCCCTTGCCATGCATACCAAGCCATGCCCACAGAACCAGTAGTAAAAAATTTTTGAATCCCACCACTGATTTGTGTGGATGTGCATATCTGTACATACACACAGAAAGTTAATTTAAATTGATATATGCAAATGTAAAGCATCAAAATGCCCATATAAGCTGGCATAACAAACAACTTTTTTAAAGCCCAAATGTAAATACCCTTCAAGGGCAACATCCATGAGAGATTTCCAACAAAGAGGAGCTGAAAGCTAGCATGATCATCACAAGTTTTATTAAAGGAAAATACTTAAAGGAATAAACATGCAATACTCCTTGCGATCTCTTCCTTGTATTACTATTATGGTGAGCTGCACAGTCAGCTGGATGTTTAGACTGGATTTGGCATTTTTATCCACCCATTGAGTCATTTACAAGGATGGGGAGATGATGTTGCTTGATGATGCTAAAAGTATCATTGGAAGATGTAAGCAGGGGTGGGTTCCTCCTGATGCGGTCGACTCTGCCGCACCGGTAGGGGCCCCCTGATTGCTCAATTTGCGCGCAACGGCTCTGGTGCCGTCTTCACCGGTCCGTCGCGTGTGTCGCCATCTTTTTAAAGATTTTTTGGGCTTTTTTGCTTCTGCACATGCACGGAAGCAAAATCTCGCTGAAATCTTGTGAGGGGACGCGCGTGTGCGTGAGATTTTGGTGAGATTTCACTTCTGCACATGTGCGGAAGCAAAATCTTGCCGAAATCGCGCATGCATGCACGTCCCCTCATGAGATTTCAGCGAGATTTTGCTTCCGCACATCCGCAAAAGCAAAATCGCGTGAGGGGGCGCGTGCACGTAGCGAGCGTGTGTGCACATGAAATGAGGAGATGCTCGCGCAGCGCACTGGTATCAGTAAGTAAGCCACCCACCCCTGGATGTAAGGTATTACATGAAAAGACCTGTCCCCTCCCCCCCACCTTGGAAATCAGACATGAGAGGGAGGAGTGCCCAGTGGCTTACCTGTCAGTGGAAGAAACCCTAGGATATACCTGCCTTAATGGATCAAACAGTCAAAAGTGACAGCGGAAGATTTGTACTTTCAGATCTGCAAAATTCTGTTAATGTAGCCTTACAATAAAGTAGAATTAAGTCCTCTAATTATGGTTCCGGTCTTGCTTACCTAGAAATTTTGACATATACCTAAAGTTCATTAGCATGTTGAGATTACTTTTATCTTTTTTTAAAGTGATTAAATACTAATTTAACTTTGCATTTTAGAGTGCAGAAAACCATCTCTTTCCATAGGGATCAAGCCAAATGTTTCCTCAAACTTGATTACAAAATCAGAATAATCCCTGCCATGATTTATATTGGAAAGTGGGATTATACTGAAAGTTAGAAGCTTTAACTTCTAACTTCTAGCACAAACAAACACACACATATTCACAAAGGCACACATTTCTCTACTTGCAAAAGCTGGCTAAATTATTACAGTATAATTTGTTGGGGCCATAATAAATTTCACAGCATAAGCTTTGTAGATGCAAAGTGACAAATTTAACTGCATTTATATTAAGCAATTTTCTGCCCATCAGATAGATGAGAAAATTAATATGTAAGCCATTAACTTACTCCCAGATGCTCTGCACACTACGATTGAAATGGGATCATTTAAAAATATTATCACTGATGTTTTATTGCTTTCTTAGAGGAAAATGCTTAGAAAAATTACAATCTCTGAATTTAGGAGAGGATTATTAGAAGACTACATAGTTTGAAACAAATCATCCATGAATTGTGGAGAAACAAATGTTCACTCTCACTTGAGTTTTCTTTTAAAAGTGGTTTGTTTGCTGTTTGTTTCATCATCATGCTGTCAATATCAAAGTAATAAACTTCCATAATGTATGTGGATTGAGAAATCAAATGTCCTGCACTGTGAAAACCCTGAGTTTGTGGCATATTGTTTTAGGATATGCAGTAATGATACTTCTTTTGATAAAATCAACCTAAGCTGGATCTGTATATAGCAATAGCAGTTAGACTTACAGTATGCACTCTTCAGTTATAGCACTCTCTAAGCCAGGGGTCGGGAACCTATGGCTCGCGAGCCAGATGTGGCTCTTTTGATGATTGCATATGGCTCGCAGATAAAACAAAATATTCTCACTTGTTTTAATTAAGGTGACCAGACGTCCTGATTTTGGCGGGACAGACCCGCTTTTTAATCATTTGTCCCGCGTCCCGCCCGCCCTCTTAAAAAGTCCCGATTTTTTAAAACAATGTCGGGACATCTGGTCACCTTAAAACACCCACCCATGCCTTTCTCTCTGCAAGGCGGGCGCAGAGAGATGACATCGCTGCTGTCGGCGCCCCACGCTGATTGGCTGTTGAAGGGTGAGCGGCGGCGGCGACAGCAGCAAGCCGGGAGTGCTCGCCCAGAATTGGAGTCAGCAAGCAGCCGGGCATCGGGGCTCTTCCCCTGCCTTCTCCATCCTCCAGGGTCGCCACTGTGGGGGTTCCGTCTCTCCGGTGGTGCCTGCGTTGGAAGGGAAGGGGGGGAAAGAAAGGCAGCCTGCGGGGCTTGGCATGGCTGGGAGTTGCGAGGCGGCGTAGCAACCGGGCTGTTCCTCCGGGTGTGCTAAAGTGCTCGAGTTTTTTCTCTCTCACACACACATGCACAACCTTCCAACGACTGGGAAGTCGTGCTGGGAGATCCAGTCCGACCCGGTCGTTGGAAGGTTGTGCATGTGTGTGTGAGAGAGAAAAAACTCGAGCACTTTAGCACACCCGGAGGAACAGCCCGGTTGCTACGCCGCCTCGCAACTCCCAGCCGTGCCAAGCCCCGCAGGCTGCCTTTCTTTCCCCCCCCTTCCCTTCCAACGCAGGCACCACCGGAGAGACGGAACCCCCGCAGTGGCGACCCTGGAGGATGGAGAAGGCGGGGGAAGAGCCCCGATGCCCAGCTGCTCGCTGATTCCAATTCCAGGTGAGCGCTCCCGGCTTGCTGCCGCCGCCGCGCGTGAACGCGGTCCGCGGCGGAAAGCGAGTTCAAGCGACCTTCCGCCGCTGCCGGCCTGCAACCCGGCACCCCGTCCTGCGTGCCCCGCCCCGTGCCCCGTATGGTGAGTGTTATAACAACATTATTTAAAAGAATAAATTCAGAGGCTTATTATACTGACATTTAGTTGAATTCACTTTTAAAATATATTATATGGCTCTCACTGAAATAAATTTCCAAATTTTTTGCTTTCATGGCTCTCTTAGTCAAAAAGGTTCCCGACCCCTGCTCTAAGCAGTTTATAGATTTCCCCCAACAATCTGGGTCCTCATTTTACTGACCACAGAAGGATGGAAGGCTGAGTCAATTATGAGCCGGTCAGGATCAAACTCCTGGCAGTGGGCAGAGTTAGCCTCCAATACTGTATTCTAACCACTGCACCACCGGGGCTCTTACTGTATATATCAACAAACATGCTTGGAATGCTGCTGTATGAATGACAAACTATATACATAGCTAGTGAATAGCTGAAAACATACCAGGTAACAAATTTGTAGAATGGGGAAAAAATTAGAGATCTTGATTTTTTTTAAATTTTGTTTTGGCCCAATTCATAGCCACACAGGTGGGATTCCAAGTTTTTGTCAGTTTTAGTTTGTTTGTTTGTTTGTTTGTTTGTTTATTTATGTATTTATGTATTTATGTATTTATGTATTTATGTATGTATGTATGTATGTATGTATTTATTTATTTATTTATTTATTTATTTATTTATTTATTTATTTATTTATTTATTTATTTATTTATTTATTTATTTATTTATTTATTTATTGTATGCCTATTTATGCCTAAATAAAATAGATTGAATCCAGCAAAGGGAAGAATTTCACCAATTATTGAACTTACAAGAATGTTACAAGACTTGAATTTATAAGTCAATAAATTGATTAAATCCAAAATAACAAAACAGCAAAGCAGATCAAATCAAGTTATTTACATTTTATTAAATTTCTTTGCCACCCATTTTGCACAAGCCATGTACCATCGCTGTTTCTCTCTACTCTTCCTACCCCTCCCCAGAAATAGAAGATCATTCTAAGAAACACTTTTCTTTGTCCTAACTGGTTGCTAGGTGTTAATTGGCCCTACATTAACTATTAAATGGCCCTTCAGTTTGAATTACTGCAGTATTTAAATCTTTAGTTGGCACTGGGAGAGAGGGTTCAGTTCGTCATTGTTATTTCTATACAAAAGGAAATGTATGAAACATTATTTAGCAAAGTCATCCTGCTATTCATTGGACAAATCAAAAGTAACTGTTAAGAAAACTTAATTTAATTTATCACACAATTCATTATTGTACAGTTATTCTTGCTTTGATTATTTTTTTAATGCCTTCAGGCTGCAGACAACAGCCTGGCCAGGCTGAAGCAGTTTTGTTGGGAAGGATTTTTGGAAGGGTTTTGCCATTGCCTCCTTCCTAAACGCTGAGTGAGAGTGACTGGTCCAAGGGACCCAGCTGGCTTTGTACCTAAAGTGGACTAGAACTCAGGGTCTCCTGACTTAATATCTTAACCTCTATACCAGAGTGGCTCTCACTGGCTCTGGTTAGCACTGGGGATAAAAAAAAACTTTAAACTGTAACTCCTCATTTTAAGAGCTGTTATCTAATCCCAACTGTTTGAAATTGAAATTTGAAAATGAAATCCTGGGCTTAGAAAGCTTAGAACTACTTCGCCTTCGGCATGACCTAAGCGTAGCTCATAAAATTATCTGCTACAACGTCCTTCCTGTCAACAACTACTTCAGCTTCAACCACAACAGCTTCAACCACAACAATATACGAGCACACAATAGATACAAACTCAAAGTGAACCACTCCAAACTTGACTGTAGAAAATACGACTTTAGCAACAGAGTGGTTAATGCCTGGAATTCACTACCTGACTCTGTGGTTTCGTCACCAAACCCCCAAAACTTTACCCTTAGACTGTCCACTGTTGACCTCACCCGATTCCTAAGAGGTCAGTAAGGGGCGTGCATAAGTGCACCAGCGTGCCTACCGTCCCTGTCCTAATGTTCCCTTTTATTAGTACTCATCTTATGTATATAAACAATGTTATATCTATGTATATCACCAATACGTACTTGACAAAAACAAATAAATAAAATAAAATAAACTGTAATCCTGCAACCGTTGAGATCCATGTTTCTTTGTGACCAGTTTCAGTACTTCCAGCATTTAATGCTGCAGGAGAGAAAAAAAATATTGATGTTGCTGATATAATTTTGACCTACTTACTGTACCCATGATGAGCTTACATTACGGGATAATGTAATATGTTTTAAAAATAGCCTTGAAATCTGTATTTCAGGTAAACTGGACCATTCACAATATTGGATTATTTCAACTCTCAATTCTCAATAAATACCTTCCAATCTTCAAACTTTCTGAGGAAATTTTTTGAGGGGGCCCAGTCAAAGTGAAAATCTGAGTGGGTCTATTTCCTATATAACCTGAATAAATCTACAATAGCCACACAGATATTCCAAGGAGCCCTCCAGCTGTGGGTTGCTCCCGGTTTGGCCCGGTTCTCTGAATCGGTAGCGCCGGGAGGCTCCGCCCACCCACCTGGGACGCTTCTGCAAATGTGCAAAAGCGTCGCAGGAGTGCGTGAGCACGCGTGTGAACAGGTAGCAACGGGTCTTAGAACCCACTACTGGAGCCCTCCCTTCCAAATAGGGACCAGTTTATCTCTAATATTGCTGTTGGACAGCTATTAAAATGCCTCTTGGGAGGAGAAATATTGACCTGTTGCTGTCTTTATAGCCATGAGATAATCCCTAGTATGGACTGTCTAGTTGGACTTCTTCAAATTGCATTCCAGGCCACTGGAATCTTCCTAAGTTTGATATCCTGGTACTCCTCAAGATGCACCCCATAGTTGGCACATAGGAAGAGGCCACACATATACAGTCCAATTGTGGGTACTAAAGCTGGAGCATATAAAATCTACCTTATTACGAAACAATGTAAACAAGAAACAATTCCTATTAAAAAAAAATTCACACACTCTCACTAGCAGTGGGAAATCATGTCTTTATTTATAGTGTAATTCTTTTCAGCAATAGTGACTCTTATCTAGCTTACATGTGTCTGTGAATCCATGACTATGTCAAGGAGGCTAATTATCGGGAGATTGGTAAATTGCTGCTACGTCTTGATTAGCAGAGCCAGGCAAGAAAAAAAAAATACACTTGATTTCCAGCAACTGATATGCGTTCATTGTCAACATTTTAATAATGGTAGGGTTTTTGTTATTATTTGTTTTATGATAATGGGGCGAAAATCTATTTGTGTTAAATACACAAATATATGGTGTGTTAAAACTTTGTAGAGCTATTCTCCTTATAAATTCCATGTTTTTTTTAAAAAAATGCTAAAATTGTTAATATTTAATCTTTTTATTGCATCGATTCTTTAATGCTGCTGTACAGTATGTATTTGTACTTTTTAATTAGTTCACATAATTTTTTTATTACATGATACAACTAGATTGGGTGTAGAAATCCTATATGTACATTCTATTAATCGATTCTCTTGCCTAAATATTGTGAACAGGATGGGAAGGAGTTGGGTAGGGAAAAGATTCCTAAATGGAAGAAGCTACTGTTTGATGGACACAAGAATTTCCAAGGGAAATAAAAAGAAACCATTTTCCCAATACAACAGCCAAATTCTCTATATATTTTAAAACAAAATCAACCACTTTGAATTCGATGAGATCGCAGCTAAAAAAAGAGCTGCATCTATAAAGTGCAAAACAGTTCACTTGTAACATAGAAATGAATATGTGTGGATATAAATACCTGTTGAAATAGCCCCCTAAATATTTCTTTTTATTCCACCTTTATGGTTTTTATAACTACGGTGGTGGAAATATCTAACACTCCTTCATCCTCCCTTTCCTTTCCCCACAACAAGTGTTGTGTGAGATGATTGGGCTGAGAGAGTTTGACTGGCCCAAAGTCACTCAGCTGGCTTTCATGCCTAAGGCAGAACCAGAACTCATATTTTCTCCTAGATTCCAATGAAGTAAGTCAATAAGACCAAAGGCTTAAAGCCATGAATAAGCCCAGCTGAAAGCAGCTGCCATGCCTAGGAAGGCAGAGTTAATGGCTTGTGTCTAGTTTTCAGTGTAGATAATTCAGCTTGGCTGGGGTTTCCAAAGGATGATCAACCAAGGCCATAGAATAGATTGCAGTTGAAAAGGGTTGTTTCAGTTCTGTATCTTCTATAAGCTCTGCCACTTTTGCATAAGTTCTGGGGAGAGGGAATTTAAAGAAAAACCCAGTTGTTTTTCTTGTTACAGAACCAATTTTGGGTGAACAGATAAAGTCACAATTGAATGACATCCAACAATACTTTGTTAAACAAAGGCTTTCAAAATATGATCTAAACAGGGCTATTTTGTGGGTTTCCTAGGTATTGTATTAAACACAATGTGTTAAAAGAAGCAGAGACAAAAGTCATAGGACTTACCTTTTGACACTCTGCCATCTTGCTGATTTGACCCCTCTCCCACAGATGCTACTGCCTGCTCTTGGTGGGACAATGTTTTTTAACCTGGCACTTAATATACTTATATTTATAAATTTAATGCAAACCTTCTTGGATTACAACTTTCTTGTCATTCAGGCCAAGCAGCAAGGGATTTAATTCCTCTTTCATTTCTTATGTTATACTCCTATGCATACTACTCAAAGGAAGTAGCTGCACCAAAGCAAATTACTCTCAGATACTTTGAAAAGTTTTGTTTTACCAGTAGTCCTCATTTAACAAGTGACTATTCACAAATAAGATGGTAAGATGGTAATAAAGGGTAATAAAAATCATTTTCCAACCAATGCTCACATTTATGACAATAAAAGCTTTCAGTCTAAAATTGATTAAGGTCTGGTCAGTTTCAGGCAGCAGCTGCATGCCAGCCAGAGGGTTCCAATCAACTAATTAAGGTCACCGAGCTGAGCTTGTTAACTTGCAGTTATCACTTTTAAGGAAATGCTCCTCTAGGGAGAAAAGTTGATTTAAGCTATCTCTCCGCCCTATGAGAGGGGTTAAAAAAAAGAGGGAAGCAGAGAAGTGTGTCAGGCACAGGATACTATAATAGAGAACTTTATCTGAATGAGAAAGTGACAACCAGTAATTTTTGCAGCTTCTGTCTCTGTCACATGGTTCACTTAGTGACTGTGTCTCTGAGCATTATTAGTTACTAAACGAGGACTAACTGTATTCTTTAGATTTATATCCTATCTTTTTTCCAGAGTCTCAGTGTGGGTTACATAGGAATCTCCTCCTGTTTTATCTCCGAAGTGAGGATAGGATATCCCAGTGAGGTGGGTTTAACCCAGTGAAATGGCTTGAACTGAGAAAGTGTGAATGACCCACAATCAACCAGTGAATTTCCATGGCTAAGGATAGACTTGAACCTGGGTCTTCTGGATCCTAGCTCAGCAATTTATCCAGTATATATTCCAGCTTATGGTTTTCAGAACAATCCAAGAAGGCAGGAAAGGGTGAATTTACAGCAAAATTACTTCCGACGCAAAAGTCATGCTGGCACAACAGAAGGTTATGAAGTGTAGCTATATGAAAAACAATTGCATCTTCTCAAAGGCTAACATAACTTTTTCTGGAGAAAGGAATAAATGGATTCAGTGGTGGTTCTACAAGGGCAGGTAAGATTGCCACACTTACATGAGGAAGAGTTTTGAGAGCTAATGTCTCTGAATGCCTATGAATTTCCTGAAAGGGAAGATCCAAATCACCCTGGGGAATCTTTTTGAATTAGTATAGGATTGCAGTCTAAATGTAAGTTGGAGCCTGCTAATTGCTAGTGTGATCTTCTAATTGCACATTTTACTTCTTAATTGCTAATCTCACTTCTTAATTGTTCATTATTTTTTCTACATTTGCATCAGCATTTCATTATATCTTTCTGTTTCTTTGATTCATCGATGCTTTGCTTGCACTAACACTTTATTTCATTTCCGTGTTGGTTGATTTAAATGTTTCCATTGTGCCCCTCCACCATGGTGTTCAGGATGTTTTAGTAAAACAACAAAACAATAAAACAACATCATAAAGACAATAAGGAGCATGATATTATATTAAGTAGCACAAAGTATTTAATGCCTAGGATAGTTGAGGCATTCCTCTAGCACCAAAAAGATTATACAAAAAGCATCATATGAGATTTTCTGGTGAGAAGAGAGTTTGGTTTAATTTAAGAATACTTTTTTTCCTAGTTGTGATAACCTCACCAGAGGTCAGTGCTTGCAGGTGCCTTCAGCATATGGGAAGTTTAATTTGTTCTGGTATCCTTTCCTTATATTCTCATAAACTTCATTATTATTTTTAAGTATGTTCATTTTATTTTCTTATATGGGTTGCATGTGTCAGGCCTGCCCTAATTTGGTCTTTTAGGCAAGAAAGACTCTTGACTCTAATTGTGTTGAAAGGTATACTTTACTAAAAGCCAAGTGGATTACAGTATAGCAAAGCCAGAACTGAAGTTCACGCATTAAAGTTTCCCAGTTAACTTTCCCCGTTCATTTCCTCCCCCTTGCTGGTCCCTTATTGTCCAATTATATTTGAATAAATTGTTTTGGGAATTGTCTCTTCAATGGCAGGCTGGTTGGTGAGCCATTGCATTCCATTCCTAGTGGTTTGACCTTGAGATGGTGTCTCTGGAAGGTATGATGACCAGTTAGTCTTTCCCCCTCCCTCCCCCCATAGCTCATGGCAAATTGGCAGCTAGAAAATGCCAGACTCAGGTATAAAATGGCAGTTCTGAAAGTATGATTCAGAGGACTCCTAAGCAGGTTCTCCTGCCTGTTTTTTCAACACCTTCTGTTGAATTAAATTAAATTGAATTTACTTTAGAATGGTTTAGGAGGAATTTTTAAAATTTATTTACTTAATATGTTGGTCCATGGATATGCAGGAACATCCTTTCATTTGACCATTATACCCACACTGTATTTCGGACATTAATACATTAGAGAGGGTCCAGAGGTATTTTACAAGAAGAGTACTCAACTCCTCTGCTTGCAATAAAATTCCTTATTCCAGTAGACTTGAAATTTTAGGCCTGGATAACCTTGAACAACGCCATTTACATTCCGACCTAAGCTTAGTACACAAGATTATCTACATAATGTCCTACCTGTTAACGACTACTTTAACTTCAACTGCAATAACACAAGGGCTATCAATAGATACAAACTAAATGTAATGCGCTCTAATCTTGATTGCAGAAAATACGACTTCAGCAATAGAGTAATAAATGTCTGGAACACTCTACCTGATCCTGTTGTTAGTTTCTCTAACCCCCACACCTTTTACCTTAAACTGTCTACCATGGACCTTACACGTTTCCTAAGAGGTCCCTAAGGGGGCGTGCATAAGTGCACCATCGTGCCTACCATCCCTGTCCTACTGTACCCATTTGTATGTACTCGTTTTATGTATTTATGACTATGTTTTGCTTCTTTATATCCATTTATTTGGATCAGGACTACCCCCACCCTGCTGGCCTTCCATAAAGCAATAAAAACTTGGCTCTTCCGGCAGGCGGGGTGAAAGTGAGACCAACTAGACTAGATATGGGTCTCCCCCCTTGATTGTGAATATGAGATACTCTTTTTAATTTTTGTACTTTTTAATTATTGTATTTTATACTGTGGAATGGATTCTGATATGTTGTGAGCCGCCCAGAGTCCCCCGGGAGTTGGGCGGCATAGAAATCCATTTAAATAAATAAAATAAATAAATAAATAAAATTTGGACCATTTTTTCATGTGTCCTGTTTTCTTGCACTTGTTGACATAAACAAACAAACAAACAAACAAACAAACAAACAAACAAACAAACAAATAAATAAATAAATAAATAAATATCTCCAGAGATTAGAGGCCATCATAAGGGAACTCTTTCCACACTGGGATTTTATGATAGTGAGTGAGAATCCTGTCCCTGAAACGTATTAAAAATATATATTCTCCAACAAATTTGGGGAAATCATCCACAGAAATGGGCTGGGAAATTTTAAAAAGTCCAGCTTAAGTTCAAATAGTAAATGAAATGTGAACATTTTAGTGGGATTTAAAAGGTTTGATAATACTCTTTTGAAACCAACCACAGCTGCACAGATGGGACAGATCACCTATTACTATTTTTATATCTTTTACTTCAAAACCAGCAGTATTTCCTCTTAACTTAGAATCTCAGTGTCTATTGTCAATCTGAAACTCATTCATTTTTCCATGTTTAGGGTATAAAATGATTGAATGACCCTGAGAATGTAACTGCAGTACTATTTCCCTCTGTGACCTATTCTTATTTTTCCTGAGGAAGCTGATCATTGTAACAGTGGTGGCACATCAAAGACAAACATATATAAGAGCACTACCTTTGAAATGCCATCAAATCTGGGTTAGATGAAAGTAGAGGTTTTCCAGATTTTTTTTAAATAGATGAGGTATGATAAAAGTCAATGTTAAGATTTTTTCCCCCAACAGAACAGAGGGGGTCAAAGAGATTTAAAACACATAGTTTTTATCAATTTTTTAAATTAAAAAAAACTTGATAAAAACAGTGTTATGCTAAATGAAAACACAAATTGCAAATCAAAAGTAAGGTTCTATATTTAGGCAAGAAAAACAAAATGCACAGGTACAGTATATGTGGTAACTTGCTCAATAGCAATAACTGTGAGAGGGACCTTGGAGTCCTAGTGGACAATCATTTAAATATGAGCAAGCAGTGTGCATGCCACCTGCCAAAAAAGCCAACACAGTTCTAGGCTACATTAACAGAGGGATCGAATCAAGATCACATGAAGTGTTAATACCACTTTGGTAAGGCCACACTTGGAATACTGCATTCAGTTTTGGTCACCACGATGCAAAAAGGATGTTGAGACTCTAGAAAGAGTACAGAGAAGAGCAACAAAGATGTTTAGGGGACTGGAGGCTAAAACATATGAAGAACGGTTGCAGGAACTGGGTATGTCTAGTTTAATGAAAAGAAGGACCAGGGGAGACATGATAGCAGTGTTCCAATATCTCAGGGGTTGCCACAAAGAAGAGGGAGTCAAACTATTCTCCAAAGCACCTGAGGGTAGAACAAGAAGCAATGGGTGGTAACTAATCAAGGAGAGAAGCAACTTAGAACTAAGGAGAAATTACCTGACAGTTAGAACAATTAATCTGTGGAACAGCTTGCCTCCAGAAGTTGTGAATGCTCCAACACTGGAAGTTTTTAAGAAGATGTTGGATAACCATTTGTCTGAAGTGGTGTAGGGTTTCCTGCCTAAGCAGGGGGTTGGACTAGAAGACCTCCAAGGTCCCCTCCATGCAACTGTTATTCTATCCTATCCTATCCTATTCTAAATGGTAAACTCTCACAAGGAGCAGTGCCTCCCTTCTAGGTTTGTATGACCTGTGAGGTCAAATTGCCTGAGAACACGTTACTTGCTCAAGATCAGTCAACTATCTTTGTGCCTGTATAGAGATGAAAACCTGGATCTCCCCAGTCTAAATAGCAATAGCACTTAGACTTATATACCACTTCACAGTGCTTTATAGTCCTCTACAGTCTGGGTCCTCATTTTACCGACCTCGGAATGCTGGAAGGCTGAGTCAACCTTGAGCCGTGAGAATCGAACTTCTGGCAGTTGGCAGGATTAGCCTGCAATATTGCATTCTAACCACTGCACCACTACGGCTCTTGTAATCCAACATGTTAGAGATGAGAAATAGATCAAGTCCAATCCCTATATATATATATATATGTTGAGGCAGATGAGCTGTTGAATGAATGGATCCCAGGTCCAAGTCGGCAGTTATGTAAACATGCAACTGCCGCTCAGCTCCAAAGCCATGAAGTAGCATGTCAACTCTCCATTAATTCAGAAGGATGGCAGGTAGAAGCCCTGAGAGCATCAAACTATTTTACATCTAACACTAGCAATGGGAAATTATTTATTGGATATGGTTTCATTCTTGTCTGCCATTTTAATCAAGGCACAAGCCAAGAAATTGGGCTAAACCAAAGAGTGTTTGCAACTTACAGCTGGGCTTTGACCAGCAAGTCTGATACCGAGTCATCGTATGGTAAGGGGAAGTGGGTCTTTGGGGAGGAAACACTTCCCCCTTTCTCCCAAAGCACCATATTGAAATGAAAAAAATATGGATTGGTCTTCATTCTATATATGGTAGAAGGAAGAATAGGGAGACTTTTTGTTTCAGTCTGGAGAATGTAGAAGCTTTTAGTTATGCAGATGAGTATAGATAATAAACATTCTCCCAATCTTCCATGCTGGAAAAGGCAAGGAACAAATGGTTTCATTGTTGCATGGAGAAGGTGCTGCATAGAAGAGGAGAAAGATGCTGCATAGAAGAGGAGAAAGATGCATAGAAGAGATGGATAACGATCAATCTGTTTCTTGCACAACATGCCTTCTTGCAGGAAGCATAGAGGGTATTCCTCTGTGTGGAGCAAAGGAAGGAAGAAATGAAGAAAAGATGTTCCATATGCAGACAGGGAGTTAATTTTTTCATCTTATCTAGACCCTCTTTCTTCATGTAAAAGAAGCTGGAAAAAAATTGCACACCTCTTTGGGGAGAAGAACCTCTTTTTAGGCTTTGATGGGCCAGAGGCAGATGTCTCCACACTCCTCCATCTTTTATATATATATATATAAAGGATGTATGTATGTATGTATGTATGTATGTATGTATGTATGTATGTATGTATGTATGTATGTATGTATGTATGTATGTATAAGCATAACTCTGGAACTCCTTGAGCAATTTCGACCAAACTTGGTACACAGATGACTTACCCTCCGGAGATGAACACTGTGGAGGTAAGACACCCCTGGGTGTGTGTCTGTGTCTGTGTGTTCCACCATAACTCTGGAAAGCCTGGGCCTCTAAGGAGAACGAGTGTGGCGTCCTAGAGCGACATTTGTTCGTGATGTCATGGGAGGGGGAAGGGAGCCTGATTAGGCCAGTACAGCAATAGGCCTATGAAGGGAGCGTGATTAGGCCAGTACAGAGGCCTTCGATTGAGTGTGCCATGGCCTAAGCAGATCGCCCACCCCACCTCACTGTGGCAGCCAGATCTCTCAGGAAACAGCTTCGGCCTGTGTTCCCAGGATCATCCTTCGCCCCAACTCAAGCCTAGGCCTCCCTCACACAGTAGGCCTACGAAGCAAAGAGAGCCTGATTAGGCCACTACAGAGGCCTTTGACTGAGCGTGCTCCCTCACACAGTGGGCCTTTAAGGCCTATGCCTCCCTCACACAGTAGGCCTATGAAGGGAGCCTGATTAGGCCAGTACAGAGAAACTTTTGATTGACCATGCTCCCTCACACAGTGGGCCTACGAAGCAAAGGGAGCCTGATTAGGCCAGTACAGAGGCCTTTGATTAAGCACACAATGGCCTAAGCGGACCCCCACCTCACTGTGGCAGCCCAATCTCACAGGAAACAGCTTTGGTCTGAGTTCTCAAGATCATCCTTCGCCCCAACTCAGGCCTAGGCCTCCCTCACACAGTAGGCCTACGAAGCAAAGGGAGCCTGATTAGGCCAGTACAGAGGCCTTTGATTGAGTGTGCCACGGCCTAACCAGATCGTCCACCCCCACCTCACAGCTTCGGCTCATGTTCCCAGGATTGTCCTTCGCCCCAAATCATCATGTGAAGGACGGGATCACCCCAACCAAGGCAAAACAGGTATGGAGGTCACAGAGGGGACCCAGCCTATTTCAGCAGGGGTGGAGGAGGCGCAGCATGGCCCAGTTCAGGGATTTATGTTCCAGTCCCAGACCCAGTTTGAGAAAATGGTAAAATGGGTGGTGGTGGCAGAGGTGGGGGGGGGGCTTCTAAATCCCCCAGCTATCCACAGCTTCCATAGCTGGGATTTGAACAAGGTCCTCAAGGCACTCATGAAAACACCATTCAAACCTTTGGCCATTGTGTCTTTGATAGAGCTCTCCTTCACAGTCCTGTTCTTGGTTGCAATCACATCGGCTAGAAGGGTTTTGTAATGTATTAGGCCACCAGGGTCCGCTCTAGGAGTGGGAACACATAAGCTGGTGATTGGTTGTTGAGTTCGTTAGCTGAGTATAAAAGGGGAGCTGTCAAGAGAATTTACCTCAGTTCAAGTTATGTAGAGTTCAAGTTTACTGTTATGAGACTTCATTAAAGAGATTGTTAATACCAAGGAGTTGCCTCCATCCTTGCACCCATCACAAAGATTATATATATTCACATATATAATACTGGCGACGAGGATGGGATCCCGGCACAATTTTTAGGAAATTCGAGCACTGGGTTCGAATCAAGGAAGGCACTCCTGACAGACTGAGGAGACGAGATGGCAACACAGCATACGTTTGCGCCATTCAACACTCCTGGAGAAACCTGGGAGTCATACGTGGCAAGGTTTGAGTGTTTCCTGATAGCCAACGCTTACACTGAACTCTCTGGGGATTGGAAAAGGGCTCATTTCTTAGGCTTTTGTAGAACAGAAATGTTCAAAACAGCAAGGGCCCTATTTGCCCCTCAATCAATACACACTGTGTCTTGGGAAGACCTATTAGCCAAACTTAAAGATCATTATGCCCCCCCTCCATCCCGATACGCGAGGAGATATTCCTTCTATCACCGTAATCAAGGGGAGGATGAAACAATCAACCAGTTTGTTGCCACGCTGCGCAGAGCTGCCCTATATTGCAAATTTCATAATCTTGAGGACTACCTGTTAGACCGCTTGGTATTTGGGGTGAGGGACAGCCGCCTTAAGCGCCGTCTCCTCGACATGCATGGTCTCACCTTTCAAGTGGTTCTGAAGTTAGACCCTGCCTTCATGGTACATTCCATGAATTCAGCTTTCTACCAGGTGCAGGAGCTCATTTTCCCATCGCTTTGACTCTGATGTATCTGCTGATGTGTTAAGTCAAAAGTTCTTTTGGTGGACAGTCCAGTTTGCAGAGTTTCACTTTCCCATTTGTGCAGACAATTGGCAAGATGACTTACTCTCTGGGAAAAAATACTGCAGGGGTAAGACACCCTTAACACCCCTCGGTGTGTGTGTGTGTGTGTGTGTGTGTGTGTCCCCTGGCATGCAGGTGGCACA
Source organism: Diadophis punctatus similis (assembly GCA_023053685.1). NCBI lineage: Eukaryota > Metazoa > Chordata > Lepidosauria > Squamata > Dipsadidae > Diadophis > Diadophis punctatus. The sequence continues at coordinate 217,424,398 of JALIGW010000001.1, read as the reverse complement.
CAGAGTCCAACTCAGCTCCACCGTGCATGTGCACGCACCTCCTGCCAGCCAGCTGATATTCGGTCTCTGCCACACATGGGCGGGGGGAGCACAAGGGGGTGCAGCGCCAGCCCCCCACAGCCCGTTTAGGCCAAAAATGGGGTGCCGGGGGCCCCCCCGGTGGCACGGCCCTCTTGCAGCCCGTTTTGGCTCACAGGAGGCTGTGGGGAGGCCTACTAGGCCCAAAACGGGCCCCAGGGGGGTCATGTGCACATGCATGGGAGGCAGGGGGGATTAGGATGAAAAAATACCCGGGCAGCACCGGGTCATCAGCTAGTGCTGTATAAAAAAGAATCAGATGTGTCTCTGTTTCTCTGTGTGTACATATGTACAATGTTCTGGTTTTTCAGACCAATTCCAATTAACTGAGCTCATTTGCAATACTCTTCAGAATAGAATTACTTTATCAAAACCTTGCCAAGATGTCATTTTCTGCCAAGTGAAGTCCCTAGCTCCATTACTTATTAAGCAAATTAGAGTGCAAGGATGTGTGGTCCCAAATCTGGATGCCTGCTAGAGACCTTTGCTTATGAAGACTGGAGCTTGCACTTCAAATCTCTAAGAACTATTTTGTGATAAATGATTTCCAGCTTCCTCATCATTAACTCCCTTAAATATAGCGTCTGAAAATGTTTATATGGATTAGCTAGGTAATCTAGTATGAAGCACAAGTTGCAAACCAAAGTGAAATTGAGTTCCCAACTGACTGGGAAAAGTAATTAATGATTTAATTGCACCACTTCTAGCAGATCTATAACTGCGACTTAAAAGCTAATTGAGAAGTGAACTGCCTGAGGAGAGAGTGAAGGCTTGGTGCTGGCTATCACGTTCAGCCAGAGAACAGTTTGACCAGGTAGCTAAGCAGTGGTTAGGAGGAGGCCTAGCAGGACCCCTTTGCAATCCATATTTGACTTTTTTATGGCCAGTTGATGAATGTGGGGGCTTCGTAGCACCTGAATGACTTATCAACAGTTTCAGTTCAGTCCTAGCTGTTATCTCCATGCCCCTTCAATCAATACATTGTGCTCTACATCAAAGCCAAAGGGGACAATCCACAACAAAAAGGAGAATTGGGACAAGCATTCTCCTTGCCTCTGTATATCCAAGGTGATATTATTAATTGGTCCCAGCAGGGCAACCTACCTTAATGCACCAATTTCCTCCACTGGCAATAGGTGGACTCTTTAACAGAAATAGATTGTTATCTTTCTTCTTATCCTGGAAAAAATAGGGTTTACTGTGGCTTGTGGTAGAGTATCTGGAATGTTGTGAGCCTTCAGAGCATTTTTATTCTCTTCTTCCCCTTATTTGTTTTTTTTTAAAGATAACTTTTATGACTTGGAAGAGAAAGAGGGGGTAGGAAGCCATTCAAGAGCTCTGCAAGGGTCTATTCTTATATCTAGGAGTTGAAACGGGCATCAGAACTCATGTGATTCTTTGGCTATAGTAGATCTGCATTTCATGTCTCTTTTTTTCCTGTTTCTCACTAACTTTGTAACCTTTGTTAGTGTTCTTCTTATGAGCCCCTTTAGGCAACGTCATCCTAACATGGCCTACATAAAGAATTGAAACATAAAAGGCAAAATGAATCGATTCATGATTATTATAAATGTAAGAGGTCCATCTAAAAAATGCTCTAAAGGCCAGAAGTTCCCAAAATGCACTCAGGCTCCCTCTGGGGGTTATAAATAACTTAGAAGAAATTCAGTAATTAGGATTGTCCAGGCAAAGTGAGAGCATTATCAAAACCTATGCTGGGTTTTCTTGCTCAGTCTGATGCAAACCTACAGTTGTGATAGTGCTCGTTTTGAACCGCCTATGATGCATTGATTGAATTTGACCATTTTAAATTATGTATGTCAGTCATTCAAGGTAGACTGGATCAGGAAATTGACTCCCCAGGAAAACGAGAACAATTTATTTATGCATTAAGAAGATTTGTATGGCTACCAAACGTACTCATGGTGATTCCAGACAGCTTACAGAAGTAAAACCCCAAATACAAAACCCCAATGATACCGTCACGCCTTGGTGACAATCAAACCATTTGATGGGCTCTGTATTATTCTGGGGTCCTCAAGCTCGCTGGAAAAATCATGTCTTCGGGGCGTTTTGAAAGAGTATCAAGGTTTGGACCTATGTTATCTCTGTGGAAGTGATGTTCCACAGGGAGGGAACTACCACAGAGACGGTCTTCTCCTTGATTCCACTAGATGGACCTCCTTAAGGGAGGGGACTGTAACATATCCTGCCTCCCCACTCTGGTGAGTCAGGGAGATGTAACTGGAGAAAGACGCCCCAGTTTGAACTATACTTTATTGAGAAAGACTAAAGTAACTCCTTCCTGCTAGTCTTAGTCTCTTCCTAACACAATCTCCATTCCTAGGGCTTCAAGAATGCTTCTGTCGTAGTTGTTTCTGTAATGGCTTCTGAGTATTCCCTTCAAGGCCATCTTCATCAATTCCTAGATGATATTTAATTCTTGCCCAACCCTAATACCAATGTAATCAGTTTTATTCATGAAGGGAATGACGAAACAAATTTACTTTTTTTTAGAAAACCATAGTATCCAAAGTTTGAAAATCACTTTTACAGACCACTGATAAGCATTGAAAAAATTAAAAATGGAGACAGCAACAGCATATACAATAAAAACAAGGGGCGTGCATAAGCGCACATTTGTGCCTACTGTTCCTGTCCTAATGTACCCATATATTCATACCTCTTATACTCTTATTCATGCTTGTACTATTACATGTATATACAATCATAATTTTACTGTGTATACTTTGCTTTAATCATATATGCTTGACAAATAAAACAAACAAACAAACAAATATTTGTACTGTTTCTGCTACAGCTGTGCAAACTCTTTAAAAAAATGCTTTAGAGTATCCACAAAGCACCTCTTTTCAAATAGTTGAATTGTTGTGTGTTTTTCCAAGCCCATGTAGTGTCTTTCTAAGTGGTCCCCTACTATCTCTGCATGCTTTTGCATACACAGCCATATCACAAAGTGGAGACAGAGGAGAGCAATTTCCAAAGACACCACAAGAGCATGGCAAAAAAAAAAAACACAACAACAACCCTGGTTACTTTAATGATTCAAAGAAAGACGATATATTTGTACCCCATTGAGTTCTGAATAATCTCTTTTAAAGGATTTGCACAGCAGTAGTTCTCACCACTTGTTTCAAAGGGGCACACTTCCCTTTATTGTAAAGAGAATCTTTAAAACTGAGGTCTTGCTTCTGAAGCAAGAGGGTGAAGAACCACACAAGAAATGGTAGGCTACAAAGAAAGACTCTTTGAGAATAATTAGCCTACTCTTTAGGATACTCTTATCTGTTAAAAGCCATTTTTTCTGGGTTGGAAGATAAAAGCTTTTACTTTGTCACAAACCAGTGCTGATTTGCTCAGTTGTAATACCAACAGAACAGTTGAAAAGATGTTGGTTGACCTGGTTTTTGGGTTGAGAGCTTAGAACAATCTCGACCTTAGTGTTTGTGAACTAAACCCTGAACTGCCCTCATAACCTGGGCTCTTCCTGGTTAGTATATCTTATCTTGTATTTGTACTACTGTCCTTGGAAGTTGAAGTGTTGAAAGTGTAAATTACTTAGCTATGATAGCGTTAGGACACTTGTACATAACTTGATTAGAATTTGGAAAACTCTTTTTCCATTTCACTGAGTATTCCAACTAATCAATTTGACAGCAATTTTTCTTTCTTTCTTCTGGAGATATCAGGGATGAAGCCAATCATTCCACAAATAAAACATCAGTGGTCCATTGTCCATTTGTATGTATGTGTATCCATGCTTCAGAACAGAATCAGAAGAGGTCTTAAAATTATGATGGTGTTCTCTATATCTTCAGTCTTCTTCCATTATTATCCCATTTAGAAAACTCTATTAACATTATGATACATTTCAAGCAAGTTAATTGGCATCAAATATAAATTTTCAATGAAGTTCTATTTGTGTAATTAAAAATGACTCCAGGAGGGGGGGGAACCCTTATTGTTACTCTTGCACTCTTTTTTTCTCTTCAGTTTTAGATCTAAACCACTGGATGTTGAATGTTCTGTGGGGATTACAAACAGCCATCAGTTTCCTTCCCAGTTATTAATTCCAGGAAATAACCCAAATTTGAAACAAGATGGCTTGAATTACTGTGTGCTTTGACAGATTGCATATTTAATTGAATACAGTTTGCTAACAGCATAACCTAGTTAATGAGCTTGGGCAGAAGTAGGGATTTAGGGATTTATGCATAGCTTAAAGTTGGGGATCCTGCAATGTAAGATAAATTTATGTTTAAATTTCCCTCCTGAAATATGCAATAACTGAGAGCATATGCACCAAAGACAAATTCCTTGTGCGTCCAATCACACTTGGCCAATAAAGAATAAAGAATTTTATTCTAAGGCTATGTGCATTGTGCATTTTTGTTTGTTTATTGTTTATTGTTGTCATTGTTTTAAAAAGCATAACAATCATTCATTTTTTGTTAATTAATCATATATCTGAAAATGCCACATTGGAAACTGCATGCAATAACCTTGCCTTGGAGGGTAATGTTCTAAAATGTGTTTCTGTGGGAATAAAAACTGAATTCCTCAGCAAGAAATACATTTTTTTCCTTCTCACAAATTCGGGGTTATAGTGAATTGGGAACAGGATGCCATTTATTTACTTCATTTCCATTCTGTCATGGGGAAGACAGAATCTTTGTGGCTTGCTGGACTGTAAAAATTGTTGATTAATAGTCCCTACATAATGAGTTTGGCTTAGAACATCCCTACTGCAGATATGCAAATCCTCAGATAATGAAGGCTACTTATATTAAAGTATGTTCAGCAACATTGTTGACAGTTAAATCCAAACATGCTCGAAGTTGTGATCAGAATACATGGTTGTGCGAGTATCCTATGCTGAGCTATTATACATGAACAGCTGCTTGTGTATTTAACAATTTTTGCAAACTAGTCTTCAACTAGTTCCTTTCAGCATTGAAGAGGAGTGCAGATACCATACCATACCATATACAGTATCATGGTATCACTCTAGACATGAACAACACATCAGTAAGGCTTAAAATGGGGTATCATGTAGGATGACAGCTGACTATTAGGAATACATCTAGATCACTTAATGGCCCAGTCTAGGAAAAATGCCACCAAGCACTCTTACTAGAGTTAAATATGTCTTCAAACTTTACCATGCATGCAGTTAGATTGAAATTCTAATTGATTAGGATGGGTAGAGGGAAGGTATTTAAGCAACCGAGAGCAACCATGACTATGGTTGGCGCAATGGTTAGAGTGCAGTACTGCAGGGTACTTCTGCTGATCACCAGCTGCCAACAGTTTGGCAGATCGAATCTCACCAGGCTCAAGGTTGACTCAGCCTTCCATCCTTCCGAGGTGGGTAAAATGAGGACCCAGATTGTTGGGGGGCAATGTGCTGACTCTGTAAACCGCTTAGAGAGGGCTGTAAAGCACTATGAAGTGGTATATAAGTCTAAGTGCTATTGCTATTGCTATATATCAAGATGATCAGTTTAATAATTCTTTAGTGGAGAATATGATCCTAAGCAAACCACAATGCCTCTACCCATACTAACTTGTCAGAATGTAAGTTTCCAGGAAACTTCTGTGTGACATCCACAAGAAAAGGTGTACAATGTGATTGCAAAAGGGATTGTTTTTGTTGTGGCTTTAACAAAAATAGGACATTTTCCTCATATTTCAAAAATGATGTGAGTATTGCTCATGATTCCATTTTTGGAATCAGATTCATACCAAGTCGAACCAAATTGCAAACTTAGCCAAACTGCAATCACGTGACCACAGGGATGCTGCAACAATGCAACTTCAAGAATTAGTTGTAAGTCTCATTTTTCAGCACTGTTGTAACTTCAAATGATCACTGAATGAGAGTAGTCAGAAAGCAAAGACTACCAGTATTGTCAGAAATGTTTAGCAAAGCAAAAATATTTTGATAAGTCTGGTAAAATATCTTAGTGGTATGTGGTTACCCAACTGGGGAAAAAAACTGATTTAATTGAAGAAATTGTTAGGCCCGAGCCCAGAAATAAAACAGTGAGATTCCACTGAATCCAATCCTTTATTTTCTTATATCTAATAGACAAAAACTTGCCAAATTAGAACTATATGGAGGGAGCAGCGGTCAAGCAGGGAACTAGCCTTAAGTCCCTGCATAGCTGCAAGAGGCATAAGCCTGATTCTTCTAAGCTCCATGAAAATGTATCTGTTCCCAAGGGAAGGCAAGCAATTTGGTGAAATTCCTGTAATATAGGTAGAATGCAATAAAATAGTTTACTTGAACCTTTCATGAATGGATCTGTATGCTTGCGCCTGACACTATAACTTTCTAAGCTACTAGATATGTCCTGACAGATTTTAGAGTGTGGCTACCCTGAACCAGGGGTGAAATCCAGCAGGTTCTGACAGGTTCTGGAGAACCGGTAGCGGAAATTTTGAGCAGTTCGAAGAATCGGTAGCGGAAATTTTGAGTAGTTCGGAGAACCGGCAAATACCACCTCTGGCTGGCCCCAGAGTGGGGTGGGAATGGAGTTTTTGCAATATACTTCCCCCAAGAGTAGGGAGGGAATGGAGATTTTGTAATATCCTTCCCCTTCCATGCCCACCAAGCCACACCACGCCCACCAAGCCATGCCCACAGAACCGGTAGTTTAAAAAATTGGATTTCACCACTGCCCTGAACCTCTTCCCCCACCCTCAGCCATCTTGGGAATGTGCAATCTCTTAATCCCGGTCTCTTTCTGGGAAATTTCTGAGTTGACCAAATCCTCCCCCTTAGCTGCTGCAGGTATACATTTCATCACAAGAATTTACATTTGGGGAAAAAAATGTTTGAAGAATTGTAGTGGAACCACCATTTAGCATAATGATGAACTGCAATGTACTGAAATTTCTATAAATATGTAACTTAGAATAGCTTTAAGTCACCTCCAGATCATGCACCATTTGTAACTGCATCTTTTCTTATCTGAAAAACATAATAAGATGAAAGTTAAATGTGAGGAAATGGCTTTCTTTAAACTTCATGCTCTTGCTTTGCTTTGAATTAAAATCAATTGGCATTTGGTTCTAGTGAGAAAGCTGTCACATTGACTGAGAACTGGCTAAAGGTGTTTAAATGAAGGCAGAAGATAATGGACGATGCGTCAGGACCAAGACAAGTTGTCTATCGGCATGCACAAAGAGAACTCTTTCAGCTTGGTTTTATTTAACAGCATTATTAATCGTCTGAGAGAGGAAGTAAACAACACATTAATTAAGTCTGTAGATGACAAGAAATAGAGATATGTGGCAAGGGCTATCCAAAGGCAGCTGAAATAGTGGGATGGGATTTATATATGGAATAACAATTATGTATATTGGATTGGTGAACCTATTATTACAGTTCCAGAAATACTTCAAATATTTATTTTGACTAATCAGCCAAAGAGTAAATGCAACACAACTTCAAAACTGTGTAAGCATAGCAATTAAAAATGGAGAGGGTGTCTAAAAATTATGTTGGAACGGATCCAAAGATGTTAATAATAAATTCTTGCTTATCAATACAGAAGTAACTGAACTGATTAAAGTTTCACAAGTCCACATTATTTTGTAATCACTGAAATCATCATGTTTGTGTTAGTGAGAATTCACATGTACTTGGGTGACAATTCGAAAATGAAAGCAAGTCAAATGTTTGTACTTCAGAAATTTCAGGATTTCCTGTTGCTTGGGTTGCAGTATTTTCCATTGTTGTAGGATCTCAAATTTGCATTAAAAGAAAAAAGGCTAACTGATTTTACAGATATTAACATTTATAGGAGGCCTCTATTTTTTTTTCATTGAGGCACCCAGACATATCCAAACTGAAATCTATGAAGAGATAGGATAAACTTTTTCAAAGATATGCTTTGAAAATTTGTGCCTGCTCAATTTAGCAACCACAATCAGTGAAATAAAAGATAGACCCAGAAGTAAAAATGAAGTGATGGGAAACAGCTCTGTGGAAGAATTTTCACAGAAATTTGATCATGAATTGAATTTTATCTTTTTTTCTAAGTCAAGCAAGACTCTTTTACCATAAATTGCTAAAAATGCTAGTCTTAAAAATGATCACACATTTTATTACCAGCTTTGCCTTTACAATAATGTTTGGTATTTAAGAAACAGGTACCAATGATACTTTATTCAATGTTTTTCCATCACGGTAGCTAATCTCTAAACAAATAAACAAACAAGCAAACCTTGCAGTTTGAGAAGACACTGGAATATATTCACTTATTCTAGATATACTTCAAATCTGATTCAATGATTGAAAAATCACCTTGCTGCAAAGCAGAACAAATCCGAAGCATTAGAATTTAATTGGATTCTCAATCCATGCCTCTCACTTAGTAGCATAAGCAACTCACAAACAACCAAGTTTTATTTTTTTTTACTTTTAACAGGAAGGTTGCATGAATTCTAAGCCCTTCTGAACTTTGAAGAAATGTGTTTTTACATGATATAATTTTTTTCTTGTAATCAGAATAATGTGTTTTTGGGGGCTGTTTCTCATTCTGTAGGAGTAAATCTACCAGATATACAAAATAAGCATAGATGGGTTTTGTACAAAGAAAACCAAGCAAGGAGAATTTTTAAATTGCACTATTATGAGGAGAGTTCATTAGTCCCACAACAATCATTATTTTGCAGATAATTTCTATGGAAACCACAAACACTGCAGGAAACCTGCCATGTCTTTAAAGGGGAGAGGTAGAAAATTTTGCACCAGATACCATCAAACTGGATTCAGAAAAAGCAGTAAGAATCATCCAGAAACAGTCTGCCCCAAACCAAGAGCAACTGTTTTTAATATTGTTGTATTCACTTCAGTAATTTCAACAAAGCACAGAACAGCATCAGCAAATTATAACATTCCACTTCTCTGCCAGAAAGGACTTGATGATATACCTGTCATTAATTCATCTCTTCTCACATTGACATATTCCGTTTATAAAAACTGAATGCTAAGTAGCTTGTTTTGTTCCTTTCTTCTTGTCGATGTCATTGTTCATTTACATTTTCTGCTTTTATTCAACTTTCCAAAGCCTATGAAGCTTTACGAAGGTTCATATTCTGCTTATTTGTACATTATCTCCTGAAACTTGGCTAAAAGATTTTGGCAGAAGTAGCTTAACTCAGGCTTCCACAAAACGTGATCTGTGTCCCTGCTATTAAGTGAACATACTTAGTTATGTTCTCCTCGTATAGTACATTCATTTAACTCAACTGACATAATTCCTACTCTTTACAATTATATCACTTGGGTAAACCTATTTGGTGGCAGATGCCATTAAATCAATTTACTGCAGCAATGTAAGATCTATGCAAATTGAAAATGTAAAATGAGCAAGCAGAATTTCATATCTGGTTTAATGAAGAAACAAATTTGTCTGAGAAACCTGAGCAGGATAGCATGTCACATCAGTTTTGAAGAAACATGGAATCTTGTTCTCACCAGATTCCATTTGTCATAGCTAAGATAAAATAAACAGTAAAGTCATAGAGAAGTTCCTAGAGCAGCCCTGCCTCTGCTTTAAGTCTTCTCTAGATTGCTGTATGACTGTCTCCATGCTGACACCAGGAAGAGGAACTTCTGATGTGATCTAGCTATCTAGAAAATATTAATTTAACTCTAAATTAAAATTAATATCCCATTCCTGACTTCAGTATTCCTGGGTTTGTTTAACATGCTAAACACATCCATGATCCAGTTAGAAATGTGAAACATAGCTCATAAGTAACTAACATGAGTAACATCAGAAGTTATGGATGCTCCAACACTGGAGCATTTAAGAAGAGATTGGACAACCATTCGTCTGAAATGGTATAGGGTTCCCTGCCTGAGCAAGGAGTTGGACTAGAAGACCTCCATGGTCCCTCCAAACTGTTATTCTGTCATGTGAGTGATTTCATGACAGTATACGGTATTTTTCAGAGTATAAGACGCACTGGAGTATAAGACGCACCCTAGTTTTTGGGGAGGAAAATAAGAAAAAAAATTCTGCCTACCAGCATCCATCTGGCTAGTATCCTTAGCAAACAGCCTGGAACAGGTATATTAGCCTTGCAAAGGTCCATTTTAAAGGCTGCTTTTTCAGCCTTGCAAAGCTCGGTTTGAGAGGCTGGGCGGGGCTACATTCGGTATATAAGACGCACCCAGATTTTCACACTCTTTTATGGGGGAAAAAGGTGTGTCTTATACTCCAAAAAATACAGGTAATTTAAGAATATAGTATTGGGTCCATTGTTTGCATCCAGGAGTGGAATTAAATTAAGAATAAATAAATAAACCAGATTACTATTAGTTTGACCTCTTATCTCTGATATTTATAGATTTGGGGATCTGAATTTAGAGCAAAGTTTGAAATGAAAATATGAAATGTATTACACTCCTATTTAACTTCATGATTCATCTTGTAATTATACAGATACTGTCCTTTCATCTTTGTTTGTGGCTTTGTTTCACTTAATTGATTTTGTTACTATAGGCTATTTTACAGCTATTGGCTTTAAATGCAATTCTATTTTTAACACAGAGGTATAATTATTTTTGTGTCATAGACTTTACCACCCATTTATCAATATCTGGATGCTTTTTGCTATGAGATATTAAAACAGCATATTGACATCTAATTTTGTAAATGTTTTATTTTTTTAGCATTCAGAATTCTAAATTCAATGGAAAAAAATCTAAATCTCACCTACTTTTATGGCTAAAGCTAGTTATAGAAATAAGGTATTGTTGTAACAAACTTCATGCATAGTAAACAAATTCTATAAAAAATGAGAAGGAAAATGTCTTTAAAAAGATTGAAAAAATTGTAAAAATATAAAATATAATGTTGAAGAATAAATTAACGTTTTCTTAATGTCGCCTCTGTCTTTTGAGTGCCATATGCAATATTTTATATAAATGCATTAAGTCTATGCTATTTGCATAAGATTCTAAATCATTTTATATAATCCTTTTGTCTTCTTTAAAACTTTGTTAACTGTAAGAAAACTACTGAAAATTATGTCCCTCTGTCTTCATTTATTCTCTTGATTTTATTTTATGTTCTCCTTGACAAAATTCTCGTATCTCACAATATGTTAACCATTTATTTTTCATCCATAAAATGTTTTTGTTGTATTAGTTTTTTTATTCTTAAATTTTAATAAAATAATTATACTTTTGCATAGCCTGGATTTGTATCTATTTCATATTCCATACTCATGTCAAAATGGTATGTCTAACAAAATGAATTTTGAAACCTACATTAATCTTGACTTTCTACCACAAGTGTCTATGCCACCCAAATCTCAGGTAATGTTCTTCTAGCCCAGGTGTGTCAAATACAAGGCCTGCGGGCCAGATTCGCCCTGCTCTGTGGTCGGATCCGGCCTGCAGGGCCATCCTGGAAAATGTAAGGGGCCAGCCTGCGTCGCTTTGGCCCGGTCTACCCAATGCGAAGAGGAAACATCGGGCTAGCGTGGCTTCGGCCCAGTCTACCCAGTGCAAAGAGGAAACATGCCAGCAGTTTGGGGAGTCATGTCAAGCTGGCCACACCCATCCAGTTAGCCACACCCACACAGTCAGCCATGCTCTCCCAGCCCCCCAAGGTCAACCACAGCTCTGATGCTCCCCTCAATGAAATTGAGTTCTAGCCCTAAGAGTAAAGTGACTAGATTTTTTTTTTAAGCGGGACATTGGCGGGGGGGCGGGGCCACCTGGACGCCGTCATTTGCGTTTTGCCCTCTGCGCATGCGCAGAATGCAGAGGGCAAAAGATGCTAATGTCGGCGTCCAGGTGGGTGGGTGGGGAGGCAGGAGGCCTTTCCTCGCCTCCCGCCTCCCCTTCGGGAGCTGGCAGTGGCTTGGGCTGGCTGGCTGGCTGGCAAGCGACGCAAGGCGTGGGGCACCTGCCGGACGCCGCCCCGGAGAGAAGACCAGGCCCGGCTGGCAAGGGCCAGGAAGGATTTTTCCCACGCCGCCAGCCAGCTTGTCCTCCGGGTCAGACGCAGCAGAGGTGAGCCCCGGCCATGGCATTGGTAAAGGCTGCGATGAAGGGGTGGTGGTGCACAAAGCTGCAGCCTCTGCTGCGTCTGGCCTGGAGGACAAGCTGGCTGACGGCGCGGGAAAAATCCTTCCTGGCCCTTGCCAGCCGGGCCTGGTCTTCTCTCCGGGGCGGCGTCCGGCGGCTGCCCCACGCCTCCGCTCCTTCCCCCCGTGTGGCAGACCTGTGAAAGGATTCCTGGGGAGGAAAGGAGCCGGAGCCAGGCCAGCCTGTCTCTGCTCTTTGAGGGGGGGGAGGAGCCGCTTCTTGGGAGCGATCTAGGGAAGCATCGGTTGGGAAAGGGCGCACCGAAGCCAGCCGGGCACACCCCTCAGGGACCGAGGTGGTTACTTCCAGCCGGAGAGGATGTGGGGATTGCTGAGAGGGTGAACCCCAATAATGCCCCTGGCCTGCTGTTTAAAGGGGATATTGGCCCCTGCGGGGGGGAGGGCCCGAGATGCAAAGAGTGAATGACACGTGGGAGGCGGGGAGGAAGCTGGGCGGGGCCTGGCTCAGCTGCTGAAAGAGTCCCTGGACGTCGCCGGAAATCACCCTGGGGAGAGGAAGAGAGAAAAAAAAGGTGCGGGCGGGAATGTGGATGAGGCGCTTCCTTTCCTTTCGCTCGGAAGCGGCGTTGATGTGAAGAAACATCCCGGCTCTGATTTTTTTTTTACACCGGCCTGTGCACGTTCCACAGATTTCTGTGTGGGAGACATCCAGTCAGAAGGCGTCGTTTCAAAAAAGCGGGACTTTTTTGAAACGATGCGGGACGCGGGACAATTGGTTTAAAATCGGGTCTGTCCCGCCAAAAGCGGGACGTCTGGTCACCTTACCTAAGAGTCTTCCATTTCTTAACAATAGTCATTCTTTCATCCAGACAAGACAATAAGCTGCAAATGTGTTATACCCTGCACAGAGACACTTTTTGTGAGATGGGTGGCCACATAAATTTTATAAATAAATAACAATAAAAATACAATTTCAGATCAGGTATATCCAATCCCTTTCTTTCCTTTGTATCTTATCTTGTAACCTAAGATACCAAATTCAACCAAACCAAATAGAAAACAAGAATAAAAACTCTATAGAGTTTTGTGTTTGTTCTGTTTGTTTGTTTGTTTGTTTTTGCAATTAAAAATTACCATCACTTTGTTCGATACTAAAAGGATCAAATGGGAATCTCTGTGAAATCAATATAACACATTCTGAGCTTATTTCCATGGACATAAGGGTTTTCTGAACCCTTTAAAATTTCCTGGGAATGAAGTGCCTGGCCCATGGAATCAGAGCCATTATATTGTCATAATATAATATTGTCATTTCTAGAGGCACTCTAAACACATGTTTAAAATAGATGGCAACTGGCCTGTTCTATTCTGTCAGAACTTGTATTTAAATGAAGAATATTGGTTTCTGTTTTTAAGTTGCCTAATTCTATACATGCAGGAAAGTATATTCCCTTCCTCCAATGGTCAGCCTGACCCAAATATTGATTTTTTAAAAATATATTTGGGCTTTTAAGCTCTGACGTTAATTTGGGATGAATATTTGGTTTAACCAAATGCAATTGCAGCCTCCCCATAGAGCCCTGTATATGGGCTCCAGCTGTGATGAACAGGTCAACATGACAATCAAATGTAGCAAAACTCAGTTTGAAACGAAAAATGAACTCTTAAGCCACACAATACGCTAAAAGACTTGATGGGAAAGTAGGTGGCAAAATAATTTAACATCATGTCAACAAATCAAATGGAATAATTGAGAAAAAAGTATTCTGCAGCTCTAACTTAAAGCAGTAAGTAGCTAAAGGCCACTAAAAATGTTTTAAATGGCGGAGTACAAATTATGTAAGCTGGCTAAGTTACCCTTTCTACATAGGTATATCTTAAAGGTACAAAGGGAAAAAGGCATCTCCATTCCTGTAAGATGTCATTACACTTATTCCTTCCAAGCATACTAGAAATTGGCAGTTGATGATGCTACAGTAGATGTTCAAACAATCAGCTATGGCAGGGGTCAGCAACCTGCGGCTCTGGAGCCGCATGTGGCTCTTTCATCCCTCTGTTGCGGCTCCCTGTCGCCGGTCGGCACCACAATTTTGAGAGGAGCTTCCGGTTGGCGGAGCGGGGAAGCAGGGCGTGCCAGGAGGAGACTCTATGGCAAGGGGCGGGTTTTCCGGTCAGCTCCACAATTGATAGGGCTTTCGGTAAGGACTGGTAGAGGAAAAAGGACACCGCGCTAGGAGGAGACTTTATGGTGGGGGAACCGGACTTCTGGTCAGCTCCAGAATTGAACGGGGGGCTTCTGGTTAGGACCTTTGTGGCTCTTTGAGTGGTTAAGGTTACCTACCCCTGACCTATGGGAAGTGAGCTAAGTAAGTAAGGCCCTGCCTGAGTTGCTCAAGGAAGTAGCCGACTTGGCGGTTGAGTTCCCTAGGCTTATAGTACTGGGGGACTTGAACTTGCCATCTGCTGGCGAAACCTCTGGAGTAGCTCAGGAGTTCATGGATTCCATGACAACCATGGACCTGACCCAAGTAATTCAGGGTCCGACTCATGAGGGTGGTCACACGCTTGACCTAGTGTTTCTTTCGGGGCAGTGGAGAGATGATCTGAATATCTGATGATGATCTGATGATCTGATGATAAGGGATATAGTCATCACCCCACTGTCATGGTCAGATCATTTCCTACTGAGGCTGGATTTCACAACCCCACTCCTCCCCCGCAGGGAGGCGGGACCGACTAGGTGGTTCCGCCCCAGGCACCTAATGGAGCCGGAAGGATTCCAGAGGGAACTTGGGGAGATACCTGAAACCCTGGTACACAATTCGGCTGACTCCCTGGTGGCTGCTTGGAACACCGCAGCATCAGGGGCTCTAGACCGAATTGCGCCTAAGCGACCTCTCCGTGGCAGTGGATCCCGGAAAGCTCCCTGGTTTACCGAGGAGCTCCGGGAGATGAAACGCCAAAAGAGACGTCTGGAGCGCCGCTGGAGGACCAAGAGGGCCGAATCTGACCGAACACTATTAAGAATTTACATCAGATCTTATTTAGTGGCGATAAGGGCGGCAAGACGATCCTATCTTTCCGCTCTTATTGCGTCCGCAGATTCTCGTCCAGCCGCCTTGTTTAGGGTGACTCGCTCCCTCCTTGGAAAAGGGGGGAGTGAGGAACACTTACAAGGCAGAGCTGAGGAATTTGCTGAGTTTCTGTCGGATAAAGTCGCTCAGATTCGGTCAAACTTGGACTCTGGCAGGGCAGAGTCCATAGAGGTGACAGGGGCAAGTCCTAGTCCATCATTGTGGGAGGAGTTTGGGCCTGTTTCTCCCGATGATGTGGACAGGGCTATGGGAGCGATGGGTACCTCCACCTGTTTATTGGACCCATGCCCCTCCTGGCTGGTCTCGGCCAGCAGGTCGGTGGCACGCGGCTGGATCCAGGCGGTGATCACCGCTTCTTTGAGGGAGGGATCCGTACCGCAGTCGTTAAAAGCTGCGGTGGTGCGACCCCTCCTGAAGAAGCCTTCCCTGGATCCAGCTGATTTGAAGAACTATCGTCCAGTCTCCAACTTACCTTTTTTAGGGAAAGTTGTGGAGAAGGTGGTGGTGACTCAGCTTCTGCAGCTCCTGGATGAAACAGACCATCTAGATCCTTACCAGTCGGGCTTCAGGCGCGGCTACAGTACAGAAACTGCCTTGGTTGCCCTGATGGATGATCTCTGGCGAGCCCGGGATGGAGGAAATTCCTCCATCCTGGTGCTACTTGACCTCTCAGCGGCTTTCGATACCATCGACCATGGTATCCTTCTGCATCGGCTTGGCGAGTTGGGAGTGGGAGGCACCGTTTTGCGGTGGTTCTCCTCTTATCTCACCGATCGGATGCAGTCGGTGTTGGCAGGTGGGCAGAGATCGTCCCCTAGGCCCCTATTATGTGGGGTGCCTCAGGGGTCGGTTCTCTCGCCCATCCTGTTCAATATCTACATGAAACCGTTGGGTGAGATCATTCGCAGACATGGGGTGTGTTTCCATCAGTACGCTGACGACACCCAGCTGTACATCACCACCCCGTCTGACTTCAGGGAGGCAGTTGATGTAATGTGCCGCTGCCTGAATGACATTAAGATCTGGATGGGGAGGAACAGACTCAGACTCAATCCCGACAAGACTGAGTGGCTGTGGATATTGCCTCCTAAGGACCATGACAACTATCCCTTGAGGGTGCGAAACTGACTCCCTCAGACCAGGTCCGCAACTTGGGGGTCCTCCTAGATCCACAGCTAAAATTGGACCACCATCTTTCTGCTGTGGCTAGGGGGGCCTTTGCACAGGTTCGCCTGGTGCACCAGTTGCGGCCATACTTGGAGAAGGAGGCTCTACTCACGGTCACTCATGCCCTTGTCACCTCGCGTTTGGACTACTGCAATGCGCTCTACATGGGGCTACCCTTGAAGAGTATCCGGAGACTTCAACTGGTACAAAATGCGGCTGCGCGTGCTGTGGTGGGTGTGCCAAGGTACACCCACGTGACACCAATACTCCGCCAGCTGCATTGGTTGCCCATTGGTCTCAGGGTCCAATTCAAGGTGTTGATCACCATCTTTAAAGCCCTTCATGGCTTAGGACCAGGATATCTTCGGGACCGCATTCTGCCTCATACTTCCCTCCGACCGGTTAGGGCCCACAGAGTTGGCCTCCTCCAGGTCCCGTCGGCCAAACAATGCCGGCTGGCGGGCCCTAGGGGGAGAGCCTTCTCTGTGGCTGGCCCCGTGCTCTGGAACCAACTTCCCCCAGAGACCCGAACCATCCCCACTCTGCTGGCCTTCCGAAAAGCCGTTAAAACATGGCTTTTCCTGCAGGTGGGGGGGATAGCTTAATCCACCTGAGATCACCCCCCAAGTATGTATGATATCGAATGGATGTTGTTGTTTTAATATTGTTTTTAAAAATTTGTATTTGTTTTTTTTAATCACTTGCATTTTGATTATTCTTGTATTTTTTCCTGTTGTACGCCGCCCTGAGTCCTTCGGGAGTTGGGCGGCATATAAGAATAACAAAATAAATAAAATAAATAAATAAATAAATAAGTGTTATGAGTTGGACATGTCAATGGTCCCTGAAAACTTCCAATACTTCTTGGCATCTCTATTTATTGGAACCACAGATGTTGCATCCTATTTTGATGATGACCTGATTATGAGATCTGTAGAAAAGAAATTTGCTATCCATATTCAAGAAAGTCTGCATCATTTTGACAAATAAGATGTCCATATCAACATAGAGACATTCTAAACTGCTAGGATTATATACTTGGATTATTATATGAATGTGTTGTATATTCACCCAACCTAAGATAAAATGAAGATCTTATTCCAAAACTAAACCAGAGGCTTTCGAGCTTTCCTATGATGCCTGAGATTTTACCATAAAAGTTTAATACTGCTGAGCCATTCATTTAATGTAGGCACATTCATTTAATGTGCCTACATTAAATGAATTCATTTAATGTAGGCACACTGGTGCACGTGCATAAGCGCACCAGCATGCCTACTGTCCCTGTCCTAATGTTCCTTCTTATCAGTACCCATCTTATGTATATAAACAATGTTATATTTATGTATATTACCAATACGTACTTGACAAAATAAAATAAATAAATAAAAAATAAAAATAGTATGCAAAAAGCTGTTTTGTACGATGTCAAGAAATTATTGACCTCTGATTCTATGTTGGTACTTTATGAGGAAAAGATGCCATTACTCTTGACTACTGCTGCTTGTTTTATGAGAGAACTAGTTTGGTGTAGTGGTTATGGTACTAAGCTAGAAATCAAGATCAAGAAAATATGAGTTCTAGTCTCATTTTAGGCACAAAGTCAGCTGAGTGATATTGGCTGGTCACTCTCTCTCAGCCCTAAAGAAACAGGCAAGAGCTGTCCACCTCTGAAAACATTGCCAAGAAACCTATAAGGATATGTGTAAGCAGTGACGAAGAGCGAAAAACTGACTTTAAGGAATAGGCACAGAGACACACACAGGCATAGACACAAACACAGAGATCTTACAGTAATGGAACTACGCTCAGTCATAGCTACCAGATAGCATAGAGCTATTTGCTTCTTACTATTCTGAGACTATGTCTTTCATTAGAACATATAAGACATTAAGTGGAAACCATTGCTGTCACTTAATCTTATAAATCCCTTGCTATACATTATATAGAAGTTGTAAACAAAAGCACATGTGGTTTTTTTTAAAAGGTTGTAAAAGAAATGTTTCGTTTTGTTTTTTAAATCCAACCCTCACTTGCCGGACTAAAATATTCCCCTCATTCTCAGAATAAGCAGACTTGATTTGGATTTCTCTACAAGCCCTCCTGCTCTTTTTGTGGGATGGAATATGCATTATTTAGAAAAATAATTTTGATGTATTTATTACTCAAACAGAACTTCTTCTACAGAGCCAGACATTAAGGTAATCCAGTAGTGATCCAATTTAATGTACAATTTATATCACGATATACAGTAAATTTACGATTTATATCAATATTGATTGTTTCCTGATTGCTTATTTATACCCTATGACAATAATTAAGTGTTGTACCTCATGATTCTTGACAAATGTATCTTTTCTTTTATGTACACTGAGAGCATATGCACCAAAGACAAATTCCTTGTGTGTCCAATCACACTTGGCCAATAAAAAATTCTATTCTATTCTAGAAATATTAAAAGTTGAAAAAGAGAAAAGAAAAAATAACAGATTGGGAAAATCAGCAAAAAGTTTTTTCTTCTTCTGAGTGAGGTATGGAAGGGGAAAAAAGGAAATATTTCAGATTTTCATGTATTTCACTTATTCTACAACCTGGTCTCTAATCTAATATGGCTTTCATTTTGCCAATTGAAACACCAATTTCATTCTTTATTTACTATAATTATATGCTACTTCTACACAATCACATCTTAAAGCAACTTACAATAATACATTCATGTGTAGCTAATACAAGACATGCAACTATCCAAATTTAGAGACAGTCCATTGACATCCATAAGATCATGATTACTTTCAACCCCACTGGGTCTGAATCCAACCTAATTCATTCATTATAGGCTTAGCTGCAGTGTGCATCAATGCAGAAAATGGGAATTGTCCGCTATGTTTAAAGTTGTTATACTTTATTAGGAAGCTGTACTTATCACTACAAGAGGACAAACATATGTGTTCTTAAAAAAAACAGAGTTCATGTTGTGACTGACCTTCAACTGAAATGTTTAGTGGGTACCAACTGAACTGCACAAATGTGTTGAGTCCAGCTGGGATCAGAAATTACATAGAATAAAAGGAAATAAAACTTGGATCTGATGCTTACGGTTGAAATTTAATACTGGTGAAAGAAAACTCTGCTGTTTTACCCTCTCCCTTCCTCCTCCCGACAACCCCACCCCTTCATTCTATAAGATGAGAGGTCTGTGGATTTTTACATGGTTAGAAGACAGATACAGATTAACAGAGTCCCAAGGGACCTTGTAGGTCATCTAGTCCAACCCCCTGCCCAAACAAACACAGTTGGTCCCTCCATTTGAGCTGCCTGGGTTTATTAAACATTTTCCTTGGTTGGATAAACACAATTTCTGGTGCAATGTACCTTCCTTATTCATAGCTTATCACTTTGATTCAAAAAATCATTTACTATTTTTCTACATCTAAGGCTTCTGTGAGAGAAGAAATAATGGCTTCCACCTCAGCATGGGAATTGGGTTGATTCAACAAGTCTGTGGGTTGCAACCTCATAAAAGAGATCAAGAAAACATAATCTGCAAAAACTGAAAAGCTCTTTTCAGCTAAAGCACATGCAGCTGGGCAACTATTCAAGCAAAACTAATGCCATTGGAGAAGATGCAACTGTGAAGCTGAAAATAATTGTAGTTTTGTTACAGCCAGCAGTATGTAAGCTTGAGTGCTTGCCACAGGTTACAAGGTGTTGAACATGTTTTATGTAGTTAGGTATGATTAAAAGTCAGCAAAGGCAAGATCCCCCCCCCCTTCTTTTAGCCTGTTTCTGCCTAGGATGATCATTTCCATCAAAGTTTTATGATTCTAAATAGGAAATTGGATAGTGACAAACTTCTGTTAAAAAAATTAAGATAAAAAGGGTGATTTTTTTGTAGTTGATAAGTAGAATGAAAAATGCCATATGAGCAACATTGATTCTTGCTTTGTTTTGACATATTTTGGCAAAATTACCAAGGGCTCAGGGATGAAATTCAGCAGGTTCTGACAGGTTCTGGAGAACTGGTAGTGGAAATTTTGAGTAATTCAGAGAACCGGCAAATACCACCTCTGACTAGCCCCAGAGCGGGGTGGGAATGGAGATTTTGCAGCATCCTTCCCCTGGAGAGGGGAGGGAATGGAGATTTTGCAGCATTTATTTATTTATTTATTTATTTATTTATTTATTTATTTATTTATTTATTTATTTATTTATTTATTTATTTATTTATTTATTTATTTATTTATTTATTTATTTATTTATTTATTTATTTATTTATTTATTTATTTATTTATTAATTATTGGTTCTTCTATGCCGCCCTACTCCCGAGGGACTCAGGGCGGCGTACAGCATTATACAAGAACACTAAATAATAAACAACAGTTAAAAACAGAATTAAAAAATTAAAAAAATTAAAAAATATTCATCACCAGACATACCGGGGGAGAGCTCAGGTGGAACTAGTCTCACCCCCTGCCTGCAGGAAGAGCCATGTCTTGATGGCTTTTCGGAAGGCCAGCAGGGTGGGGATAGTTCGGGTCTCTGGGGGAAGTTGGTTCCAGAGCACGGGGCCCCCCACAGAGAAGGCCCTCCCCCTAGGGCCCGCCAGCCGGCATTGTTTGGCTGACGGGACCTGGAGGAGGCCCACTCTGTGGGCCCTAACCGGCCAAAGGGAAGTATGAGGCAGAATGCGGTCCCGAAGGTAACCTGGTCCTAAGCCATGAAGGGCTTTGAAGATGATGATCAACACCTTGAATTGTACCCGGAAACCGATGGGTAACCAATTCAGCTGGCGGAATATAGGTGTAACGTGGGTGTACCTTGGCACACCCACCACAGCACGCGCAGCCGCATTTTGCACCAACTGAAGTCTCTGAATACTCTTCAAGGGTAACCCCATGTAGAGCGCATTGCAGTAGTCCAGCATCCTTCCCCTGCCATGCCTACCAAGCCATGCCCACAGAACCTGTAGGGAAAAAATTTGAATTTCACCCCTGTAAGGGCTCCTGACTTATTTTTCACGCTCCTATTTTCTCTGCTATGTAATGGGATACCAGATAATCATGGTACACTGAGGTAGGAAATAGGTAGCTAATCACATGCAGATGCCCGGAGACATGTTTACATAGTTAGAGGAGAATGAAGTTTTGGAAATAAAGATCACTCTATAAATGGAAAAGTGGGGCAAAGGACCAATAAGAAGGAACGATGGGCTCAAAATGTGATATTGTAATCCCAAAACTCTTTAAAAGGGAAGTCACACATAGGTGTGAGAGAAAGAAGTTACTGAGTTACCGGGATGAACCAGGAGCCCCATTGCTACTTCTCCATTCTAAAATGTAATCTAATCAGATTTATCAGAAAGGTCTTGTGTGGGTTGGTGGTGATTTAGGGCCTCAGGCTGCTAATGTAAGAAACATAAGAGAGGCATTACAAAGTACTTAGTTGATTGATTATATTAAGAAGCCACAGAGAAACTATGTAGTTTCCAAGATGTTGGGTGGTTAGTTCATCCTTGATGTGGCTCCACCAAGAATCATTCAAATGGAGAAGAGGGAAAGTGTATGAGTTCACTCTAGCAACAACACATAATCCCTCTCAACCCAACACATTTAAGGAATGTTTATATATCTGTCAAAAAACTTCAGTGGTCCACTCAAAATTTGGCTATCACATAAGGAGGAATATGGATACAAACCTGAGGAAAAAATGCAGAAGTAGTAATTTTTGATGGAAAGATCAGCTTAGCCCAGAAAGGCAAGAAGTGGTAAGGAAGAACTTCAGGGCTGTCCAACCTCAGCTATCTTTGGTTTAAATGGGAGGAAAAAGCCCCCAGCCTTTTAAGATTCTGATATTATAGCCTATATCAATAAAGTAGAACTATACTATTTCTTGTGTTTGTTATGTTGGTATGTATACCATTGGACCTGGTATGTGGGATGGTTTTAATTCAAGCCCAGTAAAGAACTATGGGTAGACTTAAATTAATATGATAAACAATGGTTTGGATCAGGATTGTTACTAACCACAATTGTCCACATCAGAGTTGACATTTATAAGTTGCAAGTAATTAAATAAACTGTGGTGGATCTTCCCTATCTTTGGAGGAAGATAAGCGGAAGATTTTGAATAGATTTTCACCTATCTTCATTCTCTTAAGAGTAAAGTGTGGTTTCACATTTCATCTAAATCCACCAAATCTTTTTCAGCCTTAAGGTAAATAGTATGTTAGAAATATAATCTAATAAGCATACATAAATGCTGAACCATCATACCATGGCTCAGAAAGCCAAGATAGTATGTTGTTCCTTAACTCGTTTTCTTAAAAAAGGACAGCAAGTGCCATGTTTGAAGAGCATATACCATAATTTTAGAATAATTCAAGGGAAGATTCTCTGTCTTGTATGTGCAGCAAAAGCTTCTGAAAACTAAGGGAAGCATTTTTAAAAGAATATAGTTTCCAGACAGGTTCATGATAGAGACATTGATATATATGAATTAAATGGTTCAGAGCTTTAAAGGTTAACTCCAAACCTTGAATTATATCTAGAATCAGTTGTAAACCAGGACAAATATTCAATAATGCCCAAATCATGTATACTGTTTAACAGACTATTTGCTAAATTGTGTACTATATGAAGTTTCTGAATTTTCTTCACGGATAATCATCTCCTTTTAATGACCTCATAATCCCTTGCAGGGTGGAGTCTGAACTGAATGGAGCAGAGTGTTTATTGGCCAGATGCCTTTCCTGTCGCCAATGCGGAATTTTATTCAGCAGATAAATTCTCATTGTGCCCAGAGAGAGAAATATCTGCCTCTACCTACAATCGAACTCAAAGCCTCCTGATTGTAAAGTGAGAGTTCCACCTCTAGGCCACCGCACCACTCAATTTTCTTCAAGGATAATCCCACGCTGAAATACAATAGTAAAATAACTGTGCCAGGTTCCACTGAATTCAAAAATGGATACGATTGCAATGATAGACATAATATCCAAAGACAGCTGAGATAAAAGAGCACTGCCAAAATTCGGACCTGCTTTCAAAAGGAATGTCATTTCATTGGAAGGAGACTGAAACCCCATTGTTGTAGTTGTTGGTACGCCATCAGCCTGCATGACATGACCAGGTTCAGAGGAATTCTAGTTTATATTTTGTCACAAAAGTGGTAATGGTAGAAGGGCAAGGAAAGAAAGGCAAGGTAATAGAAAGAAGTTCAGTTATTTATAAGATTAGGAAACCTGGGTGAAGGGTTAGGGTTAGAAGAAGTAATCAGACTGTAAAAATTTGCCAATGGAGAATATGTGGCATCAAACAGATGTTCTGGAAAGCAATTCTATGAATACATCCACTTACCTTAGGTACAAAACAAACACACAATTGCACTGTAAATCTCTTATCCTTCAATTGTACCATGGTGAAAATGAGAATATCATATAATTTGATGTGGGATTTTTTTTTTACAGCTCTCTTATCCTCAACAATGATATTTAAGAGCTGAAGTGGTGCAGTGGTTAAATGCAGCCATTGCAGGCTGACTGCTAGTTCAACAGTTCAGCTGTTCAAATCTCACCAGGCTCAAGGTTGACTCAGCCTTCCATCCTTCCGAGGTCGGTAAAATGAGGACCCAGATTGTTGGGGGCAATATGCTGAACTCTGTAAACCGCTTAGAGAGTGCTGTAAAGCACTATGAAGCGGTATATAAGAAAAGTGCTATTGCTATTTACATACGCAAAAAAAAATAGCCCTAGTTTTCTGGGCCAAATGCTGAATAGCAGTTATTTAACTTGGTTTTTTTTCCTTTCTAAGAGAATTGACTGCTCTAGAGGATAAATTATATTCCATGGATGCCTCAGATCATTGCCTTGCTTGTAGATAGGTCTGCAAAAATAGAAAGCCAAAAAGAACAACCAAGCAAACTAGGAAACCCCCCCCCCCCCCATTATTTTAAGCAAATACATTCACACCAATTTCCTTAAATTAAATCTTTCAAGTATTTTTCCAGTATTTTCGGTGGATATGGATATTCGTCATATATTTGAAATTTTTATTTGTCGTCCGATTGGCCCTGCTTTAAGTATCTGGAACCTGAAAGTCGGTGATTTTAAAGCTGATATGAAATTGTCACGGGATATCTGACAAAGAATGTGATTAGCAGCTTTGAAACTTTGTGTATACCATCACAGAGTTCTTTCTGCATGACAAATCTCTATAAACCTACCCTGGTGTTGTGCTACAAATGGGAGTATGTATCTTGTTCAGAAGAAGCAGTATTACATTTTTATTTCCCAGAATAGAAAATACTGAATGGCAGTTGGAGATTGGATATGGTTGAACAGAAAAAAGAGTTGTCATCATCCTTTTCCTTTTCTCTGACAGCAAGAATATTCATTTACTGAAGTATCATTGAGTTAAATTTAAAATATACCTTAAATCAGGGATAGTGGTTCTTTGTCAAGCTAGAATGATGCATCAAGTGGTCTGCCTTGGTCCTAGCCAGAGTACTTGCTAACATTTTTATTAATGACATTCTATTTACAAGAAGTAAATAGAATGCTTGTCAAATCTAGGGATGATCCAAAGCTGGATACACTCTAAGCCAGTGGTTCCCAACCTTTTTGTGATCGAGTACCACTTGGAGGTCCCGTACAGTCGCCGCGTACTACCTGGTTCCAGAGAAACTAAATTCGATCAGATATCACTTTATTTCCATGTGGTACAATTGTACAAGTAGAACACGCAAACCAATTAAATAATAATAAAAATAGTAACATACACACTGAGATGCAGTAATGAATATCAAAGGGTAACTTGAGTCAAGAGAACATAGTGCTAACAGTAACAGAGTGAGATTAACCTTAGCTCGAGAGCTCGCTACGACGCGCACCTTCTCGCGAGGGTTCTACTGCGCGACTGCTGAGAGTTCAGAACAATCACCGTTCCTTTTTTGGCCCTGCGCATCCAGCAACTGGATTCTCGGGCCGCTGGGACCAGGTGGGTGGCGTGTGGCAACAGTTGCAAATCGTTGCCAGATTATCTTGTGTTAGGCAGTAAACATTTTTGTGAAGTAAAAAATAACTAACTAAAAATCGTTCATGACCCCGAAAGTGTTCACGTACCACCTGGAAGGCCCTCGCGTATCACTAGTGGTACACGTACCACAGGTTGGGAACCACTGCTCTAAGCAGTGGAAAAATTATTGTATGATATGTTTTGTGGGGTGATTCAAACAGAAGCAGTATAGGCAGTCCTTGTTTAACAAACACTAATTGGGATAGTAAAGTGGTTCCTAGGTGAAACATCACGTGATCACATCACTTAGTGATGGCAGTTCTGGTAGTAACAGTTATGATAGTTAGGTAGGACAATGCAGTGCTGGGCAATGCTTCTCCTGCCCTGCTGTACTCACCTCTGTTTCAATGTCATTTGTTCACCCATCTCCCCCACATCTCTGCTCTTTTGGCTGTATTCTGCCACCCCTGCTGCCCTGCACTCTGTCCTGAACTTAGTGTGCCTTCTACTGCTCCTCACTGCTTCCAGCCGAACTTTGCTGTCCCACTGCTGACAAGGCACATCTAGTCTGGCCCTTTGTGAAGCAGCTGCTGGCTGTGTGCAGCCTTCCCAAAGAGTGATGTGGCCTTCCTGAAGCCACATGAGATGTTTGGAAGGCCTAAGGAGCTCAAGAGTTACCTCACAAAGGGCCAGGCTAAGTATGCCTCATCAACAGAGGGACAGCAAAGGTAAATTGGTGGCAGCAGGGGTGGTGAAGGGCAGAGCATCAAGACTGGCAGTGATGAAAGAGCGCAGGGCTGCCAAACAGGCAGGTGGAGGGAGTTGAAGTGAATCCCGCAATCATAAATGCAAGCAGGCTAGCAATTGCCCAAATGTTGATCAGGTGATCGCAGGCATGCTGTAATAGCTGTAACTTCAAGGACTAGTCAAAAATCCATTCATTCAGCACCATTGTAAGTTCAAATGATCACTGTTAAGTCAGGATTGCCTATATTCGAACACACTGTCAGAGCAGAGGCTGCATTCTACTGCAATGACTGATGATGTAATCTCTTCTCCAAAGCACATATTCTAATCTATACCCAGGCTTTGGGTCAAGGGTGGGTTCCACTTACCTTCCCCACCGGTTCGCATTGTGACATTTTGCGCATGCACACTCGATACGCCCGCACGTGCGCGCACATCCCCTTGTGCAATTAGGCTTCCGTGCATGCTTAGGAGCTGGAATCAGCCCGAAACACAGCTGAGGAGCTGATCAGCTATGCTTTGGGCAAAGAAATAAAGGTCAGTATTAACCCAGGGACGGGCAGGAGAGCCCTTTTTTGAGCAGCTGAATGAAAAAAAAGATGGCGGCACGCACGGACCGGCACCGGCTGATCCAGTAACGTGACGTCACCAGCGGATCGCTAACGGTTGGGGCGATCTGGTCTGAACCGGAACCCACCCCTGAACTTTGGGGCCTGCAACAACCTGACCAAATTGCATCAGTTTTAACCCCACCCTTCTTCATACACAATCATGGTCATACCAGTGAAAGGTAAGCACTTACAAAATACGTTGTACAAGGCTTTCTTATCTCAATTGCCCCCTATACTTACTGTATACTGTACTCAGTACTGTTGCTCATTATATCCTTTGGCCTGGCTTCAAGGTTGGAGTTGGAGGGCACTCCTTTCTCCTTTTCAATCAGTATTGGTGAGTGGGGATAAATGGTGCCCATGGCCCTTCATTTGTGGAGTGTCACAGAGTTCACTCTCAGAGTTCCTTCTCTTCAACATCTCCATGAAACTGCTGGGTCATGTAATTTCTTGGTTTGGGGTCAGCCCCCAAATGTAATGTGAAATCCTTTAAGAATTCACCTTTTTATAAATATTCCTTCATTTATCCATTCCTTATTCTCTGTGACAAATTTAGCGGTTCCAGATGACATAGCTGAAATTTTATAAGACCAGGTAAATTTTGCACTTCTCAAGGTCCTAGAACATTGTGTGGGAGCAATACCAAAAACTAAAACACCCCCACCCAAAAAAACCCCTTATCTTTGTCCTATAGCAGGGTTGTCAAACTCGTGGCCCCCAGGCCGGATGCACTGGCCGCACCCATGCCCAGTTTAGGGAAAGGAAAAAAAGTCACGATACGTCACATGACGCCACCCTGTTCACGCGAGTTTGACATTCCTATCCTATAGGAATTAAAATCTAGTGAATAACAGCAACAACAGAATAACAAAAAACAACAACATTTGCTAACCAAATTGTGTCTCTTCTTCTAGCCAAGCTTTCAATTATGGCTTGCAAATGAGGCTTTATTTAACCTTTCTAAGACCCTGATAGTTTTTCCTTCTTTTTGTTCTCCTCTTCCCTTGTTTCTTTGTGGGCAGGGGTCATTTGTGCCCCATTTTTCTCATTTAGAAGGGGAAACAACTATTTTAAAAGCTTTGGGTCTTTGTAAGCAGCAGATTGCAGAAAGACTGCAAATGGGCTAAGGTGGAGGCTGACAGCAGATAACATCATGTGGGATTATCATGGTTACACCATATTAAATACCATTTGATGGCTGACAGGCATACATATTTATTTGCTATGTTTGCTGTGGGATGGAACTATTCTTTTTTTTTAAAAAAATGCAGCATTTAATAAGATGGTATGCTATTTTGTACTTGACAGGTGACAGCTAATGTAATGTCAGGTGAAGCCTGCTAAAATCAAAACAGTTTAGAGATACAGCATATCCAAAGCATTACATTTGCAGATGAAAACAAAAACACAAATGTTGCTTTATAAAATGTGAAAAGGATGACCACATGGCATGGAATAATTTCTAAGATCCTTTACAGCTATTCCTTTACAGCAGGCCTGTCAAATTGGTAGCCCATGGGCCGGATACGTCACATGCAGGCCACGCCCACCCCGGCTTGGCAAAGGCAAAAATGTCACGATATGTCATGATACATCACATAACGTGATCGAGTTTGACACCCATGCTTTACAGTAATTTCATTGGCAAAATTAAGCATGTGACTGTATTTCTCAGTATGAAATTAAAAGAAAGAAAAAGTGCCACATTTGGCCATGCTGTGCTTGACATGTGAGATAAACTTCTGTGGTATCTAAGGATATTGTTACATGATCATTTATAGTTTGTGTTTTAGTATCTTCAAGTCAGTGTTGACTCCTAATGACTGTCTGGAGAAATTTTCTTGATAAGAACTTGGGAGTAATTTCCACTTGCCTCCTTCCTAGTGCTATCAAAAGAGTTTGGCCTAAGTTCACCCAGCTGGTTTCATGCCTAAGGCAGGACCAGAACTCACAACCTTCTGGTATCTGCCTAATGCCTTAACCATCACATCCAACTGGCTCTCAAACTGGCTCTAATTCTAAATCAATATTAAACCAGTATCTTCTTTACCTCTATCGTATTCCAGGACAGTATAAGCCAGCTTTACCTAAACTGGGTGTAATGCAGATGCCTAGATTTCAATTTCTAAGCTTCCCCACCAAAGCCTTGTCATTACAGGGACAAAGCATTACAGAGGTGGGTTCAAAACCAAATGACTGAAGAACCATCCCTTCTTAATGTGCATCACATGCAGATCAAAGGAGTGTTGGTTTTTATCACCCTGTCAGTTTTCTCCCCCCAAAAGACACCCCTGATAATTCTAGGAATTAAAAACATCTGGCTGCTCTAAATTATCACTACAAATGTTTATTCTGTATCTCCCATTCTAGAGTTTCTGCGGGCAGGTAAACATGCACAATAATTTCTTAACAGAGTTAGGAAGATTGCATCTCTATTTAGTAGTTTGCACTTCAATATATCTTGGCCTCACTTGAACAGGCCAATCCCTGACTTTTATTTCTCAGCAATCCTATTTTATGTCCCATTTTCTTGCCACCAGAAAACTATATGAGTTCCAGTAAAAGAGAATGGCTGTATGACCACCAGTAATGGGTTCTAAAACCCGTTGCTACTGGTTCGCGCATGCATCCCAGGCAGGTGGGCAGGGCCTCCTGCCGCCACTGCTACCAGTTCGCAGAACCAGGCTGAACCGGGAGCAACCCACCGCTGATGAGCACTCATAGGCAATCTCCCCACCACTGGCTTAGAATGACTCCATAACACCAGTGAAATGATTTAAAGCATATCTTCCTTAATGCTATTTTGGCACAACAATGACTGGATGAACCTCAAAAATGCTGTAAGTCACTACTGGGGAAATGGGTATAGCCTTTGCATCTGCATTTTATTTAGCATTTCTTAACAAAGCTAAATTTTCTGAATCAAACTTACAAACTTTTAATGGGAAGCTAGGAGGTCAAATTCGACTCTTCTAACAGCTTGTGTTTTATACTACAGAGCACTGGTGGGGACATATTGCTTAATATAAATGAGCTGCCTGTTTTTCCCCCTCTTTACTGAAATTAAACATTTTGCAAGCTTTGCTAACAATGTGCCTTGGGGTGGCAAGGTTGAATAGATGAAGACAAATAGAAGGTGGGAAAAAGGAGTTTTTCATCTTGAATGTGAGCACTTTAGAAAATAACTTTATAAAAACATCATTTCAAAGGCAGGAGTTAAATTGTTACCTTGAGTTTTTAAGGGAAGCATCTTTGTTTGACTGCACTGCATTGGCATCAGGCAATTTTTGGGCAATTAAAGCACACAGCTTTTTCATAGTTCCCAGTTTGGCGCTGTGAAGTTAAACAAAAATATGGGAAACATTTTCAGTGTTGGAAAAGCAGGGCAATACTGATTTATCTTTTCCAACAATTGTTTACCTGAGGCATTGGCACAAGAAGCCTGCAGGGTTACAATATCCCAATTCTTTTTCATCTTGTGGTCAGAAAATGACGATTTGTATGAAGATAATATAGGATGCTGACAGCCAGGGTTGGCTAAATGAGTACACAATATCCAAATATACCGCATACTTTTAGATTGCAGAATGTTGCTGTCCATTTCTTCAACTCAATCCCACAAACACCCCAAATAGTCCAGTTTTGGGATCTACTAATTCTACCTACCTAGGCACAGAAAGCTGTCTTTTTTTTAAAAAAAATCTTGCTTTAATTCTTTGCTGTATCGATGAGTTTCCTACCAGGTAAAGGAGGATAGACAGACAGATAGACAGATGGACGGATATAGATAGATAGACAGAATTGAGTTAATCCTGGTGAAATGAACTCAGCTATTGTTATTGTTACGGTTACTGTTATGGAAGACATCATTTTATAAAGAAGAAAGAGACCCTTGCACGAGGTGCTGATGATGGAAAGATTGCAGGAAGTGGAGTCACAAAATGGTGGTCTCATTCTGGGAGCAGTGTGGTATGATTGACTCTTAGAGTTTTCAATTTCAATAGCAATACTTTCAGTCAGGTTCATCAGGTTCAAAGCAGTTCTCATATTATATTATCTAGGGCTTATTCCTAGTAAAAAGAGCCAGATTTTGTACCAATTGACATTTGGGGGCCTTTTTTCAAAAGCATTCCCATGTGTAGCACATTTTAGCAATTCATCCTGGATGACATGAAGCAAGGTCTAATCTCTCTAGAGAGCATTGAAATTGATATTGGACTTATACTGCATATTAGAAAAGGGTGGTGTGTACATTTGACACAGACTGATTACAATCCTTTTATTGGATTTTTAATGGTAAGTCCACTGGCATTGCTCTGGGATTGTTTTTCAAAGGATTTGGTATCATCAGGTTTAGAAATTAATAAAGGATCAAGGATTCAATCTTCCCATCTTATGAATGGGCTCCCTAGAGGCTACTCTAAGTATTCCTTGAAGAATGCACAAAGAAATTAGCATAATCTCATTTATTACCCCATGGGGGTAATAAACATACACACATGTATGTGCAGGGTTCAGAAGGTGGGCTTATCTATCTAGAGGTGTTCTAATTTGTTGTGTCTGGTTTAGCCTAACGAGTGAGAAGGTTAAATTTTGCAGCTAGCAAAATTCCTTACTTGGTTTATACTTGGGAAGAAGCTCACAAGTCGGCAGGGAAGCAGATACTGTCTGATAATAGAATAGAATAGAATAGAATAGAATAGAATAGAATAGAATAGAATAGAATAGAATAGAATAGAATAGAATAGAATTCTTTATTGGCCAAGTGTGATTGGACACACAAGGAATTTGTCTTTGGTGCATATGGTCTCAGTGTACATAAAAGAAAAGATACATTTGTCAAGAATCATGAGGTACAACACTTAATGATTGTCATAGGGTACAAATAAGCAATCAGGAAACAATCAATATTAATATAAATTGTAAGGATACAAGCAACAAGTTACAGTCATACAGTCATAAGTGGGAGGAGATGGGTGACAGGAACAATGAGAAGGCTAATAGTAATAGTCATGCAGCCTTAGTGAATAGTTTGACAGTGTTGAGAGAATTATTTGTTTAGCAGAGTGATGGCGTTTGGGGAAAAAACTGTTCTTGTGTCTAGTTGTCTTGGTGTGCAGTGCTCTAAAGCATCGTTTTGAGGGTAGGAGTTGAAACAATTTATGTCCAGGATGCGAGGGGTCGTGCAATATACAGGTCCTCAATGGAAGGCAGGTTGGCAGTAATTGTTTTTTCTGCAGTTCTGATTATCCTCTGAAGTCTGTGTCTGTCTTGTTGGGTTGCAGAACCGAACCAGACAGTTATAGAGGTGCAGATGACAGACTCAGTAATTCCTCTGTAGAACTGTATCAGCAGCTCCTGGGATTGATAATGGGATTGACATTTAATGAAAAGTATGCCTAAAGCATGCAACTAAATAGCAATAAATAAGAGAATGGGTTCTGAAATATTTGATCCATACAAAAGGTTTTCTTTGTTTGATTTGCCTCTGGAGGCATAAAGAGCCTGTATAATGAAATAAAGAAGTAAAGCATAAGTAGAACATCAATAGGAAGTAAAGAGGTATTTCTGTAAAATTAAAAGTAATGCTGAGCAGAGAAAGTGTCTCACATTTTTCTGTCGGCATCCATTGAGTTTAATGAAAGGGAATTTATTTTTGAAATTTATTTCAAAGGAGAAGATAATTTCACTGCAATTCTTAAAAGTGGAGTGTGGTGTTCCTGCACTTATCTAGAGATGAAATGAATGAACAATGGGCCTACATGTCCTTTTTTTCATCAAGTGTTTTTCCATCAGTTGCCACATTCTGGCGCTCAATATTTCAATATAAACTAAAAAAACCCAGATATCAGGAAAGAAAGCCTTTTCTTGCTCTTCCCTCTCCCCCCCCCCCCAGTAGTGGATGGACTCAATTACAGCAGTGATGGGTATAGCAATGGAAGACCTAAAAGACAAGATTAGAGACAGAATGTCTGGGACAAAATGCAGTTGTTGGTAGTCAATGGTGACTTGATGACACATAATCAATCAATCTGTGTAATGCTATTATAGAAATCTTTGTAAAAAAAACGAAAAGGAATGGATAGTTTGAACCATTTTCCTCCGGCATTTGTAAAATGGCTTCCTATCTAAAACAGCTGTGAATTCTTCTTGGGTATAGCATAGCCTATTAACGCTAACCTTGCTTTAAGATTTTAAAACAAGTCTCTAATTCACTCCACTTCCTCCTCCTCACATTCTGAATTCTCATCTAAGCTCTCACTGATGAGCTTAACTAAAGAATGTTATTTCTTTCTTTTAAAACAGTTTGCCCGCTCCAAAGTCAGCCACTTATGGTAAAGAGGGTTAAAGAGGGTTAAACTTTTACTTGCTGATAGGCAAGGAATATAAAGAATAAATTTGCTTAATAAGATCTATAAATAATTGGAATATAGATAGTCCTCAGTTTGCAACAGTAATGGGGTCCGGGAACTCTGCTACTGGGACAAGGTTGTAAAATGAGACATCATGTAACTGTGCCAACTTACAGTGGCAGATGCAGCAGTTCTAGTTGCTGTCATCTGGGGAATCTTGGTTGCTGAATGACTTGGGGGTTAAGCAAGGACTACCTACAAGCGTGATAACTACTTGAAGTGTATTAATTTGGCAGTAAAAGTTATAGTGTATGTTTCCAATAGCTAATCACCCAAATGAAATATTCCCTAAGCCTGATCAGCAGCCATTAACTCGTAGACCCATTTCATCTGCATCGATTGGAGCTCAGTCTAGATCAGGGGTGTCAATCTTGCGGCCTGCGGGCTGGATGCATCACACACTGGCCCTGCCCACTCCCATTTTAGTGAAGGGGGGGTAAAGTCGTGATACATCATGTGACAACAACGTGACTCTGCGAGTTTGACACCCCTGGTCTAGTTCATCTTTGTCCAGTCCAAGCCAACATGGTAAACTACAGTAGAAGACTCTTGATGTGCCAGGCTAAAGAGATCTGATATCACTTTCCTATAAATAAATGGTAGAAGGAGAGCTGTCTATCAGAAGGCAGAAGCTAGCATATTTTATTAAAGGCAGAAGCTTTTGTGAAGTGTGCATGTGATGCGTCTAATGAAGTGAGCCACAGTTCACAAAAGCTTCCACCTTTTAATAAAACTTCTGTGTTCCTTCTGACTGCTGTAAATCAGCTTCCCTTTTTATCAAGATTGGATGGAACATGGTGCCACCCATTACAATTTTACCCAAATTCTCTTCTTCTTTCATAAATATTTGAGAAGTGCATTCTCCTTCTGTAAACTGAATGATGCAGGAGCTTTGTTCCACACAGGATTAATGCTAATCTTGGAGTCCTGTGCAGTTGTGCTGTACCACTGTGGGACAAGCAGAGAAGAAAAGGAAATTAAGAGAGGTTAACTTGTGCTGTCAACTCAGATGCTGCTGAGGGACCAACAGTGGTCCTCGACTTAACAGTCATTGATTTAGCCACTGATCAAAGTTACAACAACAGTGAAAAAAGTGACTTACAACCAGTCCTCACACTTATGAACATTGTAGGATCCTCATGGTCATGTGATCAAAATCTGAGTGCTTGCCAACTGGCATATGTTTACAACAATTGCAGTGTCCTTGGGTTATGTGATCAACATTTGTGGACTTCCCAGCAAGTCAATGGAGGAAGCCAGATTTGCTCAATGACTGCATGGTTCACTGAAGAATTACAATGTACAATTACAAGGTAGGTTGTAAAATCAGGCACATCTCACTCAACAACTGTCTTGCTTAGCAACATAAATTCTTGTCTCAGTTGTGGTTGTAAGTCAAGGACTCCCTGGATAGTTCCTAGGCATTGGTGTACCATGCCATTTGATCATCCACTCTGGAATTTCAACACCCTTTTTCCTTAGGTTCTCATGCAGTAATCAGTAACTTGTTGGCGTCTTTCATTAGTGTGTTTATGAGGTCTGCTTAGGATCCATGGGAAAAAGGAAGTTTCTCATGAGCTACAGGAAAGTTAACTGGCTGCTGGAGTATGATATTCAGGTGCCATCCAATATGGTGTATACCCAGTGCTTTTGGAAAGATCATATTGAAAAATGAAATAACAGTGCAAGGAAATATAGCTTTAATCACCAGGGGATTCTGCTGTATGCTCACAAAATGTGAAACAATATAAACTGCTACATATAAGCATGGAACACTAATACAATGACCAAAAAACCAAGAAACAAATATATGCCTACCCCTTTGGCAACTATGAATTAATCAGCCATAAGGTGGCAATCAGGATTCTCCAATATATCAAAAGGAAAGCCTTTTATTACTCCAGTGTATATCCGGAAATATATGCAAGATGTACTGTATGTTAGTCTCGCACAGTAGCTGCAAAATTTCAAGCTTGATCTCCATGTAGCTTTTCAACATTTAAAATGAGATCTCTAGAGTTCCCCTAGAACAGTGATGGCAAACCGAGGTGGCGCAGCGGTTAGAGTGGGGTACTGCAGGCCACTTTAGGTGACTGTGATCCGCAGGTCAGCGGTTCAAATCTCAGCGGCTCAAGGTTGACTCAGCCTTCCATCCTTCCGAGGTAGGTAAAATGAGGACCTAGATTGTTGGGGGCAATATAAATATACATTGCTTACTGGTGTAAACCACTTAGAGAGTGCTTGCACTGTGAGGCGGTATATAAATGTCACTAATAAATAAATAAATAAATAAATAAATAAATAAATAAATAAATAAATAAATAAATAAATAAATAAATAAATAAATAAATAAATAAATAAATAAATAAATAAATAAATAAATAAATAAATAAACCTTTTTTGCTCGGGTGCCAAAAGGGTGCGCGTGCACGCATATGTGGCCACACCCATAATGCAATGCCCTCCCCCCATGCATGCGTGCACAACCCGCCCCCCTGCACTGCCCCCCCCCACGCATGCACGCTGGGCTCACTGAAGCCTCCGGACCATTTTTGGCCACACCATCACGGGTATGTGGATGGTGAAAAATGGACCCAACGGGCCTACCAGAAGTTCAGAAACAAACTTCCGGTAGGCCCGTTGGGTCCGTTTTTCATCATCCATAGGCTCCGGAGGCTTTCCTGAAGCCTGGGGAAGGCAAAAATGACCTCCCTCCCGCCCTTCGGAAGGCCAAAAATCAGCTGGAGCTGACATAGGGCAAGCCTCGCGTGCCCTCAGATATGGCTCTGCGTGCCACCTGTGGCACGCGTGCCATAGGTTCACCATCACGGCCCTAGAAGTTTCTAATGAATTATGTTTCATGTGACAGAAAGAGAACATTATTAAATATACAAGGAGAGTAAACTTATTTATTCTGTTTTGTTAACTCAGTTTTAATTGTATTTATATGTAAATGAAACGAAGCCACAATTTTCTTTTTATTCTGGCTCCGTGCTTTTTTTTTCTTTTCTTGGTCAATACTCATGGCCCTTGGAGTCTTTCCAGAGAGTCAAATGGGGTCTTGGTTGTGATATAGATTCAGATCCCTTAAAAGAGCAATTTGATAGTGGAACTACTTATTACCAAAGAATTAGTGAGCAGAAACCAAAAGATTGATTTAAACTGAATTAAACACGGTGTTGGACTTCACAGTCCAGGTGGCCCCTTCTAACTCTAGGAGTCTATGAAAATGTGATTGTAAAACAGTAAGTACATTTGTAATATTATAATGAAGTTAACAAGATAACTTGTGGACAGGAATAACCTGTGTTCTCCTAGTAAGTGTTCAATAAATTAGGACAAAGGGTTACAAATATTCATTGAGTTATACATAAAGCAATTAGTGGCATCAAAAAGACAAGGAGTGTAATTGACAACATCCTCAGCTTTGCACCTATGTTCTCCATTCAGTACCTTGAAGTAATGAACTAAATCCCTTTGATTTAGTTCCCCCACTGCATACCCGTAGCTGACATAATTGTTTGAGAATATGAATTGGGCATTAAAAAAAGACCACCACCTTAAGAAAGGGACTTTAAAATAAATTCCTCCTATCTGTGGTGGGAATACAGTATCTGAAATAACAGACTAACAGAGTTGGAATGGACCTTGTAGGTCATCTATTCCAACCCCCGCCCAAGCAGGAAACCCTACGCCATTTCTCACAAATGGCAGTCCAATCTCTTCTTGAAAGCCTCCAGTGATGAAGCTCCCACAACTTCCGAAGGCAAGCTGTTCCATTGGTTGATTGTTCTCTGTCAGAAAATTTCTCCTTATTTCTAGGCTGACTCTCTCCTTAATCAGTTTCCATCCATTATTCCTTGTCTGCTGTTCAGGTGCCTTGGACATTAGCTTGACCCCTTCCTCTCTGTGGCAGCCCCTCAAATATTGGAACATTGCTATCATGTCTCCCCTAGTCCTTCTCTTCACTAGTCTTTACTATTCAGATGCTGTATTCTTTCGTCCTGGGCTAATACTACAGTGGAATATCTTCTCAAAAAAGGCAAATATGATGAGTGTTTGTACTTTAATGGGCTTGTTCTTTGTAGGAACTATTATATATCCACGAACAAAGATTTTGAGGCAGAGAATTTCCACCAATGGCATTGCAAGGAAAGTTAGTAAACAGAGGGAGAAACTTATGTAGCAATGATAGGATCCCACAAGACCATCAATGTTTGCATTTTCAGAGACATGCCAGAACTGCTATGTAAATTCTAGCATTTGGGAAGTGGGATTTTTGCTTCTTTTCTTTTTAGTACAGAGAAAAACAGAACAAGCATCTGGGCTTCCACCCCCTTTTGCAAATAACCTCATTTGGCAAAAACGTATAGGTCACTTTTGAGTGCCCTTGAACACCCTCCTGTTTTGCAGAAGCTGATGGTAGCTGTCATCATCAAAAACCAGGGGCAGTAATTAGTTAGCTAGCTTTTTTCTCCAGATTTACATTACTCTATGGATATGTTTTATTCCTTCCAATCCATATATTGTTTCATGTAGAGTAAGTAAGCACACTACAGGCCATCACTGTGCAGAAACCATTTTACTAGAGAGAGTGAGTAATACAACAGGAAATGCATCACAGGAACAATAGAGATGAATCCTAGAGTGGCAACAACTCTAGGAAACAGGAAACAACTACAATACAGAGGAATGATAGAGCTAACAACTACAATAGAGAGGAATGATAGAGCTGCATATAAGGGAGACATAACACCTGTAACATATATATTAGTGTTCTTCAACCACCTGTACTTGAAAACAGCTTGATCCCTGAAACAAAGATATCTCCCAATCTCATGGGCTCCCAGAAAAAGTTAAAAACTTGGCTATTCCATAAGGCCTTTGGTGATTTATGAATAATAACACTAATAATATTTGCACTACATTGCTAATCAGATCTGGATTTTGTTGTCTTTTGTAACTTTATTTTTTAGTAACTGCTAGCCATATGTTAGACCTTTGTGTTGGCATTGAATGATCTGGATATGGAGGACATAAGACCCAATTCTTTGCCTTGGTCTGAACAATTCCTGGCCCAGATTAGATTGGTTGCCGCCATGACCTCTGCAAGACAAATGGGACTATTAAAAAGCATCAGGTGCTTTATGGATCCAGTAGGATTCTGGTAGGCCCGTGTAGAACTTCTAGACCAGGGCTGTCAAACTCATGGCCCGTGGGCCAGATGTGTCATGCGCTGGCCACGCCCACGCCTGGTTTAGCAAAGGGGAAAATGTCCCGATACATCACGTGATGCCGCCGTGATGCCACGAGTTTGACACCCCTGTTCTAGACAATCTGGTAGGCGACTTCATTGATTGCATGATTAACTGCCAGAAAGAAAAGATGACTCAGCTGTTGACATCATTGCTACTGAATGATTTCTCTCTGTTTGCCGGTCCTGATTAGTGCCTTTAAAGTGGCATCTTTAACGTATAAATCCCTGCATGGTTTGACACTGAGGTTCTCATGGGAACAATTTCTTCAACCAGAAATGACATCTTCTGCAACAAGCAACTTGAATGAAAACGGTTGACAGTTTTGAGACTACAGGGGATACACAATTTTGTTATTGTTATTGTTATTGTTATGGTCTCCTTGTGGACCTGCTTCCCACCTGAGATTAAGCATGAGATGATTCTCTATGCTTTTGGGACACAAGTTAAAATGGAGTAATTCTAGAGGACTTTTTCTAAATTAGTTAAAATACATTTTATCCTTCCAAATTGCTGAGAATTGCATGATTGCAACTATTTAAAAATCTGATAAATAAAAAAAATAATAACAGTGGATCTATTTCCAGTCTCACCAATAATTGCTTTCCTCATATGGTTGGCTAAGAAACAAGGGGAGATGTATCTTCATTAATGGCAGAAAAGTATAAGGAAAAAATGTAGTTGCAAGCCACAACTTGCATTTAATATAATAGGTAACTGAGGCCATAGTTTCACTAGATGGGATTGCACTAGCAGAGTTGTACTCTGAAAAGTGACAGCTTTTTGAGAAGGGAAGCTGACAATAGCAATAGCAATAGCACTTAGACTTATATACCGCTTCATAGTGCTTTACAGCCCTCTCTAAGCGGTTTACAGAGTTCAGCATATTGCCCCCAACAATCTGGGTCCTCATTTTACCCACCTCGGAAGGATGGAAGGCTGAGTCAACCT